>JAVXUP010000680.1:0-376706 GCA_033070095.1 Escallonia herrerae | reverse complement strand
TTAAACCCTAATTATGACTAAATAACCCTAATTAGTCATAATCAACCCCAATTAGCTATAATGAGGCCAAACTAGCCCTCATTAACATTAATTAGCCCTAACATAACCCAATTAAGCCTAATTCGGACTAATCAGCACTACTCGGCACAATTAAACCCTAATTAGGACTAATAACCCTAATTAGTCCTAATCAACCCTAATTAGCTATAATTAATACTCGTAATTAACCCTAATAACCCAGTTAGCCCTAATTAGCCCTTGTCCTTCCCATAATTACTCCATATTGCCCAGAGATGGTTCAATTACTCGTTGTTTACAAACCCTGCCTTCTTTATATTAGTTGTTGTTTTGAGAAGTCCATTGGCAACGAGATGGTTCAACTCGTTGCCAACGAATTCTATTTAATGTGGAATTGGTAACATATGTAACGATCTTTCTGCAGTTTTGATATTTCGGAAAGATTCTTGCATATGTTATCAATTTCTGAACGCATGCATGCATAGAAACCCTTAGTTCCCGTTCAAAGGTACTCATTACAAAGTAATGCTTTGTAATGAGCCTTTGGATGTCCAGTTTGGACAATTTGGAAAAGCTAATTGTTTATAAAACAGTGTTTTGACTCATGCTTTATGTTCTATGTCGTGGATATTTGGTACACGTTCTCGTGTGTTTCTCCGGGTGCATACAGATCTGGTTTCTAACATCCGTCAAACCTTCTTGAGCAAGGTTAGATGAATGTTAGAACACCTAATCGATGTCGTGTACTTGGAGAAATGCGGGGAGGTGCTGCCGAATTTTTCACAGACATGGGACTAAGCATGAGTTAAAAACTGTTTTATAAACATGTGCTTTTCTGAATGGGATAGGACCACTACCTGTTGAAGAGTGGAGGGGAAATATGTAGACATGTTGTAACATTCATGCATTCATATTTACATCGGCAATGCCTAATCACTGGTCATAATTGAAGGTGGTATACAGTACGATAATTCAGTCGTCATGTCAGTCGATCGAAGTTGGATGAAAAGGAAGAATGCTGAAGATTTTGAGTGTCGCGTTGACGAATTTCTCGACTTCGCTTATGCGCATCCTGCACATGTTGACCTTGATAAGATAAGGTGTCCGTGCGGTAGATGTGAGTTGTTGCACTGGAGAAAAAGAATTGAAGTAAAATGGCATCTTCGTCGGTACGGTTTTATGGGTGGATACACAAGGTGGACGCAGCACGGGGAAACGATAGTATTGTCGTCCAACCCGACTAGTCAAACTGAAGTTAGGGAGGAGGCACAATATGATTACCGAGATATGATTATGGATGCTGGGCATGCTAATGTTGACTGGGGTGACGACAGTCCACAACCGCCGAACGAGGGGGCTCATCAGTTTTATGAGTTGTTGAGAGCTGCGGAAGAGCCGCTGTGGGATGGAGCTCCGAAACACACACGGCTGTCTGCGGTTAGTAGGTTATTACAGTTGAAATCAGACCACGGGCTGAGTGAGAAAGGTTTTAACGAGTTTGTTACCTTAATCAAAGAAATACTGCCCGAAAGTGAAAAGCTACCGCCGTCGTACTATGACGCGAAGAAGATGATGAGGAAACTTGGGTTGAGCTATGACCGGATAGATGCGTGCAATAACGATTGTGTATTATTTTGGAAAGAGAATAAGGATTTGTCACGGTGTCCAGTATGTGATCATTCGAGGTACAAACCGGACAAAGGGAAGAAGAAAAACATTGCATGGAAGATATTGCGATATTTCCGATCACACCACGGCTTCAGAGAATGTACTACTCCTCCAATACGGCTGAACATATGAGGGCTCACCGTGAGACTCGCAGCAACGATGCCGATGTGCTGACACACCCAGCTGATGGAGAGGCGTGGAAGGAGTTTGACCGCAGGCATCCAGTCTTTGCTCAGGAAGTTCGGAATGTTAGACTTGGTCTGGCAACCGATGGGTTCAACCCTTTCGGTCAGTCTACCACGCCTTACTCCTGTTGGCCTGTTATTATTGTCCCTTACAACCTTCCACCAGGCATGTGCATGAAGAAGCCGTATATGTTCTTGTCGTTGCTTATTCCGGGGCCGAAGAGTCCCGGTAAGGACATAGATGTGTATTTAAGGCCGTTGATTGATGAGTTAAAACAGTTATGGAATCATGGAGTCGAAACATATGATGCATCCCTTAAACAAAATTTTCAGATGAGGGCTGCTTTGATGTGGACTATACATGATTTCCCCGCATTGGGAATGACGTGTGGCTGGAGCACACATGGGAAGCTAGCATGCCCTGCTTGTATGGGCGTGAACCCCGGTCATACGTTAAAGCACGGCGGAAAGGCCTCGTGGTTCGGATGTCACCGTAAGCTTTTGCCACCGGGCCATCAGTTTCGTAGGCAGAAGGATAAATTTGACGGGACAATCGAGCGTGAGGTTGTCACACTGGACTACCCATCTGGTGAAGAAGTACTCTCACACCTGGAGGCACTTGATACTGACATACCACACGGTAAGGGTGTGCCGGATCAGAAGATTGCAGGGTTCGGGAAAGAGCACAACTGGAGAAAATTTTGTATCTTCTGGGAGTTAGCCTACTGGAGGACGCTCGTTATCCGAAACAACATGGATGTGATGCATATTGAGAAGAACGTTTTTGATAATGTGTTCAACACAGTGATGAATGTCAAGGGCAAATCGAAAGATCACCTTAAAGCGAGAAGGGATCTACAACAGTTGGGTGTACGCCGTGAATTGCATCCTCGGACAGTCAGTGGGAGGACCATACTTCCGAAAGCACCTTACTGTCTAGACAAGAAACAAGTGGAGAAGGTCTGTCAGTGGGTTAAGAATTTGAAGCTTCCGGATGGGTTTGCGTCCAACATATCTCGTTGTTGCAATGTATCGGAATGCAAGTTCCAAGGGATGAAGAGTCATGACTGCCACGTATTCATGGAGAGATTCATTCCTATTGCCTTCCGGGGACTGTTGCCACGGGTTGTTTGCGAGACTTTGACTGAATTATCTCATTTCTTTCGAGATATATGCTCTTCTACGATCCGGTGAGTAACATGGAAGTGCTTGAGAAGAACATTGTGGTGACGATTTGCAAGCTGGAGAAAATCTTCCCACCTTCGTTCTTTGATTCAATGGAGCATCTGCCTGTTCACTTGGCATATGAAGCTAAGATGGGTGGACCCGTGCAATATCGGTGGATGTATCCCTTCGAGAGGTAATCCTTAAATTGTTACAGTTGTTCGTTTACACTTAATGCGACATCTGTTATCATTGATATTCCACCTAACTCGATTCGCTAAACTTCTAGGTTCATGTTCCATTTAAAGAAAAAAGTCCGTAATAAGGCTCGGGTTGAGGGCTCAATTGCGGAGGCTTACGTAATGGAAGAACTTGTAAACTTTTGTAGTCAATATTTCGGGCCTAATGTTGGTACAAGGTTAAATCAACTAGGCCGAAATGACCCCGGAGCAAGCACAAATTTGGAAGGGCAATTGTCAATATTCAAGCAACCAAGGAGTCCGTTCGGCCGAACGTATACTCGATGGCTAACGGATGAAGAGTACAGTGCTGCAACAATATATGCCCTTCTAAATTGCGATGAAGTTTCGGCATTCGTTGAGTAAGTTAAAGTCTTAATTCACTTACATTGTTGTACATAATTGAAAGTGTGTGTTAAGTGAGTCAACTATATTGGTTTGCAGTGAGTTCGATGCGGAATCTTTAATCACTGATCCCTGCTGGACTTGAATCTCATCGGAAATCACAATTTGTACAGTGGTTCAAAATCCGTGTAAGATTGTTTAACGAAATTATATTATGTGTTATATACAGTTCTGTGGCCAATTAGTATACTGATTTATCCTTAATTTTTACCGTCATCTACAATAGGTTCAGTCAATGGATAGACCAGTGGCCTTCTGCTTGAAATTACTAGCCGAAGGCCCTAACAAACAAACATCCTGTTATGGAGGCTATATCATCAACGGGTTTAGGTTTAACGTAAAAGATGATGACCGAACAAAACAAACCCAAAACAGTGGAGTCTTGGTCAACGGCGACTGTTATGCCGAGAATTGCATGGATTTTTACGGAGAGCTAGATGAGATTGTTGAGCTAACATATTTGGGTTTCCAAAATCGCCTGGTAATGTTCAAGTGTACGTGGTTCGATGTCACATGCAGTAGAGGAATCTGTGTTAGCTCTCAAGGGATTGTAGATGTCAATGTCAAGTCAAGACTTGCATCAGACGAGCCCTTTGTGTTTGCTAGTCAAGCTGTACAAGTCTTTTACGCGGAGGACGTCGCCAATCCCAAATCTCATTGGTATACAACTATCAAGTCCAAGAAATTGCCCGTGACATATGACAGTGAGCTAGACTCCTTTCAAGCCGACCAACCACGTGTCTTGTTCCCTGTTGAGGTCAACAACGAGGAGGACGATCTTCCTCTTCCAACAACACTTCTTGTAGGAGAAGAAGTCGTAGATGATGACGCGGAAGACGTGGAAAGTGTTGGAGATGATGTGACCGAGTCTACTGATGAAGAGGATGAATTAGAAGATGAAGAGGACGACGAGTCCCACGAAGAAGAGGACGACGGGGAAAGTGATGAAGATGATTCGCAAACTGAAAATGATTGACTTGTAATGTTGTAACATCACGGGAAAAATGTAGTAGAACATTTTAGAACTTGGTGTTTAATGATGTGTTTTTGCACATCCGTTCATATATATATATATATATATTGTGCCGATGATGATTTTTGCCAAATTATTGTTTTTAACGTGTTAATGTCTTTGTAATTTATCTATATGAAGTCAGATATGGATAGGATACGGGCTATTCGTGGCCGGGCTGGACGCCGAGCTGCTTCCTCCCCGGTGGGTCCCACCTCGTCATTGCCTACTGATGACGAGGCACAGAGTGATCGCGGACAGCAGATGGGGCCCTAGCCCCAGCCGTCGCCCCAGCTCGAGCCGTCGCCCCAGCCCGACGCAGATTCATCCCACACGCGCGTGCATTCTCCATCTTCCGTGGGTTCTACCTCAGGTATAGTTGATAACGGTGTTTCGTACATTTTCGCTAGCCTTATATTTGAACTGTATTAATGTCTGTGTTTTGTAGGATCTCGACGAGGCCGTGGTCCGACACGCGGGGTACGCATCGACCCCCAGCGTAAACAGAGAGTTACGCTCACGCAGGAGGGCCTGTAAGTACTAAAAATATCACCTCATGCCTTATATTTAAAATTTTGGGGTGTTAATTTATATTTGAACTGTATTAATTTATTTATTTACTTCTTTGGCAGGATCCTGGAGAATCAGGCGAGGACGAAGATCGGCGTTCTTGTGAAGGGCCGATTCTTCGAGCCACGCCTGTACTGGAAGGACTGGGATGCCGCTGCGAGGGAGGCCCTATGGGAGGAGTGGCTGGTACGGTGAAGTATTTTTTTCAGCGTTAGTAAATGTTTAATTACAGTTTGTTTTATGTTGTTAATTTGTGTTATTGAATGCCTTACAGGAGGGGTTCACGTTTGACACGCCTCAGCAGCAGGTACTGGGGCAGCAGGCTTTCTTTGCCTACATCGGCAAGAATTACCGCCGATGGCTCCACGATGCACGGGACCGGGCGAAGAAGGCGCTGCCCGCGGGTGCCCCGATGACGGACATGATGAGATATCCCCCACATTGGATATCTCACCGTGTATGGGGGAGATGATAGATCGGTGGGCTGCGGATCCAGGTTGGGACGCCAAGAGTAAGAGCGGGGCTGAGAACAGACAGAACAGAGATCCGACGCACACGGGGGGGTCGGTGCCACACGACATCGTCCGACACATGAACGCGGTCGAGCACCCGGATCTGGAGGAGGATGAGGTCATAGCTCTGACCTATAATCAGACGCACGTGCGGAAGAAGGACAAGGACGAGACGCACCGGGCGGGCGACTATATTTCAGATATTGCCCGGCGGATCGATGTGAGTCAATTTATTTAAGTTCTTAATGTTTTTTCTTTCTATCCTCAATGTCTGTTTCGTTAATTAATGCCCTAACATATCGTTAAACCACTATTTTTGCAGGCCTCGTATGAACAGCTAAGGGGGTCCGAGCAGCAGTCCGGACAGCCATCAGCGTCCACTAGTACGGCTGCGAGTACTGGGGGGTTGAAGCGATGGCTGGATACGCCGGAGGTCGTGAATCGGCCGAAAGGCCGCATACGCGGCCTGCCTAGCACGACTGCTCGTGCCGTGATAGGAGCGTCCTCACCCCCTGCTGCCCCTCCACAGACACCGGCTCCTCGGCCTCAGTTGGACGACGAGGAGATCCAGCGCATTGCTACAGTGGTGGTGAGGATGATCAGGGAGCAGGGCACTGCTGGACAGGCCGAGCCGGCCCCGGATCAGCAGGATCCAGATCCGGGACTCGGCAACCCCTGATGAGCCCCTTCCCGTGCCCGTTCCTAGCTTCCCCCCCCCCCGCCCCCCGCGCCGGCTTGTACTCTTCTCCCCTCTCCTAACCGGCTGTATCCGGTTCCCGGCTTGTACATATATGAGTTTTTTTTATAATAAATATTTTTTATAATTGATTATATATATTTCTTTCTGTATTGATTATTGCGCGTTGTTGTTGAGAATTGAAAATTGTATTACAGGTCTGGGTAATTGAAAAATAAAAAAAATTTCAAAAAAAAATTGACTTTTGGCGACGGATTAATTCCGTCGCTAAAAGTATTCCTACAATCAGTTATTTAGCGACGGAATATTCCGTCGCTAAAATATTTTATCCGTCGTTAATTTGACAAAAAAAAATAAATTAAAATTCTAAAAATATAATTAGCGACGGAATATCCGTCGCTAATTAAAAATAAATCCGTCGAAAAAAATGACATATTTAGTGACGGATTTAAAACATTCAGTCGCTAAACTATTAGTGACGGGCTTTTATACGAGGGATTTTTAGCGACGGTGAATCCGTCGCTAATTCTTTTAGCGACGGATTTTAGGCTTTTAGCCACGAATTTTCCCGTCGCTAAAGGCCTATTTTCTTGTAGTGTATAGGGAATTTCCTCCAACCCTCTATTTGGTAACAAAAAGTTATGCTAAAACTGCAATTATAATTTGTCGTAAATGTGTAAACTAATAAGGCGACGAAAAATTTTCAGCGACAGATTCTTGACATCAACAAAGTGTGTCTCAAAACTTTTTTCTATGTAAGGAGCGTAGGTTATAGTGAAAAAAAAATACTTTTGGGCTGGATCTTCTCCCACCAAAAAAAAAAGGAGATACTCCTCCGTTTTATTGACTTTTTGCGACTTTTCAAGTTAGAATCTTGGAATTCGTTGAAATGGAAAACTGGACAAATTTACGAAAGTGACGGTGCATTTTAATCGATCATGAATATATCCATAAAGCTTTGGAGGTCCTGACTGGGGGAGTAAACTTGTACGTCACTACGTTTAATACGTGGCTTGTTTTTAAATATATATATGCCCAGCAAGTGTATATAAATAGAGCTAGGACTGCATAGTAGTATCAGCCCCATACACGCAACAAAGAATGGCGAGCCTGCAGGGACAGCAAACGGCTGGAGGAAGCAGCCACATAGCAGCTGTTATGGCAACCCCTACTACTACCGACGTAGACATTGATCAGGAGAGTCTTGAAAACCAGGTCTCTCTCATCCCCGTTTCTTTTTTGTTTCTTGTAAGCTCTAGTTTCTTTTTTGTTGGACATAGTGGATATGCACATTTCTATAGCCATGCTCATCGTCTTCTTTCTGGATTAATAGAAGCCTAGATGGAGAAACTTTTTGTCGTATGTTGGCCCTGGTTTCCTTGTTTCCTTGGCATATCTCGACCCTGGCAACCGTAAGTCTCCCTCCACTCGTTTTTCTCACTTCGTCGTCGCAATTTTTCTAAGAATGAATTGAGACAGAACGTAAGGTGAAATTCTATCAATCAAGTGTTACAATCAAGAAACGATATCTAGCCTACAACTTTAGCTGTTACAACAGATGTAACGTGTTATATCATATATGCATGGTGACTAAAGTTGCGTATTCATCTTTATGGAAAAACGTTGCAGTGGAAACTGATTTGCAGGCAGGAGCTAATCACAGATACGAGGTACATATACTGCACGCATAATGTCTAAATCGAAAGCAGCAAATGATTGTCATTGTTGCTACCATATGCTATTCTCAATACTTGACTGATATAAAGTTCTGGAAAAGAGAGAGTCTAAACATTTCCCATGTCATGTCTGTTCTAAATCAGCTGCTGTGGGTGATTCTTATTGGACTGATTTTTGCTCTGATAATTCAGTCTCTAGCAGCAAACCTAGGTGTAAGCACAGGTGTATACAACGGAAACTTTTAGCATACTCCTAATTGAAGTAAAGACAACGAAGTATTAAGCTTCTTTCTGTACTTTAATCGACACGTACAGGTAAACACCTATCAGAGTTATGCAAGGCAGAGTACCCAAGTATTGTCAAATATTGCCTATGGTTGCTAGCGGAAGTTGCGGTCATAGCAGCCGATATTCCAGAAGGCATGAACTCTAACTAAATACTTCTGTTTATTGCTCCGTATGTATGTCATTATGTATGACATTTTTGTCATTAAGCTGCCCAAACTTGAGAAAGAACAAAATTAGGCCTTGCATATCCCACTTGGATAATTTTGGCCTTTGTACCTTTTCTCTTTTCAGTGATCGGAACAGCCTTCGCACTGAATATCCTTTTCCACATTCCAGTTTGGGTTGGAGTACTCTTAACTGGTTTAAGCACTCTCCTCCTCCTTGGTCTGCAGCGATACGGGGTAAACTGAAATTGCTTTGCATTTCTTAGCCATCACTTTTAATTTTGTGTGTATGTGTGTCTGTGTCTGTGTGTGTGTGTGTCTGTGTCTGTATCTATTTGGATGCTAAACTATTACGTTCACAACTTAGTTCAGAAATTGACCAATGAACAACTCAAGAAATAAATAATTAATCGGCCTGGCCAGCAGCATAACAATGCATTTGGATGCTAAACTATTATGTTCGCAACTTAGTTCAGAAATGGACCAGTGAACAACTCAAGAAATAAATAATTTATTGGCCTGGCCAGCAGCATAATAATGCATTTGGATGCTAAACTATTACGTGCCCAACTTAGTTCAGAAATGGACCGATGAACAACTCAAGAAATAAATAATTAATTGGCCTGGCCAGCAGTATAATAATGCATGCGTTACTTTAATTTCCTCCGCGCGAGCCAGAGCTTCTGACGGCCAGAATACAAGGCTTACCGGTTCCAGTGAAAACCAAGAGAAATAAACAAAATTAAACCATGAATACATCATAAGAGAGGCTTGTAAGAAGATGAAATTTCTGAAGATACAATTTCACATTCATGGGTATTATGCATGATTAAAATGTATAAACTTTGTTTAATGTTTGTATTTTCTGTGGACTACTTGAGTCAGGTGCGAAAGCTGGAACTTTTGATAGCAATACTGGTTTTTATCATGGCTGCATGCTTTTTCACGGAGCTGAGCTATGTCAAGCCTCCAGCAGGAGATGTGCTCAAGGGATTGTTCATTCCCAAGCTCAAAGGTCAAGGTGCCACAGGCGACGCCATTGCCCTACTGGGTGCCCTTGTCATGCCGTAAACCTCGACCCTTTTTATTTCAAACTGGCTCCTTTCCTTTGTTTTTTGGTTGTAAGGGCTCATTCAGAAACTATACTCTTTTTCTGAATTGCAGGCATAACCTTTTTCTCCACTCGGCTCTTGTGCTCTCAAGGAAAGTACCAAAGTCGGTCCGCGGCATCAATGTAAGCTCAATATAGTGTAACCAATGGTTAACTACTTAAATTTCTTTTATGAAACAAGTGATACGTTGATAGGTAATAACCTTAATTTCACCGTGAGTTAATTCATGGTTAAATCTTTTGCGAATCAGAAAATTAATACCAACGGTAATAGTTGCAGCGTACCAAGGGAAGCTCATGTAATGCTCCAATAAATGTGTAAAAAATGACGCCATAATAAATAAAATGGAAACCAAAGCAAATGAGGCGAGACACAATTCCACGAGGCTGCTTTCCGGGTTAAAAGAGAAACATGGTATACATTTACCCCTATGAAAAAGGCAACAAATTAAATTAACCTAAGGGAAGGAACCCTGAAATTAAAGTTCCTACTAGAACTTGGCAAGTATGATTTGTGATGAAAATCATGGGAATGCAAGGATATGTTACATGGACTCGGTACGAGTGTCCAGATCGGATACGGGTTCAAGTGTTGAACTCGTCTAATTTTGAAAAGGCAAGACAAGGGGATACGGCAAAATGTTTATATTTGTTATTACTTTTTAATTAATTTGAAGGTAAAACTATGTTTTATGTGATGCACTTTATTTTAATTGAAAATTTGTCTCCTCTCAAAGCAATAATTAATTAAATAAAAAATTATATATTATATTGATAATGTCATATCCTATGAGATGTGACGGACACATATCTCATACTCACGTACAAGTGTCGAGTGTTCGACATGAATATTTCATGCAAACCGAAGAGTTCATATAACATAGATGCCAGGAAGACTAACCGTATATGTTGGCTATACATACTCAATAATGTGATGATAAGACAAAAGCAGAAATAAAAAGAATCATCATCGCCATCACACACGCGCGCGCGCGCACTCACTCACAAATGTCAAGCATAAAACTTAGAGTTTGTCGACTAAATTTGCAGGACGCATGCCGATACTTTTTGATAGAAAGTGGAGCGGCTCTCTTTGTAGCATTCTTAATCAATGTTTCTGTCATCTCGGTGTCCGGAACCGTTTGCTCGTCTAAAACCCTCTCAGAAGATGCCGTGCATCAATGCAGCGATCTCACTCTTAACTCTGCGTCCTTTCTTCTCAAGGTTAAAGAGATTACAAGGCACATTCAGTTTTAGATATTTCCTTGATGTAATTAAGCTCAAGGTCATAAAATAAGCATGAAACTATGTTCTTGCAGAATGTGTTAGGCAAGTCAAGCTCTACTATCTATGCAATAGCATTACTAGCCTCTGGACAAAGCTCTACCATTACAGGCACTTATGCTGGACAATATATAATGCAGGTATAGAAATCACTACTTCAGTATATTCCTAATTTTGTTTGAGATTTTCAAGCAACAAATTGAAAATGGATTCTTAAACAGGGTTTCTTGGACCTTAAGATGAGAAAATGGATCAGAAATCTGGTGACTAGGTGCATTGCCATCACACCTAGTCTAATCGTCTCGATTATTGGCGGATCGTCAGGAGCTGGCAGACTCATCATCATTGCATCAGTTAGTACCCTTTGACTAGTTGGTTAAATTCTTCCAAAACTTATTACCTTTATTAAAATATCAGTACTTGCTTGCAGATGATACTCTCTTTTGAGCTTCCCTTTGCTCTCATTCCCCTCCTTAAGTTCAGTAGCAGTACCACCAAGATGGGACCACACAAGAACTCGATATATGTAAGTTATAATTTTCTATTTTCCGTTCCAAGAAACATAACTGAGTTTGTAGGTTTATGCGTGGCTGTTTGCAACCACGGAACAGACATGGCAATATCACTTGGGGTACTCACTAGTTCCAACCAAATGAATCATGGCCTCTATGATATACAGGGCTACTAGTGCATCTCAGCTGGGAAATTTTGGGATTAGATTCACCCGTACTTACGGTTCAGTTGCACTCAACATCACATCCTTCTAACTTTGGCACTCAACACCTCATATCTTCAAACTATTGGTTGCCAACACCAAAATGACGGTCCAGATGGCCTTTCACCACACTTGTTTTTTGAAGGCAAGAGAGTCGGTGCCGTATTGTTCCAAGAATGCATCCGCGTGGCATCTATATGTATGGTGTCCATGTGGCACCTACATGGCGTCCACATGGCATATCTCTGATTTTTCAAGGATAAAATTGGTGTTGCTACCTCATTTTGAAAATAGCCACGATCCCTCGTATACACGATTGCATGTCTCTAGACCGGGTTTGTAGCTATTAGCAGCAAGAAATTTCCCAAGTTTTATATCTTCGTCTCCTCAATTATCTTTTCTTTCTCCCTTTCAACTCCAACCACCTCATCATCCCAACACCACCAACCACAACCACCTTACCACCCAACACCACGAGACCACCACCACAAATTTGCACGCATAAAAACGTGCATAATCAGACATAGAGATCTGTACACATGCACACATATCTACAGGTGATATTTCAGTTGTAAAAGAAAATACCTACCTTGATCGGGATCACGGTGGTTTTTTCCACATACATTTGTTCCTTTTTAAGCTTGTCAATGAAAGGTATGGCTTGGCTTTGGATTGCCAATCTTGCAAGTTGAATTTAGTGTATAGCTCAGCCACGACATACGGAGAAGAAACTCCGGTGTGTGGAATCACATCCACCAGTTGTTGGAACAACTCGTAAATGGAACGTACTGGCACAGAGAAGGGACATTTTGTTAGTGTTCGTGGTAGATTGTTATGCAATGTGTTTGTATTGATTGAGAAGTTCAAGACCCAAAAGGTTTTGTTCTTTGTCCCACATTGGAGAGAAAATGAATTTTCTCTCTCCTTATAACCAAGCACATGGTATTTATCAATTGAATTATTATGAGATGTTTTGGAGGAAAGATTGGGAATGCTATTGTGCGCCACGCGCATGTGGCGCATTGTGGGCGCACTTAGCACTTTGCACGCTTGCCGCGAGCGCGTATAGCGCGTTGATTTATATATGATCCAACGGCCCATAATTTTACTAATTTTCGGAATTGTTTCTTTCAACTATTTATTTTAATGACTTTGAAATAATTCTGAAAAGGCACCAGAAATAACAGTTATTTCTGTTATTTTTTGAATGGTTATGTCTCTTCATGAAGGGGTGGCTGTTGAGCTCATATATAAGATTCTGAAATTCAGAATAAAAACTACTTGGCATTTTTCCAAATTTCGTATCTCAAAATTTTCAGTTATATACACAATTTCGAGGAGCAATTCTGAAACGAATCTTCAGAATTGCTATCTGCAGATTGTTGGTTTGAGTAATCCTAGAGATGATTTGCCATTAACCCGGTAGCAAACTCTAGTCGAGGGGGGCAAATATCGCCTTAAAGACAGTGTCTTTAGACGCGCCTCAAGCCATTAAATTTCCATTTTCTTCTTCCTTTTTTCTGCAACTTCTCTTCAACAATTTTAAGGCGATATTTGAAGGAAGGAGAATCAGCAATGGCGGCTTTCCAAGTGATGAATCAGGACTTCATGAAACTGGATAGGTTTGATGGAACGAATTTCACCCGTTGGCAAGACAAGATGATGTTCTTACTCACTGCACTAACGGTTCAGTATGTTTTGGATCCTAATCTGCTACCACTTCCAGAAATTACTGACAACGACTCCGACGAGACCAAAGCAGCGTGAAAGAAACGTGAAGATGACGAACTAGTTTGTAGATGACACATTCTGAATGCACTTTCGGATCGCCTCTATGACCTGTTTACATCGTCCAAGTGTCCAAAAGATACCTGAAAGGCTTTGGAGAACAAGTACAATAATGAAAAGCAAGGCGCAGATAAGTTTCTCACTCTCAAGTATTTCGAATTTACTATGAATGATAGTGAATCTGTTTTGGATCAAGTTTATCTGTTGCAAATCCTTGTTTCCAAACTGAAAGACCTAAAGGTCGAGGTTTCTGAACCATTACAAGTGGGGGCTATTATTTCTAAATTGCCTCCTAGTTGGAATGGTTACAGAAAGAAACTTCTGCATACCACAGAAGATTTTACTGCTGAGCAAATTCAGAAACACTTGCGAATTGAAGAGGAAACTTGGGTTCGCGATAAAAGTTTTTCGATGAATTTTAACTCAAAAGTAAACTTTGTGGATCAGAAAAATTTTCAGAATGAAAATTCTGGTGGAAACAAGAGGAAATTTTCTGAAATAAACAACTCTGGCAACTCCAACAAGAATAACAAGAAGAACAAAACTTGTTATAATTGTGGGAAAAAGGGACATTTTAGGAAGGAATGCAGAAGCAAGAAAAGGCAGAAAACAGAAAATGCTGGAAGTTCCCATAATGCAAACGTGGTGGAAGACGACATCAATGAAGTGGTTGCCATGATTTCTGAATTGCAGATTGGCAAGATTACTGAACTGCATATGGCAACTTCGAGCAAAAATTCTGATTGGTGGTATGATTCCTGGGCTACAGTTCATGTTTACAACGAGAAGTCCTTCTTTAAGGATTACGAAGAGGCAACGGATGGACAAGTGGTGCTGATGGGGAATCATAGTTCCGTCAAGGTTTTGGGCAAAGGGAGTGTTGAACTTCAGTTTACTTTAGGAAAGAAACTAGTTCTACTCAATGTGCTCCATGTTTCGAAAATTAGGAAAAATCTTGTATCTGCTAGTCTTCTTTGTAAGAAAGGCGTTAAAGTCTTGCTTGAGTCTGATAAGTTGGTCCTGTCTAAGAGTGGAGTGTTTGTTGGGAAAGGATACTCATGCGATGGCATGTTTAAGTTATCTATTAATAAAAACGTTTCTGATTTGGCTTACTCTGTTGACTCCTTTTCTTTGTGGCATGGTCGTTTAGCTCATTTAAATTTTAGATCATTAAAATTCATGTCTAAGCATGGTTTGATTTCATACAATCATGTGGAAAATGCTAAATGCCCAATCTGCATTCAAGCAAAGTTGACTAAACAACCTTTTCCTAAGGCTGAAAGAACAACACAATTGCTAGAACTTGTGCATTCTGACATTTGTGAAATGAATGGAGTCTTAAGTAGAGGTGGCAATAGATATTTTATCACTTTTATAGATGATTTCTCTAGATATACTTATCTGTATTTAATGAAACATAAAAGTGAAGCTTTTGATATGTTCAAGCGCTATAAATCTGAGGTTGAGAATCAAAAGGAGAAAAAGATTAAAATTTTTCGTAGTGATAGAGGTGGAGAATTTTTTTCCTGCTGAATTTGATTCTTTTTGTGAAGAGCATGGCATCATACATCAAAAAAGTGCACCCTACACCCCACAGCAAAATGAATAGCCGAACAAAAAAATAGGACACTTACGGAAATGATAAATGCTATGCTCTTGAATGCTAGATTGCCTTTAAGTTTATGGGGTGAAGCATTACTTTCAGCTTGTCACGTGCATAACAGGATAACTTCGATGAAAACCAAGGTTCCACCATATGAACTATGGAAAGGAAGAAAACCTAACCTAAGCTATCTTAGAGTTTGGGATTGTCTTGCCTTTTATAGGGTTCCTGATCCTAAGAGAACAAAGTTGGGACTAAGAGCTCTCAAAAGTGTCTTTGTGGGATATGCTGAAAATTCCAAGGCCTACCGCCTATTAGACTTAGAGTCTAATGTCATTGTAGAATGTAGAGATGTTGAGTTTATCGAAGATAAATTCAACTCTGATTCTGATTTTTCAGCACCCATAATTTTACTTGAAATTGACTCGAATGTAGGTTCATCTCGTGAAAATGAGTGTTGTGCCTAATAACACAACAGAACCTAGGAGAAGTCAAAGAGCTAGAAAAGAGAAAATATTGGATCTCGATTTTATAGACTCTCAAGCGATCGCTTTCTTGGTGGAGGGTGATAGAGAGAATATTCTCAAGGAAATTCCCATGTTGCTAAATATGGAAGATGATCCAAAGACATATTCTGACGCAATGGCTTCCAGAGATGTTGCCTTTTGGAAAGAAGCAATCAATGATGAGATGGACTCAATATTATGTACTAATACTTGGGCGTTAGTTGAATTGCCTCAAGGATCTAAACCAATTGGATGTAAGTGGGTGTTTAGAAGGAAATATAATACGGATGGGTCTATACAAACCATTAAGGCCAGATTGGTAGCAAAAGGTTTTAGACAAAAGGAGGGCAAAGACTATTTTGATACCTATGCACCTGTGGCAAGAATAACGTCCATTAGAGTGCTTTTTGCACTGGCATCTTTATATAAGTTGCATGTACACCAAATGGATGTTAAGACTGGATTTTTAAAAGGTGACCTTGATGAAGAGGTGTACATGGAACAACCCGAAGGATTTGTTATACGGGGAAATGAAAGGAAGGTTTGCAAATTGGTTAAGTCTTTGTATGGCAAGCAGGCACCAAAACAGTGGCATGAAAATTTTGACTCTATTATTTTATCTCATGGATTTAGACATAATAATGCTGACAAGTGCATTTACTCAAAATTTACAGATGCATATGGTGTTATTATATGTCTTTATGTGGATGACTTGCACATATTTGGTACGAATTTGGAAGGAATTTTTGAAACAAAAGAGTATCTTAATTCTAGATTTAAGATGAAAGATCTTAATGAGGTTGATACTGTTTTAGGAATTAAAGTTAAGAAACATAGTGGGGGTTACGCTTTATCTCAATCACACTACATTGAGAAAATGCTTCTTAAATTCCAGCATTTAGGAATTAAAAAAGTGAGTACCCCATATGATTCTTCTTTCAAATTGGGTGAAAATTCTAGTAGAGCAGTTGCTCAACTAGAATATGCGAGTGCCATTGGTAGTCTAATGTATGCAATGCATTGTACTAGGCCTGATATAGCATTTTCAGTTTGCAAACTTTCTAGATATACAGGTAATCCTGGTGTTGATCATTGGAAAGCTATTTGTAGAGTCTTTGGGTTTCTTAAACGAACCATAAAATTAGGAATGTTTTACAATCGCTTTCCTATAATACTTGAAAGATACACTGACGCTAGTTGGATAACTAGTGCGAGCAATAACAAGTCAACGTCAGGTTGGGTGTTTACCCTCGCGAGAGGAGCTGTTTCTTAGGCTTCAAAGAAACAGACTTGTATAACACACTCAACGATGGAATCTGAATTTTTGGCGCTGGCAGCCACAGGCAAAGAAGCAGAATGGCTGAGAAATCTGTTGTTTGATATAAAGTTGTGGCCACAACCGGTGCCATCAATTTCTTTGCATTGTGATAGTGAGGCGACTATGTCTAGAGCATATAGTACCATTTATAATGGTAAGTCTAGGCATATAAGCTTACGACATGAGTATGTCTGAGAATTGATACTAAATTGTGTGATCACCATAGTGTATGTTAGGTCAAGTAATAACTTGGCAGATCCTAACTAAAGGTCTTTCAAGAGATCTTGTGAGGAGTACATCTAGTGGGATGGGTTTGAAACCTTTTTATATAGACCACCAGTAATTGAAACCCGACCATAAGCTAGACTTGTGGTTTAACGGGTAATAACAAGTTACTGACAAGTGGTTGGAGGAGCACTTAATTAATTTTTGGTAACCCAATCTAGGATGTGAAACTGCTGACTGTTACGACACAGAGGGTGAGTTGTAAACTCTTAATGAAGTTCAATAAATTTCCGTATAAGTGTTCAAGTAACAGGGACACGGATGAAACTTCACCTATATGAACATAAGAAGTGGAGCCGCTTCTAGCAAAAGTTAAAGGTTTACTTTTGTAAATGTTCATGAAGTCCAGGATGAGGCAAATGGCTGTGTTAATATATTATTTATTTGGTGAATTGAACGCTGAGATTGGATATCGTTATGTGTGCATCATATCCGGTTCTAATATCGATGAATCCAAGTTTAAGCTTAGGCCACCATGGATTCAATTAGAGCTTTGATGTGTTTGTACTAAGTAAGGGTTTAAATCGAGAGATACCTTTACTAAGCATGACAATATTAGTATGTAACTGGGAATGAACATAACAATCTAAGTGGGGGATTGTTAGTGTTGGTGGTAGATTGTTATGTAATGTGTTTGTATTGATTGAGAAGTTCAAAACCCAAAAGGTTTTGTTCTTTGTCCCACATTGGAGAGAAAATGAACTTTCTCTCTCCTTATAACCAAGCACATGGTACATATCAATTGAATTATTTTGAGATGTTTTGGAGAGAAGATTGGGAATGCTATTGTGCGCCACGCGCATGTGGCGCATTGTGTATGCTTTAGTGGGCGCACTTAGCACTTTGCACGCTTGCTGCGAGCGTGTATAGCGCGTTGATTTATATATGATCTAACGGCCCATAATTTTACTAATTTTCGGAATTTTTTCTTTCAATTATTTATTTTAATGATTTTGAAATAATTCCGAAAAGGCACCAGAAATAACAGTTATTTCTGTTATTTTTGGAATGGTTATGTCTCTTCATGTAGGGGTGGCTGTTGAACTCATATATAAGATTCTGAAATTCAGAATAAAAACTACTTGGCATTTTTCCAAATTTCGTATCTCAAAATTTTCAGTTATATACACAATTTCGAGAAGCAATTCTGAAACGAATCTTCAGAATTGCTATCTGCAGATTGTTGGTTTGAGTAATCCTGGAGGTGATTTGCCATTAACCCGTAGCAAACTCTAGTCGAGTGGGGGCAAATATCGCCTTAAAGACAGTGTCTTTAGACGCGTCTCAAGCCATTAAATTTCTGTTTTCTTCTTCCTTTTTTATGCAACTTCTTTCCATCACATTTTTTGACTCGCAAACACGCTCACACAGAGCATTTCAGTCGTAATGGGGTTCGATCAAAACACAAGTTCTGGTTTTGGGTGATGTCGATCAGGTGGTTTTGGGTGCGGCGGTGGCAGTGGAGATGCAACTGTGGTGGTTGTATAGTCTAGATTTAAGGGTGGTTGTTACGGGAGTGATACGATGGCAGCGGAACTAGATCAATGATATAGGGCTTATCGGTTATGATTCGATGGTTATGTTTTTGTGTGTGCATGTGCGTGTATGTGTGTGTGTGTATGTGTGTGTGTGTGTGTTCATTTTTTTGACAGTGTGTATTGTACGATGGGCAGAGCTGTGGGAGGAGTTATGGGTGGGGCTGAGGTGGTAACAAGTCATGAAATAGGTGGTTGGAAAAGGTGGATGTAAGCTGAAGATGAAGAGGAGGCGGAAGAGTATTTGTGGGTGTTGGGATGGGTGAGGAATTTGTCAAACAAGAGGTGTGGGTGGTGGGAGGGTGTTGGAAATGGGGAGAGTTGAGGAAGTGCTTGGTGTAGGGAGTGAGGCTTGGTTGAATGGTAGCAGCCGCATAGATAGGACAGGGGCAGGGTGGCTTATGGGGGGTAGGAAGATGAGTTACTCATGGGAGATCGAAAGGGTGAGGAAATAATATGGAGTGCTTGGGTGTCCATTATTGATGCCATTTGAAGCTGAGGTGGATGCAAGGTGAATTTAACAGGCAAAAAAACTTTGCCCTTAAGAATTAACAAGCGTGTAGTTAAGGATCATCTTAACTGTCATCTGGTACTGAGCATCAAGATTTTGGAAATATAAGGTATTGGGTGCCAAAATTAGAAGCATCGGGTGCTGAGTGAAATTGGCCCCTAAGTATGAGGTGCTAGGTGAATTTATTCACAAATTTTGATAGTTCAACAGACGAGATTATGTAGACAAGTATAAGGTTTGGCTTTCGGCTCCACAGTCATTGGCCAACATCAACAATAATTTGACAGCCCAGATGCATGGTTGGTCCTCTATTCGATCATGTCTATGTAGCTTCACTGCCACCAAAAAAGAAACGGTTGCCCCAAAAAATATGAAGTGTCTAGATGCAATATATGTTTTTCACGCTTGAAATCAAACATAAGATTCTATTACCCATGTTGTACATAACTAATCATTTGACAACTTTGCATGCAGATTATCATCTTCTCGTGGATACTTGGGCTAGCACTAATTGGAATAAACATCTATTACTTGAGCACAGCCTTCATTGATTGGCTAATTCATAACAATTTACCAAGAGTTGGAAACGTGTTCATCGGGATCATAGTATTTCCTCTGATGGCAATATACATCTTCTCCGTGATCTATCTTATGTTTCGTAAAGACATCGTCACTACCTTCATCGAGCCAACAAAGCTTGACCCTGTCGTACAAACGCACACGGAGAAGGGGCATAGCATGCGCAATTCTAGTAGGGTGTTTGAGTTGGAGACAGTTCCTTATAGGGAGGATCTTGCTGACATTCCATTGCCTGATTAGAACCAGGCTCCTGAAAGTGTCACGGAACCAGTATTTTATGTAAGAAATGAGTCTCTCAATCGAGTAGGCTTCTCCATTACTCTTGAAGTATCCAGTGCAGGAAAAAGTTCCCAGATGTTTCAGTTGTGGGTTTGAAAGCCTTTTGCTCTATATTGTACGTGTACACTACAGCCAAACTTAATGTCTGAATTAGATGCAATAAAAGTGTTCAACTTGTAGTCATCTGTGATGCCAACGATTTGAGGAAGAAGCGTTAACAGGTTTATAATCCAAAGAATAAGAACTGTATAACGATTAGACATTGGCTCAGTCTTGACATGGTGCATTATAACTTTGGTTCCAAAACCTATTCATTATGCTGAACTATTTGTTGAGCCTGAACAGCCAATCTTATCTAAGAGTATTAAAAGTCTACCCAAATTCAATGTTTTCTGAACGTGAGAAATAAAGATATCTGCAAATAATGCTTCATATGATAGATTCATAAGCATGAAATGCGTTCCCTTTCTTTTCTAAGGTAACCAAAAAGACGGGAAATAATTTGTTTGTCAATCTTATCATGACATGAAGAATTTTTTCTCATTCGAGATGAATGTGGTGGTAATTGTTAAGCTACAAATGAAGATAATGATTCACCAATAAATGCTACAAAAGAAAGACTCATTAGCCTCTAACTAGTTATCTTTTGCAATTGTTGCAGAAGCTAAAGAATTACGATTTCCTTCTTCGTACCATTAAGTACCCAGAAAAACTAGGACGAATGCAAGAAGTTCAGCCTAACACCAATTGAGGAAAATATGAGCCAGTCTTTCTTCTACTCTTCAAACTGTTATTTAGTGTTTAAGTCTGATCAAATGACCAATAATATAGTTCTAATATGTATAACAGATGGCTCCTTTTCATTTAGGCGACTGTCAACTTTCGACAATCTGTTGATTGGTGAACCTTTATTAGGACTAGTAAAAAGATTATTAAGCTCACGGACATTGCTCAGAAGTTCATCACTCACGGTGTGGCAAATGGCAGGCAGACATGGATATGGCTGGATACTTTACTAGCCAGAGGTCCCTAAGTTGATATTACCCATGCGTTAGCATGGATTCACCTCTTCCTCCATGAATCTGCAGCTCTGATTGGCCTAAAGACGAGCTATCATTAAAACCTTATCAGTAAGCCTGTAGATACTAACTATGAGAAAGAACCTTACATTTTATGTGCATCAACTTTGCCAGCTTGTAATAAGAAGCCAAATATGTACAACCAGACTTGATCTTACATTACAAGAAAAAGGACTTTTAGCAACGGGATAAAAGTTCGATATCCGTCGGCAAAAAGTTTAGCGACAGGATGTACTTTAGCGACGGACACCCCGTCGCTAAAACTCTGTTGCCTACAACCCCGTCTTTAAAAGTTTTGGACGGAAATTTCAATCAGTCCCCTAAAGTCTACCTTGAAAGACGGACTTACAAAAACAATTTATGACGAATTTTCCTTTGCTAATTCTATTTTTCGTATTTTAATTTATTTTCTCTTTTTGGAAATCATTTATTACATAAAATATCTAACGACGAAATTTCGTCGCTAAACGTTTGCCTTTTAAAACATTAGCGACGGAATTCTCGTCGCTAAAAGTCGTTCATTAATAGTAGTTAGGAATAAAGTCCGTCACTAAAAGTCAAACTAATATTTTAAAAATTATATTTTTTTAATATCTAAACCTGTAATTCTAAATTTCCAACAATCACAATCCAACAATAAAATGTATAAAAATTCAGGAGGGCACGGAAGCGGGGTACATTAATAGAGTCGAGGAGGGGACTACGAGTCGGGGGGGGGGGGCACGGGAGCGGGATACAAAGAGCTAGGAGGGGAAAGGCTGATCAGGGTTTGGCGAGTCCCAGATCTGATGGGTCCTGCTAATCGTCCTCGTCCACCGGGGCAATGTAATTCAGATCCGGCTCGGCATGTCCAGCAGTGCCCTGCATGTAAAGGTAAGGACGCATTAATCTCAATAGCAATCATATGTAGTGTTCAATAATATTAAACGTATATAATGGTTGTACCTGATTACGCGCCGTGATCATCCTATAAACCTCCGCAGCAATGCGACGGACCTCGTCCTCATGTAACGACGAGCGCTTCACGATCAGTGTCTGCGTCTGTGGAGATGCAGCGGGGGGTGAGGACGCTCCTATCACGGCACGTGCAGTCATACCGGGGAGGCCAATTAAAACAGATTAACCATAATTAAACTCTAGTTTACAATAATTATTCCTAATTAAACCCAACTAACTCCGATTAGCCTTAACTAACACTGATTAGCCCTTATCACTAATTAACCCTGAATTACTGTTAATTTAATCTCTAATTAGCCCTAATTACCGCTGATTAACTTAATTAAATCCAGTTATAACTGTAATATGCTCTAATTAGGCTCAAAGTCCTAAGTAGCCCGAATTAATCCCTAAATAACATTAATTGAGTCTCATTAAACACAAGTAATTGTAATCAACCCTAAATAGCTCAAAATTACCCTAATTGCCCCTAATTAACGCATTGACTCGGCATGTTCACCTTAATTAGTTATTATTTATTTAGGTTCGGTACAAAATCATTTGGTTATAGTGAACTTGAGCAGAGAAAATCATCATTCCTAAATCTTTTAATATCTAACGATCTATGAAATCAGGATTCTCAAAAAACCCAATGCTTTTGGTTGGTAAGTAATGGACTCAAGCTCGTCATGCTAAATCATCTCGCCTAATATCTTATCTTCCAGGACTTTAAATAACACTTTTTGGCTCACAGCTCTCCTGTCTGCATAAGAGAAGACTTTCTGAGACAAAAGATCTTTCTCATTCTGTCGGAAACATTTCCTACCCTCCATTGTTCTTGAGGTAATTAGATGGTAAATATACACAATTTTCTTCCGACCGATCCCGTATGTCCGACATATGGCTTGCCTTTCAACTGATGGATTGCAACCAATATCAAACAACACAAATCTCGACACTCCAACCAAATTTATGCCCGACATAGCTTGCGTACCAAACCTCATTTAGCTCGAATTAGCCCTCATTAGCATTAACCCTATTTAGCTCTAATTAGCCCTAATCGTCCCTGGTTAGGGCGTCAAGAGATGTTTTGTTTTATATTGGTTAGAATCATCAGTTGAAAGGCAAGCCATATGTCGAGAATACATGATTAGTCAGAAAAAAATGTGTATATTTACCATCTAATTACCTCAAAACAATGGAAAGCAGGAAATGTCCTTTGACAGACTAAGAAACACCTTTTGTTTCAGAACGTCTTCTCTTCTGCAGACATGGAGAGTTGCGAGCCAAAAGTGTTATTTGAAGTCTCGGAAGATAAGAACTTAGACGAGATGGTTCAACATGACACGCTAAGGCAATTTTTGAGTCCATAATTTACCAACCAAAAGTACCGAATTTATTTGAGAATCCTAATTTGGTGGATAAAAGATATTAAAAGACTTAGGAATGATGATTTAATTTCTCTGCTCAAGTTCACTATAACCAAATGATTTTGTACCGAACCGAAATAGATAATAGCTAATTAAGGTAAAAAAAAATCCAAGTTAGAACATATTAATTGTGTTTAATTAAGTTAATAGCTAATTAAGTTATTAGGGGCAATTCGAGCTATTTAGGGTTGATTACAGTTAATTGCATTTAATTAAACTCAATTAGTGTTATTCAGGGATTAATTCAATCTAATTCGGGCTACTTAGGGCTAATTGAGCCTAATTAGAACATATTACAGTTAATTACCCTAATTAAGTTTAATTAGGGTTTGTTTATGATTTATCAAGACAATCAATGTTTAATTAGGTTAATCATCGGTGATTAGGACTAATTAGAGATTAAATTAATGTTAATTAGGGTTAATTAATGTTAATTAGGATCAGTGTTATTAAAAGCGCACCTAGGCGCAAGGCGCGCTCAGGCGCACAACCCGCGCCTTGCCTAGGCTAGGCGCAGCCCGTTCAACTAGGCGCGCGCCTTGTGAGCCTAGGCGCCCAGGCGCTAGGCGCATAGCGGGGCAGGAGGCTCGAAGCTAGGAGCCTGTTCGTCCTTGCGCCTGTTCGTCCTTGCTCCCAAAGTCTAAAATCCCCAAATCCAAATCAATTTCACTCTGCGTGCGACAGTTCGTCCTTGCTCCGGTGACCGGTGGCCGTCGTCGCTGCCATTGCTTGTCCCCTCGCCGCCGCCACTGACTGCTAGTTGCTCCGCTGCCTCTGTCGACGCCGTGGCGCTGCTCTTGCCGCTGCTACTCCGCTGCTCCATGCCTCAACCCCGCTGGTCTCTCTCTCTCCCCCTCTCCCTCTCCCCCTCCCTCCTTCACTCAGTCCCTGTTCGTCCTTGCGCCTGTTTTTTTATGTATGTATATATATATATATAGATAGATATCACTCTCTCTCTGTATCTCTATAGAATTACACAGAGAGAGAGAGAGAAATGGGCTGTTGGTTTTCAGGGACAATGATGAAATCATGGGCTCAGATGAAGGTCATCTTTGACAGAGAGGGGCAACCACCCATGGAAACATCCCATTTCTCTCTGGAGCCTCATTCTTTGAGCACATCAAGCTCTGTGATGAGCTTCGTGTAAAGTGAACTGCCAGTAGTTCTCCATTTATTGTACCTTCAACTTCAGATATGCCCTTCATTGACCACGTATTTACACCTTTGTGGTTATAGTTCTCACGAATCTCAACAAAAAAAAAGCTTGTAAATATGCTTTTAGTGACATTTTTATTAGCTCTTTCAAAAATAAGAATTGTCTATTTTTCACGTCATGTGTATTTTTTATATTCTCGTTTGTCGCTAATAGATTTTTAATCATAAAATGAGGATATTATTTAATACGCTCATTATCGATAAAATGGGGATGTGAACGACTTAAAACATATGTACAAATTTGGATGTGTATGGGGATGTGAACTGAAAAAGAAATGTTTTTTTAAATGTAATTTTATTGTTTTAATGCACTATTATTTATTTATTTATATTTATTTTAATTTTGCGCCTCGCTTCGAAAAGGCGCGCGCCTGCGCCTTGCGCCTAGGCTCCAGGGACCTTTTGCGCCTTAGGTGCGCCTGCGCCTTTAATAACACTGATTAGGATTAATCAATTTTAATAGGGTTGATTACACTACAAGAAAACAGACCTTTAGTGACGCGACGGATTTACTTCCGTCGCTAAAAGTCACTTTTAGCAACGCATTGCCCCGTTGGTAAAGTCCGTCGCTAAAAGTCTTGCCGATGGACTATTGCGTCGCTAATTATCTTTACCGACGGAAATATCCGTCACTAAAGTTATTTTCAAAATTTTCCCATTTATCCCGTATTTTTTCCCATGAAAAAATTTCAAAAAAAGGTTTTCGCGACAAACTTTTAACGACGGACACGATCCGTCGCTAATAGTCAATATAAAACAATCAAACCCTACTTCTTTCTTTCTCATTCTCCCAGCCATCACTCTCCTCCTTTTCTTTCTATGTTTCTCTCTCTTTCACCCATACTAGCTTTCGCCGCCCACCTCCTACTACATCCCGCCTCCCCAACTTCACCCCGCCTCCCCCTGCCTGATTGCTCCACCCCGTTGCCCCAGCCCCAACCCCAGCCTCAGCCCTCCCTACAGGCATCGTGGCATTGTAACCCCAGCATTTCGATTATCAACAAGATATCCCTCCAAACACCGTCATCAGCATTTCAAAAGGAAGACACACCTGCACCAATCAATTGCGCTTTCAATGGTAGAGCTAGAGTCACGTCATCGGGTATTAATCTTAAACCCTTTATCCTCGTGTTTCACAATTTTTCTCTTATTTTGCACATCCCTTTCAATTGCACTTTCGGCGGTAGATCTGGATTACATTATTTGACTATTAACAAACATACTGCTTGAAATTTCTTCAAATGAGCATAATTGTAGTAACCATCGTCTCTAATGAAACTTGAACCTAACCACTTCTTACAAAGTTAAAGATTTTATCGGTAGAGCTAAAGCTCAATCGTGATTTTTGTTTGGTAGTTCTTATTCAAGTTCTAATGCTTTTGCAAGAAACATTAGAACACATGTTATGTTTTTTGTTTGTTGGTACATGTTATGTTTTTGTTGTCTTTGGATTTGTTGTTTTATGATTTAAGGGACAAAAACACAAGTCAACACCTTTTGATTAGATTCCTTTGAAATTTTCCTAAACAATATTTGTTTACTGGTACAGGTTATCTTTTTGTTGTCTTAGCATTTGTTGTTTTGATTTGTCAAATAATTTGTTGTTCATTAGCATTTGTTGTTTTGATTTGTCAAATGATTTTTTTGCCCTATTTCTGTAGAACAATTGACTAGTTTAGATGTTGCTACCTGAATTATGATTTGTAAATCCCTGCCAATTTGAGCCACGTTTGGTACAAATTAAGTTATAGATTTTATATATATTCCAGACATGTAAGTTTGATGTACACTACCACAGCTTTGTTGTACACAACCACAGCTTTGTTGTTTTTTGGAATATGAGAAGCTGAGATTTTGCTTGTTTCAAGTGGATCCCAGCCCCAACAAGAATTGTTTTTACACACATCACATCCTCACAGGTATGCCGGCTCTTGCCAGTAGTGACTTCCTTAGATATGAGCATGTTAATCATCAAGAACCTTCACTGGGGAGGGTTAAAGAGTTGCCTGCAAATATGTATAGTATTGATTAGCGTTTATGCTTATTTAGGAGAAACGGATCCAAATGATTGCTCCCCAGTGTTCAGATACCTTTGTTCATTGGCTACCAATTATACTTTTTTTAATTCAGATGGTTTGTCATGACCCAAACCAACGGGCAGGCCCGCGAGCTAGGCACGTGACCGGCGGCAGACCCTATGGACTCCAACCGAGGGCTCTGCCAGGCCTTACTCGCTAAAACAGCATATAATCTGCAGTGGAAATTAAAACTTCTATAAACTTAAATTACGTTTTCATATTTTTATTTGAATACAATACTCATGCTACAACTCCTCATAACTCTAATTTATCAACAACTAAAACTAAATCAACAATCTAAATCTTTAGCGACTCAACCAATACATTCTCCGGAGCTCAATGCCAAATTGTTCCTTCCTATGCTCGTCACCATCACCTTACTTTCAAACCTGAAATGATAAGTAAGGGATGAGCTTCCACGTGCTCAGTAAGTAACCAATGATTCAACTAGGTGGACCATAGCATGTCAGAAAATAACTCACTTTATATAGTAGCATAATTGAGATATCTAAAAATCATAGATTTGATAATCATCGGGTAAAAACAAAACAGAGTACATGAAACCAAAAAATGAAGTATATAATGATTATCGCAAAACTTTATAACAACCAGTTCAAATCCCAACATTAGCTAAAACGATATGCTGCGGTCAGCGTACGAGCCCCCCTAACTAGGGCCCGAAATCCCTCCTACACCCAGGATAAAATAATCATGTGGACGCAAGGGCGCACCACCAGCCACAGTATTGTGCATCAACGTACAAGCCCCGTTGACCAGGGCCCGAAATCCAACTTTCCCCCGTGGATATAGGGCACAGCAATCGAGTAAACCAAAAACCCCCCATTGGGTTCATCGTGAACAAAATCACTCATCAATTGATTCTCAACCATCCTCACATCCTTTCAATAATCATCAAGATGTTCAATGTTCACAATAACGTCAATACAAAACATTTCAAATTCGAGTTTCATTTCAGTTTCTAGGCAAAACATCATTTACATACTGGTCCGGTTTTTCTTTGACGAGAATAAAACACTAAAACCGTTTTTGGTAATTTAAGCTACAGCAGTTAAACGTACTTAAAACGGTCAATACTAATAAGCAACACATTTTTTTTTAACAGTAGATGAACATATACGTTGCATATAAAAATACTAGTTGAATCAAAGGGTCACTTACTTGACGCTATGCATTTGCCCACATAAAAATCTCCGGAGAGACGGCGTGCTGCTGCATCTCGTTCGAGAACCATCAACGCCATTCTTTTCTATCTTCATGTTCCCAGCTTTACTATAACCCAAAGGATCGTCAATCACGGCACAACATTCTCGTTGAACCTGTCTTCAAGCAGATTCGATGCCTCAGTCAACTGCACGACCTTTACATGCCCGTCCAATATCATGCCCAGTTCACCCTGTCATTCTTGGCATTTAATCGCCGTTGCCGAACATCCATTAATTTACCCATTTTAATAACCACCAAGTAACCTCTCACTAAATAGCACTCAGTTAATCGCTAGGGCTAACGCTAACAATTCCCTTTTATATATTCTCATAGCTCATCGCCTATATGATTCCCTGTCCAAAAACACATACACGCATAGGGTACACCTTCGCAAGCATACGGTACACCTACACCATATACCACACGACCATACTCTCACCACAGAGTACATGTACAACCATCGCACTGCTCCTCACACATAAAAAGGCATTACATACTATCGTGTTGCCTACACAGCAACATGCTCATGCACCTCATGCAGCTGTAGAGATAACACCACACCTATGCAATATACACATCTGTCCAAACACACGCAACATACACCCACCGGTGCACACACACAATTATCCAGATACCAAAACCCCACAGTCATACCCACTCCACCGACAACTACTCCATCCCAATACAAACGGCACACCCATCTATAATTGAACTGACAAATTGCCTCATCAATCAAAACAAATCCTAAATTCTATCGACCGTCGCCATATACACGACCACAGTTACTCCAGTCCAGCCACCAAAAGCACCAAAATTTAACCACCACTTTAACCATAACAATATCGAAGTCCTACCACCGAACTCCGTTCATTTTCCATACCACCGATTGCATATTCACACACTGCTACAGTTACAAGTCACACATAATGGACACAGACACTCCATACCCACATGTACACCCATTTCACTCACTCCTTGTAACTTTAACCAAGATAAATACACACTTGGTTTACATAAACACACACTCTCAGAAAACACAGTCACGCACCCTCTATCACAACACATACACACACAAACACCATCATAATTTAGCCCACTGCAAACACCATCATGATACTTCCACTCTGCACCACACCAAAAATCAACAAATTCCCCAACACTTGCACTGTACACCCACCACTATACATATAGAACCCGACTACAATCAAATGTAAGGCACCACCAAACCCTACTTCGCAATCAATTTCACAAAACCAAATCTATGCCATAGCCATGGATCCTAGCGGTGACAACAATCTGACGGTGGTTGTGGTTGAATTAAGGATGTCCTTTTTGACGGTGGGCTGTGCTTGGGCGGAGGGCTGGTCCGGTTCAGGACCCACGATGGTGGCTAGTAATGGTTGATCGCCGGTGGTTATGGCTGTTACGCGACGTCAGTCAACGATGGCCGCTCCTGATGTCGACCGGAGTTATGGTTGACCGGTTATGAATGTCGTGCGGTGATCGCGGTGATGCAAAGGTTCCGGGGGCATACATATGGTCCATATTTGTGGTGGCGCCGGAGTTCATCGCCGCTGATGGGCTGCCGTGATCTGAAAAAAAGTGTTGGCCGAAAATTTGGGCTGTCGGCGACAGCAATCGCACGATGGCTTCTTAGTGGTAGCGGCGCCTTGGAAACAATGCGGTGGCGACGGCGTGGAAACTCGGTGAAGGGCACTCGCGATCTGGAAGAGGAGTTGGGCGGCGATGGGCTGTCGGCGACGGCGCGTGTGGTTGGGAGTAGGATTACCAGATCTGACAGGCAAAGGCGCCGCCCGCTTAACAGGTGGTCGTCTTTTGGCGTGAGCCGATGGTGGTCACAACGCTTGATTCCGACGAAGATCTATGGTGACGATTGGTGGAGGCACTAGTGTTGGTGTTCGGTGGAGGTGCTGGCCGCAGATGATTATTGGGGACTGAGCGTGGCCGGCGACGGGATTGCCCGAGGTGGGAGTGGCACCGCCGATCTAGGGCCAGCTGCCATCTCTTATCTCTTCACTTGTGTTCTCTTCCTTTTTCTTTTTTTGCCCATTGTTCCCCCTTCTCCTTGAATTTTTCAGGATAGAGACGGGCGAAAGCTTTACCGGAGATGGGTTCTCTTCATCGGATTCTGTCACCAAGTTGCTTCTCTTCTTTTCTCTCTATCTCTCTCTCTCTCTCTCTCTCTCTCTCTCTCTATTGTAATGGAGGAGCAATTGCTCTTCCTCTATTGTAACCAAAATTTTGGCTTATGGAAACTTTTAATTTTCTCCCAAATTTCCTCCCATGTTTTCTCACTTTCCTAATTTAAAGAGTTGACATTATTCTTAAGTATAATAAAAATAAAATTCTGTTAAAGTCTTTCAATTATTCAATAGTTCCCAATTAAAATTTAGATTTATAACTAACTCCGCTACACTAATTGTCGCTAAATTTTTTTGATAAAAATATCTCTTATGCACATGCTAGACATTTTGAATATTTGGTGGCTAAAATTGCTAATATATTATCGATGCTAAAGATAGAGCATGAAAATTTTTTGCTAAATAATTTAAATTAACCAGTTAAAAATATATCGCAGTTCAGGGTATTACACCTACAGATATGATCGGGGTTAATTATAGCCTAATCGAGATTAATTAGGGCTAATTGGGATTAATTATGTTTGCTTATGATCATTTTGGACACTAGTTTAATTGGAAAATGCATCAACCTTGTGCTAAATGAGCCAAATTATTTCACAAGACAAGTGCATATTGCATCTCAAACGAGAAAGAAAGGCGAAAACTCATGCAGTTGCGAGCGAGTGAGAATATGTTGATCTATCAAACTTAACCTAACCTTCTTTCATGAAGTCGTTCTTATATCAACACAAAGAACTAGTCACATTCAAAGATTCTAGAATATAAAACAATCTCCATAATTTTTTTTAAATTAACAAAATTGGAATTAAGACAGGATAAGGACATAAGCAATCATCAGGAGTGGTGTTAAGTGTTAAAATTACCAAAGAAACTTGATTAGGATCCCTGCATATGTCAGTTTCTCAGGTCCATATACTTAAGCCATGCATTCGCTGAAATAACAAGTTTTCCTATCTGAAACCTCCATGATGAATGTAACTTTATGGAGAACCCAACTGTGTAATATAGAAGCATATGTGTATGAACAAATATTCAGCCAACCCAAATGTCTAATTGTAGAAGCAAATTAGTATGAAAAAGTACCAAAGTAAGTGATACAAACATGAAAAAAAAATACCAAAGTAATAGGCGGTGCGGTAGTGGTGATGGAGTGGCGGTGGAGCCCACAAGAGCTGTAGCGGGGGGTTATCGCGAGGGGAAGGGGATAGGGGGCCCCAAAAGGGGGGTTGTCTCCGAAGGGGGGAAGAGTCGAGAAGGGCGCGTTGTGGCGGGATGTCGCGGGTGAGGACGGGTCTTCTCTGGAAGGGGGGGTAGTCGCCGGAGGGGGGATCGCCAGGAAAGGGGGTCACCGGAGGAAGATCTCGTTGTGAGTGAGAACCAAAAAGAGAGAGAGACGGAGAGAGAGAAATGAAGGGTCAGATATATAATAGAACTTTTAGCGACGGACCTATAACGTTGCTAAAAGTCCGTCACTTAAGTCAAGACTTCTAGCGATGGACGTTTTAGCGACAGAATATTCTGTCGCAAACGGCTAACTTGGGGGGGTTTAGCGACAGAAGGGTTCTGTCGCTAAAATGTTTTTACAAAATTTAAAAAAAAGTGAAATTCTTAAAAAAAAAAAAAACTTTTAACGACTGATTCGGCCTAAATATGAAATTTTTAAAAAACTTTTAGGGACGAAAAATCCGTCGCTAGAGAACCGTTGGTAAAACGATATCGGTAAAATAATTTACGTACAGAATGCCCGTCGGTAAAAGTTTGTAGTGACGGATTTTTACTTACAACTCAATTCGTCGATAAATCCCCATTTTAGCGACAGATTAGAGACTGTCAGTAAAAGCCCTTTTTCTTGTAGTGATATGGGATAGAGCAAGGACGAAACAAAGGGAGAGACCAGACTTCCCAGGTGGAGTCTGAGGAATGGCAGTACTACACTACTATGAGGGTAAAGGAATGGGGTGAATGCACGACGACAATCACAGTTCAAGTTCAATGGGTAGGTCCAGTTTTAAGGTCTTGTATGTTTCTCTCTAGAATTCTCTAGCTCTAGAATTCTAGGGTGAGAACATGAAATGTGAAATGACACTATTTTTCAAAAATGAGTCTCACCTCCCATTTTTATATGGTTGAGATGGTGATGTCATCACATGGCATGTATAGCGATACATGCCATGTGATGACATCACCATATACGTTGACACCTCAAAGAGAAAACCATATACGTTGCACAGACTATTGGATCGCATATTCACCTGGCCTCTCCCTCACAGCTTCCCTTATCTAGAAAGACTGACTCACATAGCCCCAATGTGGCCAAAAAAAATCTCTTAATGTAGCCATCAGTCCAAAGACCTTGTTGAGTCCTATAGAGGTGTTGCGATACGCAGAGGACCTGGTAGTGATAGGTAAGGCTCAACGCCTAACTGCCGGGTGGACTAGGCTCGATGCCCTCTGAGACCTGTTCCCATCAAGGATCAACCGGGGTTCATTGTCCCTCTTGAAAAACCCCTAGTGCCGTAGCACATAAATAGTCACTCAAACACCCTAACAGTGATAGGTTGCGGAGGAGTCGCCTATCCCGTAGGTGAGTCCTTATGCCCGAGCACTTAAAGTGCACCAATGTAGTGTCTTGGGGGACTCATCTACTTAGATGGGCTGAGATAGTGTCCAGAAAGATTCACCTACCCAACACGCTGAGGTAATGTCCCAAGAAATCATTTGCAAACGGGTTAAGAGAAGTTATATCCAAGAGGACTCGTCTACCTAGCGAGATGGGAGTCATCACGCCAGAGCACCTGGTGGAGATAGTGTCCTGAGGGAGTCGCCTATCCCGGGATAAGTCCTTGTGCCAGAGCACTCAGAGCACCTTAAGGTAGTCTTTTAAGAGAGTCGCTCACCCAATGGCCCGATGTAGTGTCTTGGAAGAGGAGTCTACCTGGCAGAAATGGAGTCCTCCTATCAAGTACTTGGAGCTCTTTGACGAAGATAATGTGTCAGAGGAGTCACCTATCCCTACTATAAGCCCATGTGTTGTAGCACACAGAGCGTCCCAAGGTAGTGTCACGAAGTAGTCGCCTACCACAAGGGTAGAGCTGGTGTCTCGGAGGAGTCACCTACTTGGTAGGAGTGGAGTCCTCATGCCGAAGCACTCGGAGCTCCCTGAGATAGTGTCCTGGAGGAGTCACTACCTAGAAGGATACCACACACTCCACAGAGTGGTTCAAAGCATGTTTCATGACAAAGGTAAGGTGCACATGGTCTGGAGAAGGGATGAACCAAAGCGAGGAGCATGGCAGTGTAATAGAGTGCCGAGGGGCATGACTGTATAAGTGACACAGTGTATTTGTGTGGCTGGATGTGTGCATGTTGAGGGCACATGCAACAGAGATAGCCCAGGGGGTGCAATCACTAAGTGTTGTGCGGGCGCATATAACAAGGTAACTACACATGGGCATGGTCGAGGAAAAGAATGTAGGGGCACATACAACAAAGAGCAATGCTCGGGCACGGTCGGGAGACTCGCTACGAGGCATATGAAAAGGAGACGGTGCTCAGGCAAGGACGTGTGTCGCAATGACAGGCATCGTTTTGGAGGTACGTGACGCATGTATAGCACTCGACTATAGACAAGCGTCCCAGCAACAAGCGTCCTGCTAGGGCAAATGATGTAGAAATGATGTTCTGGCATAGTCAGGCACTGCGACACTCCGGCATGATGACAGAGGTCATGGAGCATGGATCTCTTAAAGGGAGGAACAACAAGCGGTGAGGCAATTGAGCTCCCAATGAGTGGGAGCCTCTGAGGGGTAAGAAGTGGGAGCTTGAACCGACCTTCTTAGGAGAAGGTCTAAGGCCGATCCTTTTCAGGGGAAGGCCGATAACCAATCCCTTCGGTGGGAGGCTGTGAGCGTACCCCTTGGAGGAAGGCCTAAGGTCAAACTCTTTGGGGGAAGAAGCGATCCATTCCTTTTGATCGGGAAGGCACGAGCTGATGTCTTATGGGGGTAGGCCTAGGGCTGCCACTTTGGAAAAGGCACACAGAGAAGCGCACCGTCGATTCCAACATTTAGAATATTTTTATGACAGAGGTGCAGCACTTAACTTCGATCGTGCTCTTTGGATTGACCATATTGCACTACAAGAAAAGAAGGATTTTGCGACGAACTTTTAACGACGGAAGAAATTCTGTCTTTAAAAGATCTTTCAGCGACGGGTTTCACCATCAGTAAAAGTCCGTCATTAAAAATGTAGCAGTGACGGACCATTCCGTCGGTAAAATGTTATGCAGACGGACGGTTACCGACGGACTTTTAACGACTGACTAAACCATCGCTAAATTTTTTTAGAGAATTTTATAATTTTTGATGGTTTTTTAAAAAAAATTAAGCGACGGAATGGTACGTCGCTAGAAATTCCGTGGGTAAAAGTGTAAAAAAGACTTTTACCGACGAACTTTTAGCGACAATAACTTTCCGTCGCTAAAAGTCCCCCTTAAATTAGGTCAGATTTGCCTTCCTCCCGTTTCTCTCTTCGTCTCTTAATTATCTCTCACCCACCGACGTTCTAACCTATGGCGACCCCCTCTACGGCGAGGCACACCTCCGGCAACACCACCATCATCCCCTCGACACCGCGCCACCTCCGGCGACACCACCATCATCCCTCTTGCTGCTCGAGCTCGACTGCTCCACCGAAGCAGCTTCTCTCTCACTTGCCGCATCACCTTTCCTGTTGCCGTTGAAAGCTCGTGGCTCCGACCGCTACTCCAGCTGACACTGCAGTTGTTTATCTTCGCCTTGCTGCTCGGCTGCTCCATCGAAGCAGCTTCTCACTTGCACCAGTGCTTTTGCTGGTTCGTTACTCTCTTCCCTCCCATTTAATATGTTTTGCTGCTGCTAAGTGCTACCTCAATTGCTCGTTGCTCAATGTTTTGTTGTTTAGCTGTTTAGCTCAATGATTTAGGGCATATAAAATCTAACATACTATAAACTTCAGTTATTAAAAAGTCGAAGATTAACTGAAAAGAAGCATAACAATACTCTGAAATAAGCTAATCAAGTTTAACTGATAGAACCCCCTAGGTGCGCCTGTGCCTTTAATAACATTGACCGACCCCCTAATTGAATTATAATTAAATCCTAAATTTAATGCCATAATCGAATCAAACCCTAAATTAAACTAATTGAACCCCTAATTGAATGCCCTGATCCAACCAAACCCTAAATTGAAATAATTGAACCCCCTAATTGAACCCTAAATTGAATACCCCAAATCAACCAAACCCTAAATTGAATCAATAAAACCCATTAATTGAACCCTAAATTGAAGTAATTGAACCCTAATTAAACCTTAAATTGAATGCCCTAATCGAATCGAACCCTAAATTAAACTAATTGAACCCCTAATTGAATGTCCTAATCCAACCGAACCCTAAATTGAACTAATTGAACCCTAAATTGATTGTCCTAAATCAACCTAACCCTAAATTGAACTAATAAAACTCCCTAATTGAACCATAAATTTAAGTAATTAAACCATAATTAAATCCTAAATTGAATGCCCTAATCGAATCGAACCCTAAATTAAACTAATTGAACCCCTAATTGAATTCCCTGATCCAACCAAACCCTAAATTGAAATAATTGAACCCCCCAATTGAACCCTAAATTGAATGCCCCAAATCAACCGAACCCTAAATTGAATCAATAGAACCCCCTAATTGAACCCTAAATTGTTGTAATTGAACCCTAATTAAACCCTAAATTGAATACCCTAATCGAACCGAACCCTAAATTAAACTAATTGAACCCTAAATTGAATGCCCTTATACAATCAAACCCTAAATTGAAATAATTCAAGCGCATCGGATATGTGCATTTTGAACAATTTTTTTCCCATTTGAAAATTGATTATTTGTTTGATAATTTTAAGTGGTTAATTGTACATTTGAGAATTGTGATTATTAATATGTGATTTTAGGTTGTTAATTGATGATTTTAGGTTATTAGCTGTGCATTTGAAGTAATTGCAATTATTAATTGATAATTTTAGGTTGTTAATTGTGCATTGAGCATTTGAGATATTGAGATTATTGAAGGAGGATGGGACCCAATTGGATTGAATGTGTGATTTTTGTTAATTTTTATTGCATTGAGCATTTGAGAATTGAGATTGTTGACGGAGGATGGGACTCAATTGGATTGAGATACCTGTTAGTTAGCGCAGACACGGACACCACGTCTGATTGACGATGTCCGACATTTACAAAATAAATCAATATATGCCGATGTGTCCGAAGGTGCGTGTCGGTGGGCGTCAGACACGTGTCTGGAGGCGTCGGACACGTGTCGGTATGTGTCAGACACGTGTCCGAAGGTGTCAGACACGTATCGAACACCATATCGACACCCTATATGAGGTGTCAGAATTAAGATTGTTGACTGTGCATTAAATTTAGGTTAATTAGGTTAACGCGACATTTTTAGCATGCACCCCCTGGAATCTCATCGTGGCTCCAACACTGGCTATAATTAGCCCTAATTAGTCCTGATTAATAATATTTTAATAAATCAACTAACCCTAATTAGCTCTAACGAACCTAATTAGTTTTAATTAACCCTAAGAACTTAATGAAAATCAAATTGGCTATAATTACCCCAAATTAGCCCAAATGAACCCAATTAAGCGCATATTGATTATAGTTAGCCTAATTAGTCGTAATTTACACTAACATAACCCAATTAAGCCTAATTAGCGCTAATTAGGACTAATCAACACTACTCGACACAATTAAATCCTAATTAGGACTAAATAACCCTAATTAGTCCTAATCAACCCTAATTAGCTATAATTATCCGAAACTAGCCCTCACTAACAATAATTAGCCCTAACATAACCCAATTAAGCCTAATCTAGCCCTAATTAGGACTAATCAGCACTAATCGGCACAATTAAACCCTAATTAGGACTAAATAACCCTAATTAGTCCTAATCAACCCTAATTAGCTATAATTAATACTTGTAATTAACCTCATAACCCAGTTAACCCTAATTAGCCCTTGTACATCCCATAATTACTCCATATTGCCCAGAGATGGCTCAATTACTCGTTGTTTACAAACCTTGCCTTCTTTATATTAGTTGTAGTTTTGAGAAGTCCATTGGCAACGAGATGGTTCAACTCGTTGCCAACGAATTCTATTTAATGTGGAATTGGTAACATATGTAATGATCTTTCTATAGTTTTGATATTTTGAAAAGATTCTTGCATATGTTATCAATTTCTGAATGCATGCATGCATAAAAACCCTTAGTTCCCGTTCAAAGGTACTCATTACAAAGTAATGCTTTGTAATGAGCCTTTGGATGTCCAGTTTGGACAATTTGGAAAAGCTAATTGTTTATAAAACAGTGTTTTGACTCATGCTTTGTGTTCTATGTCGTGGATATTTGGTACACGTTCTTGTATGTTTCTTGGGGTGCATACAGATCTGGTGTTCTAACATCCGTCAAACCTTACAAGGCAAGGTCAGATGAATGTTAGAACTCCTAATCAATGTCGTGTACTTGGAGAAATGCGGGGAGGTACTGCCGAATTTTCCGCAGACACGGGACTAAGCATGAGTTATTCACTGTTTTATAAACATGTGCTTTTCTGAATGGGTTAGGACCACTACCTGTTAGAGAGTGGAGGGGAAATATATAGACATGTTGTAACATTCATGCATTCATATTTACATCGGCAATGCCTAATGACCGGTCATAATTGAAGGTGGTATACAGTACGATAAGTTGTGAGTCAATTTGCCCGGCGGATCGATGTGAGTCAATTTGTTTAAGTTGTTAATTTTTTATCTTTCTATCCTCAGTGTCTGTTGCGTTAATTAATGCCCTAACATATCTTTATATCACTGTTTTTGCAGGCCACGTATGAACAGCTTAAGGGGTCCGAGGAGCAGTCCGGACAGCCATCAGCGTCCACTAGTACGGGTGCGAGTACTGGGGCGTTGAAGCGATGGCTGGATACGCCAGAGGTCGTCAATCTGCCGAAAGGCTACATACTGCCTAGTTGGACTGCTTGTGCCGTGATGGGAGCGTACTCACCCCCCTCTGCCCCTCCACAGACATCGGCTCCTCTGCATCCGTTGGACGACGAGGAGATCGCGTGCATTGCTACGGTGGTGTTGAGGATGATCAGGGAGTAGGATCAGCAGGGTACCGCAACTGGACATGCCGAGCCGGCCCCGAATCAGCAGGATCTAGATCTGGGACTCGGCAACCCCTGATGAGCCCCTTCTCGTGCCCAGTCCCAGCTTCCCCCCTCCCGGCCCCCGCGCCCGGCTTGTACTCTTCTCCCCTCCCCTAACCGGTTGTATCCGGTTCCCAGCTTGTACATAATGAGTCTTTTTTATGATTCATTATACATATTTCTTTGTGTATTGATTATTGCACGTTGTTGTTGAGGATTGATTTTTTTATTACAGGTTTGGGCATTAGAAAAATAAAAAAAAATTGACTTTTGGCGACGGATTATATCCGTCGCTAAATTTTTTTATCACTATCGGTTTTTTAGCGACGAATTATTCTGTCGCTAAATAAGACATTTAGCGACGGAATATTCTGTCGCTAAAAAATATACTCCGTCGCTAATTTAACAAAAAAAAAGAAATTAAATTAAAATACTTCAAATATAATTATAGACGAATATTCCATCGCTAATTAATAAATAAATCCGTCACAAAAACTTAAATATTACACGACGGATTTGAAAATTCTGTCGCCAAACTATTAGTAACGGACTTTTATACTAGGGACTTTTAGCGACGGTAAATACGTCGCTAAAATATTTAGTAACGGATTTTTTCGTCGCTAAAAGCCTTTTTTCTTGTAGTGTTGGTGGCGTTAACACACATCAACATTTGTAGACGCATCGCGAAATACCTACTAGTCCATACTTGGAAAACATTTTGATGTGTGTTGGTGTTGCTAGCAGTGCCAATGTACAATCAAAGTGATAAGGAAGTATCTCAGACCACCTCGTGCACCAACTAAGTCTTTGGGAGCTTCAATACTATCACGAGGCATGGGCATGGCAACGGGCGTAGAGGCACGGCTGGCATCACGATGCTGGGGCATGGCGACTGATGCAGAAAAATAAAAGGAAAGAATAGGTGGCTCGAGTCGCCTCGTGCACTGAGTGTCACCATGTGGGGAGAGGTGATATGCACAAGGCGTCCCAACACTGAGGTGCAGTGAATAAAGTAGAACAACAAAAAAGAGGCTCTAGCCGCCTCACACACTGTTTACTAAGTGATTGGGACGTTAGGGCATTGTCAGGTATCACTAAGCGAGGGCACGATGACATGCTTAAAAGCACGCTCAGGGTCGCGATGCAGCAATGAGCATAGTGTCAAGGGCATGTGACGTGGAAACAGTTAGACTTTATGGCGATCAAGCATCACGACGGAGGTCAAGGTGCTATCATAGGGAACAGTACAAGACTAGCTCAGGGCATAAAGAAAGGCGAGCGTAATGGGGGAGTATGCGAGGGGCGTCACCTATAAGGCTACTATTCTGTGATCAAAATAGAATAAGGCCTTTACCTTGTGGTAGGTTTAAGGGAAGTGATGGGCACAAAAGCGTGACGAGTGGGTTTTTTATGTGCGAGGAACTTGAAAAATGCGGTGTTGGGCATGATTTTGCCAATGTGGAGTGCAGGTTATGAGTGGAAAATGCACGAGAAGCGCCACATAATACACACAGTGAGGCTATCCTTTACGATGGTTAGTTCTAAAGGATGTTGTTGATGGTGGTGATAAAGGGAAAGAGGGGTGGTGGGAGTAACGTGGCCCAAGGGTGTCAGCGGAGGGGGTGGGTGAAAGCAACCTTCAAAGAAAGGGTAGCTAAGGTGAGAAAGGGTAGCTAAGGTCATAAGGGCTGGGGGTGGTGAGGGGCTAGGGGAAGAGGCTGGGCAAAGGGACTGGGGCTGAAGGGTTTATGCTCAATGGGCTAGGCCTGAGGGGTATAGGAGAAGGAGATAAAAGGAAATAGGGTGAGGTGAGGAAGCAGATAAAGGGGGAAGGAGAGAAGGCAGTGGCTGTAAAGAGGTGGTGTTGTACGAAGGTGAGGGGAGGTGGGTAAGGAAGAAGGGTGGGAGAAGAAGCGGCGCTGCCAACGAAGGCCGGAGGTGCGTGTAACGGCGTTGAGACTGTGTGGGGCAGCTCTAGGGTTTGGGTCTGTCGAGGTGTAGGGGGTTCGGGCTTAACTGAGGTCGGGTTTAGGGTTGCCCCTTGATTTTAAATTTATATTTTCTTTTTTTTTGGCTCTCCTTGGTTCTCGGCCGTGAGCGGGTAGGGGGTATGAAAATGTTTGGTAAACTTTATTCTATGTCTTAGAAAGGGGATAAATTTGTTCAGGCGAGGGTGTGCTGAGAAGTGCTTGGGGCTTGTGCACGACGGCGAGAGGTCAAGGTGAGAAAGAGGGAGACACCTTGGGGGAGGTCATGACAATGGTCATTTGTTATGGTGAGGCCAAAAAGAGGAAGATAGTACTTGAGGCAATGAGGAGGCCCCGATGATGTAGTGACTTAAAGAAGCGAGGGGAGGCAGGTAAGACATGTTGCATGCATGCCTAACAGTAGCACCTCGAGTTGTCGACGAACAAGGCTAAGACTCAGTAGCACTGCTCGAGCCACCTTGTGCACCACTTACCTATTGACTATCCAAAGTAAAGTGGAGGGTGGGGACCCTGGCCTGTATGAGGATAAGGAAGAGTGAATACCCTTAATGAGCAAGTTATGCACTCAATGGTGGTGCTACTAGACTAGTGTAGGAATAACTGTAATTTGAAAATTGTCTAAGTCCGATGATAGAATCCTTGCATTGATAACATCACTAGACAACATGCCTTTGGTAGGGGGCTGGAGTACATGAGAACTTGCAAATTGGAAGAAAAAGTTTGGTGCGTAGCAAAATATTAGAGTAGAGATAGCAAGGGCTTGGACGAGTGAGCCACAGGTCTCTGTACTTAGAGTTTAAGTTCTCTGGATGCAAACTTCCTAGTGAAGGAGAATTTGAGGCCCCTGTAGTTCTTAAGGCGGTGGCCAACAGTATGATGATAAGGGCAATAGTTGGGTTTGGTTAGGTCCTCTGGTGTAGGCTCAAGATTGACATGGGGGTGGTTATGGACTTGTCATTGATTCAAGCCTTGCAAAGCTTCTTGAGTGCATATCAAGTTGCATGGGTACTCCAGGCAGGCTTCAGCTGCCTTCTCTTGTCAGGGCGCTCATTCCCTCCATGGGACTGGCGCTCTCTGTTGTTGTTGTCGTCGTCGTTGGTTGCTTCTATCTTTGTAGTCACGTTGTTTTGAGCTTGGGGATTTGGGGCCATTGACAGGCCGACTGAGTCATAAGTGCGTCGTGTAACTTCCTTGAGCTGACCCTAAGATCTAAGCTGGATGTGTTTCACTGTAGATCCTGTAGGTGTCTCTCATGTTCTTGATACAAATAGTTACAACGGTAAGCTCGTCCTTACTAAAGTTAGTGCACTCCAAGCACTTAAGATGCACTTATGTCCAAAACTTAAGTGTTTAACTGGGATATAAGTTCATGAAATACTTGGATCGGTTAGATCCTCACACGTCCTTATATTATTTGTGTCCAAAGTATTTTAAATAGAAATAGTTACTCTATAAAAGAATATATGATAACATCATACTATGTTGTTCGAGTATCTTTTTTCATCCTAATTATATCTAAAAATATGTGGGGTGAATTAGAATTATCGGTTTTCCAAGTTTGGTTTTTCTGAAGACAGTATTTGAAAATGATAAGGGTAACCATACCAAATTAAATTGAATTTTAAAAATGGTAAAACAAAGAAAATAATAATCCAACGGAGCATGAGTGTCATCTTTTTGTGTAACCAGTATGGAGAACGTGCGTTGCAGGAGGATGTGGTCGAGAATAATTTTTAGGTGATATCATTAACTTTTTAAGGATCAAAATAATATTATTCAAATTTGTTCTTATTTCTTTTGTAACTTGTTTTAAAAGAAATGTATATTTGATATTCGCAATTGTAATCAGTTCAGTATTTGAAAATCTTCTTTGTAGGCTTTTGGATTGAAGATATGTTTAATGGTGTTCCTAGAAAGAAAAGCAAATGGAGAAATTAAAAGAATGAATCTACATCTTTGTTTTTGTAATCTGTCAAATTAGTTTATGGTATATACTTAAGATTTGTAATTTTCAAGACCACTTTGTGCTTTGCATTTCAAAGTACAAACGTTGTATATCATGCAAAGCCCCTAATCTTCAACTGCAATAACTGAACAGATTTTTAGTTCAAACTGGTGCCAATATTTAAGCCCTTTTGTTTTCATTTTCTGATGCATATATAACCCTTTTTTTTGTTTTCTCTTTTTTTAACATTTTTTTGCTTCTTAAGTGATTTTTCAAGTATTTCTTTTTTTTTCAGCTTTTCAATTGGTTAATTGTTTGCTAACCTAAAACTATAAGGAAAAAAAATCACAATTCTCATTACCCAATTCATTATCCAATATTTATTTCTTTTCAACCAAATTAAGAAGAGAGTGATAAAGGGATTTCTTTATTTCTTTCTCATCACACTTTTCATTTCTCAATGTTTGAGATAGATTCATTATCCAATAGTCATTTAATATTAATTAAATTTAAAAGTGAGTCATAAAGAGAAGGTAAAAGCATTATTAACGTAATTAACAGAGGACAAAATCGTTCAGAAATAATTTATAATATTTGCACTTTTATAAGTAGTATAGATATAGATGTGCGGGTGTTTTGTGATCCAAAGAAATGGTAAAGGCGGCACCCATTGGTTTGATAGAACACTAAGAAGCCATACAAACGCTTTTCAAGTGATGTTTAACCTGTGCCCAATCTTAAACATGAGTTATAATATAGACGTGTGAAGGAATCAAGAGGGGATCAAATTGAGCAGTTAGCGATTATCCTATTAGAGATACCGGCCACACTTTTGCATGGTAACCGATAACTTACAACTGTACTAGTAAACATATATATTACATGTATAACTAGTAGCCCCTTTGAACTTGGATATAATATCCAAAGGACAAGCTGACAAAAGAGATATATGCTTCGTCATTATTTGTCAATGAAAATCTACGTAATAAGAGGTGGAAGTTCCAAGAGTTGGGGAAAGCTTGAGCAACGGTTTGGCATATATTTAGAAGCGAGAGCACGAAAATCACAAATTAAAAACGGGTGCAAGAGCGAGAATTAAAAGCGAGTATTTATGTTGGTTAAAAAAATTTGTGACCGAGGCTTGAAACACTAGGCAGGCAGAAAAGTAGTCATCAGGTCCCTCGAATTTGATTCCAAAGTCCAGCACCAACACCCACTTAAACACCTACAACACCCACCACCCCTCTCCCACCCCAAAGTTCGTAGAGCTGCCATTGTCTCATATCCTCCAAACGATAGGCCTCAAGTTTGTAGCATTATCTTATTTTGGAAAAGGATGGCTTCAAGTTAATACTCACATCTGTTCTGAAGGTCAAAGAATCTAGTTTAGGAGTCAATAAACAAAGTTTGCATCCTTAAATGATCTTTGACAGTCAAAGATTTGTTATTTAACTTGTGTTGTAAACGTTGGTTGGTTGGTTGGTTGGTTGGTTGGACCGAACTAAGAAACCGTTAATTAACAAGCGCCATGTCACATGGAGGAAACTTTTTACTACTACAGTCAATCACTTTGCAATGTACCAAAATGGATATCGACCGCTCTTGGCGTTAGAGAAAACTCTACAAAGAGCGTAGCGCAGCAAAAGTTTTAATAAAAAATTAACTACTTCCTCGCGCTACTGCTCATCGAAAGATAGTATTCCTGAGAGCGTTATGCACTTGGCAGTCCTTTTAGTTTGTTTGTAGGTGGGGATTGGTGTCTCCAAATGGGGTTGGATTAAAGCTCTGCTTTAACATTTATTTCAGAAAATTGGGGGTATTGACCAGGGAGTTAACACGTACGTCACTTTCAAACTATTGTTGTTTGTACTTATCTTTGTTTTCGTCCTGTAAACCCCACTGAAATCCTTGTGACCCCAAAGCTACGCTAATTATAGAATTCATTTTTGTGTGGGGGCATTGCCGGCTTAGGCATCAGGGCTGCCAATGCTAGATTGAAATCGATATAATACTCCATAGTTATTTTGGACTCAGTGTCACGCTTAATTGTATTATAGGCACTGATAGCTGTATACCGTTATAGTAACATATCTCCGTAGTTTAAATAATATAGACAATCTCATTTGTTATCTAGATCTCAACTCTGAATAAAACGACATCATGTGGGCTACATCGGTTAAAAATCATATTTAAGTAACAAAATGGAAAAAAAATAGTAGCATCATATATTCTGATCTACTGTAATAATCTTGTTTTACTTACCATGTGGCTGTATTACAAGCCAGTTGCTACCACGTCAGTTAACTTCATGTTAGAAGTAGGTGAATGGATGTGAAGATCGAGAGAAGACAACCTTGTCTTTCATAGCAATGGCAGTGGACAGGTAAGCCATTAAATTTAAAAGGAAGGCAATGGAGTAATTGGGTGCTTTCACTTTCATGTCCAAACAAAACTTTGTTCAAAAACCCTCGCATATATAAAGGAGGCAAATATATGGAAGTATGAGGTGCACTCACATATTCAGCAAATATAACAAAGTGTGAAAAAGAAGAGATGGGAAGCCTGCAGCAACAACAGGAGCTGGCTGAAGGTACTAACAGTGTCACAGCCCTTGGTGCATGCAATGCTACTGCAGATGATGCCTTTGATCAAGAGGATCAGAAACACCAGCAGGTCTCTCTCTCTCTCTCTCACTCACTCTCTCTCTCTCACACACACACACACGAGTATGCATGTCTAGCTCCCAAATCTAAATGATGGGGCACATTCCTCAACAATCATCTCCCCTGGTTAGTTTTGCATAACAATGAGATTGATTCATTGTGATTACGAGGCCATGAGCTCGAACTACCCGAATAGCCTCTATGAAAAGGTTGCTCTCGTAGACTTTACCATGATATATAAGAGCCTCGTGCATGGAGCTATCTTGATAACATGCACATATTCATGACTTTGAGGTTTGTGTTATAGCATATGATATCAATCAAGGCCATCCAGCTATGTACACAAAATATATATCCGCTCATGACTTATTGATTTTGTGTTGGATAAACTAGCGTCAGTTATGCAGTAATGCTTCACTAACGAGAATCATGTTTCTTTTGGACTCAAAAGAAACCCGGATGGAGAAATTTTTTGTCATACGTAGGGCCTGGTTTCCTTGTCTCGTTGGCTTATCTCGACCCAGGAAACTGTAAGACTCTCTCTCTCTCTCTCTCTCTCTCTCTCTCTCTCTCTCTCTCTCTGTCGCCGTCTCCTCCCTCCTTTGTGTCACTAACTTTGGATATATCGTTCGGTGCCATGTTACAGTGGAAACCGATCTACAGGCAGGAGCTAATCACAGATATGAGGTACATATCAAGTTCCTATTACTACCAATAGCGTCTTAACTAAAGAGAAACAAATTTATTTAGAAAGACAGACAATCTTACCACTAGTTTGCATTGGTCCATTCGAATGACTTTGAGTGGCATTCATGAGAACATTTTTCCAGTGTTAAAGAAAACTAGGCTGTGGCGACACAAAAATTTTATTTGTGCGTTGCATATAGAGAGGGAAAGGGAGGGACTAATCATCTTCGCCGTGCCTGATATTTGTAATTATACAGCTTCTGTGGGTGATCCTTATTGGATTGATCTTCGCTCTCATTATCCAGTCTCTCGCAGCAAATCTTGGCGTAAGCACCGGTATGGCAAACACGTCGATTAGGAGCAAAATATGGCATATATAGTCCCAGACAAAAACATGTTCAACAACAAAATTCTAAGTTTTTCCTTTTCTTATGACAGGGAAACATTTATCAGAATTATGCAAGGCCGAGTACCCAACTTATGTGAAATACTGCTTGTGGTTGCTAGCAGAAATTGCTGTCATAGCAGCAGATATTCCCGAAGGCATGAGCTCTAAGTCATACGTTCATCATATACAAGGCTTTTATATAATGTTTCACTAATTCTGAACTTTACTTATGGCAGTGATTGGGACAGCCTTTGCACTAAACATATTGTTCAACATCCCAGTTTGGGCTGGAGTTCTATTTACGGGTCTAAGCACTCTCCTACTTCTTGGCCTGCAGAGATATGGGGTACAATCAGTTTTCCATTTTTTCCTCTACCCGTTTTTATAAATTTGAGTCATACATAATAACAATTAAACTTAGATAATTATCATTGGACAATTCAGATAAGCATAAAAATAACAGAGTAAAGTCAATAGTTGTCTTTACATACGCATAATGGATGAAAGAGACACGGTTCCCAGTTTTCTTTTCTTTCTGTATAGCAATTCATAAATTAATTAGTCTTACAAGTCGCCAAAGAAGTTTATTCATATCATACAGAAAATACATAACCACAAAATTCAACTGAAACAATAAAGTGATTACGACATTCGAGAACGTGTTTGAGTAAAAAAGTTAAAACGCGAAGTGATGTTTTAGCCTTAAAATGCAAATTTAGCTAAACACGTATTTTTCTAAGTTTTTTTCAAGGTAAACTAATGAAAAAAGCATTTAAAAAGTATGACAACGTATCCAATGGTTTGTTGTATAAATGCATGCATCATTTGGTCTTCATACAGCCAGTTGACAACCAAATATATATAGTTTATTTATACATTGCCATCTTCATTTACACCCAAAACAAGTTGTAACTGTGAAGGTACTCGATCAGTCTGGCCATGCCATAGGCACAACCAAAATGTTAGGTCGCCTCATAATTATCGTGTGGGACTCATCCAGTATATTTGACTCATCTTGCTAGTCAAATATGGCTCCCTGTTATCTCTCTAACTTGATGTTAGAGGGGTGGATCCAAGGCCCGGCAAACAATTCAAAAAATTGAATTTACCTCCACTCAGTTTAATTCATCCATGTGTCGACCCATTCTATACAAGTCTGGGCACACGTGAAGGGAGGTGTTGACATACAATCACACATAGGGAAAATAAAAATTAAAAATAAAGCATACAAGTCTTGTGAGCCTCTTTCCAGATTACGAATTGGTTTTGAATTAGATACTTTTAATATACCATAGGATTTTTGTTCGAAACTTTACCCCATTTTTGTGCAGAGATTGTCTGTGTTTCGAATTCCTAATTCGGAGATCATTTCAACGTATTATGCAACATGTATCATAGTTGCTTGACACTATTCTAACTTAGAAAAGAACATAGTGTGTCAATGCTCAAGCTAGCCATGATAAATCGGAAACTATTCTCTGCAACATCTAATGCAGTATGATGAAAAGTAATTGCTCGACTTGAAGCAAGTTGCTCTAACCCCATTTTATCTTTTAAAGGAAAAGATTGGCTCTCATGTAAGTAGTAAAATTGTTTCATGCGTGGATTGGACCGCATTAGTCAGAATGCAACCATCTAGAGAATGTACTGTTACTGCTATTAAGACTTCATAACAACTTGTAGTATAGATGTCAATTGAGGAAAGATGCATGTGAACCATTTGGCCAAGTCGTCCTATATTTTCACCAAAATATTCATTACATCCCAACAAAAAAAAATGAAGGAAAAAAAATGTAAAACGCACATTAAATTATTAAACTTTACCCAAAAAAATACACTTTTTCGTGTGCCAAAAAATCCCACTTAGTTTTTGGCAACTTATTGCATATTATATTGTGAAAAAATATATTGGAGCACTAAACTTTCTTTTCTTATTTGAGACGTCGAAATCTTTTTGTATTTCTGTTGCTTTCTTCTCATATGGTTAATTTGGTCAGGTGAGGAAGCTGGAAATATTGATAGCATTGCTGGTCTTCGTCATGGCTGCGTGCTTCTTCGGAGAAATGAGCTATGTAAAGCCTCCAGCTGCAGATGTGCTCAAGGGAATGTTTATTCCAAGGCTTAGCGGTCAAGGAGCCACCGGGGCCGCCATAGCTCTGCTCGGCGCCCTCGTCATGCCGTATTTTCTCATGACCTATTATTTTTTATAATGATTTTGAGAAACTAGAATTCATTCTTTACGATATCCGTCTTGAAATCCTTCAAATTTTTGGGGGAAAAAAAATCTTCAACAGGCACAACCTCTTTCTCCACTCCGCCCTTGTTCTCTCTCGGAAGATTCCAACCTCTGTCCGTGGCATCAATGTAAGACATACAGCATTACGATCTTATCTAGAATTGAAAGTTGTTACCACTAAAGGTTATAGTATGTTGCACCTATAAGGCAGTACATTATAACTGCATACTACTCTTACATAATTAAGGAATTGGTAGTGATCATTTGCATTCATGACATTGTGGTCAAGTAAATGTTCAGTCTATCAGTAGGATATATAATTAGGAATGAGTTCCATACAGGGACTTGTCCAGCTTGGTAGCATAAAGTTTTGGTTCCTTTGACAATAGAAGCACCCACCCAAATCAAGAGGCAATAATATTCTGTCTAGTGGCTCCTTCAATTATGGCTTATTTGCAACCCCCAAGAAAGCCCACTGACGAGTAACATTGATTTTGTCGGTCCTTTTCTCAAAATTCTTGTTTGCATCCCAAGAACCCAAGTGATGGGCCGCATTGATTTGAAACCGACAGCAACCAGGCCGGAAAGCATCCACAAAAACATCATTTCTTTTACACCAACATAAAGAAAAATACCTAGTTGACATTGCATGAACTATCTTACCAATTTATTTGGAAAACGGTGCATGCATAATTACTGATTTGTTCGTAATCTTGCAGGACGCATGTCGATATTTTTTGATAGAGAGCGGATTTGCTCTCTTTGTAGCTTTCTTGATCAATGTCGCAGTCATCTCCGTATCAGGAACCGTTTGCTCCGACAAAAACCTCTCAAAAGATGGCGTCGAACAATGTAGCGATCTCACCCTCAACTCCGCCTCATTCCTTCTCAAGGTCTAAAGATGGCGAGAAACCATTGCAAGAATTAATTTTTTTTGCCCAGAATTAATGAGCAAAGGTCCTTACCTAAAGATTCTCCCTTTCGTGCGTACAGAATGTGTTGGGAAAGTCTAGCTCCACTGTTTATGCCATAGCGTTACTAGCCTCGGGGCAAAGCTCCACCATTACAGGAACTTATGCTGGACAGTATATCATGCAGGTTCGGTGAACTTGTATTTGAACTTTTCTCTATCAATTGGCCAAACTGAAGATTACTACTAACTAATGGATGGAACGGCACAACAGGGTTTCTTGGATCTTAAAATGAGGAAATGGATTAGAAACTTGGTGACTCGGTGCATTGCTATCACTCCTAGCCTAATTGTCTCAATTATTGGTGGATCTTCTGGAGCTGGCCGCCTCATCATCATCGCATCGGTGCGTTTCCTACTCATTATTAGTCATGCTGGGAGCTTTTAATACATACAGAACTTACGTGGTTCAGAATATCATTGCAGATGATCCTGTCCTTTGAACTTCCATTTGCCCTCATTCCTCTCCTTAAATTCAGCAGTAGCACCACCAAAATGGGGCCACACAAGAACTCCATATATGTAAGTTCCTCCTTAATGACCATTTTGTGTTGGCTATGGCTAAGATCTAATATACTTCCCTTATTGGATTTTCTTAGCTTTTACTAGAGTATCTAAAGAGGATTTCTCGACTTGCTTTTGTAGGCCACTAAGATTATTATACCATGTGAACCTTCCATGGAATTAACCATGTCTCTAACTTATGCATGTAGATTATCGTCTTCTCGTGGATACTGGGGATGGGAATAATCGGCATCAACATCTATTACTTGACCACAGGCTTCATTCACTGGCTAACTCACAATGATTTGCCCAAAGTTGGAAGCGTATTCATCGGGATCCTAGTATTTCCTTTGATGGCGATCTACATCTTCTCGGTGGTCTATCTCGTGTTCCGTAAAGACACTGTAGTCACATTTATCGAGCCAACAAAGCTTGACGCGATTGCCCAGAAGCAAATGGAGGACGGGCATGGAAATTCGGACAAAGCATTCGAGTTGAAACATGTTCCTTATAGAGAGGATCTTGCTGACATCCCATTGCCTAGATAGAAAGAAGTTTGAGATCGAGTGTCACAAAACGTATAATTTTGCGTTTGCAATGGGATTCCATGTTTAAGAGTAGGATTTATTTATATTGTTAAAGATGGTTGCGTTTGCAACAAGGAGTATCTTATGGATCTTACTTAATCCACGCAGAAATGTATGTACCCAATTAAGGTTCTACTGAATATTCATCGTACATACCAACTCTTCTGATGGAAAACTGAAAGCTTGAAACTTTTTTACCTAAGAAGCTCTGTACTAAATGTAAGCAATCACGTACCGAGATACGCCTGCCTTCGGGCATCAACAACTGGCAATCAACAGGGAGTCAAGACCTGAGATTATGACTGCATGCCAACTACGATTGAAAAGCCATTCATGACTAGCAATTTTCTCAATCCCAACTGTTCAACTGGTAACTTAACTTGGCTGCTGTGAGACATAATGACAGTTGCGATGAAATAAATGACATCCAACTACGGAAACAACGCAAAAGTTACTTGCTCACGCATCATGCCGAAGCAAGAAAGTTCACCAATACGAAGTAAGGTTGCTTCGTGGACACAATTCAAAACGCAGAAACACTGGGTGTGCACCATGATAAACCATGAACTCATGAAAGACTAAATTTACTCGGGAGAATGTAGATGCATTCAATAACAAGATACAACCATAAAATTAAAACCTCCATTGCTCTTACTTGCTGCATATTCATTATCTGCACAGGAACAGCAACATATCTAGAATTCTAATTAAGACTTTTCTTTCATCTGAATGCTCCTACATAACAAATGAAACTACAAATAGATTGCTCAAGTTAAAAAAATAAAGCAAAAAAGAAGGCCCCTCTGAAGATTAACAATTCAATCCAGCCAGCTTGTTTAAAATAGTGGGGATCAGCGTGCAATTGGTCCCAGCTGCACCTCTGCTTGCATGTCGTAGTGCCCCCCAGTAGTTCCTATTTTTTTCCGAACTTAAGAATGCGAGGCAAATATATAATTCACAGCCTATTGGGACAAGAAGATTCCATAAGCTTGCTCCTATGCAGAGGAGGAGAGAATACTTAAAATGAACTGAACCAAACAATTCTAGTACTGTCTCGATCAGTCTAAACCAGTTCTAGTCCCCGATACAGGTCTCAACATCGGATGTGTGACAGTGGACCGGGCATTTGCGGCCGCATTGAACATAATATTAGGGGAAGCCGATGAGGACGGGTGTATAGCTGAGAGGGGCAGCCGGGGACCAAGACCATACATCGGCTGCTGCGGCATGAGTGACATGTGAGGATGCATTGACTGGTTATTGCTATACCCAGATATGAATGGCTGTGAAGGCGAGACCGAGACTTGTTGCCTATTGTTTCCGGAGTTATTGCTAGCCGAGGCAGGATTCACGCTAGGTAGACCTGTAGGTCGGCTCACTCCAGCAGATCCAAGCTGAGATGAGGTCATGAGGGCACGCTCAGAAGCAATCCTCTGCCTTGCCCTCTCCACCTGTTCGCATTCTTTCATCAACAAGGTCTCCACTTCTGCAAACTGCTTCAGCTTCAACTCTAATCTCTTCAACTGAGCCAATGTATGAAAAAGCAACAGAAGAAAGATCAGGATATGTATCTTTCTTCCAGGGAGGAGCTTGCGTACTATAAAGAAAAGCCTCCTCGTTCAACCCACAGAGACAGTATCCATGGAAAACACATGAACTTTGAACAGTACATCAGAAGCCAACAAAATTATCAAGTTAAGTTGGTCAAACAAATATGCAGATCTGATGCAAAGATGTGATTTAGCCACCAGATTGCACACTTTAACAACTAGGTCTACATATTTAACATTAATTACTCGAAACAGATTTACAAAGTTCAGTGACCAAAATACATCATTTCTAACTTAATTTGGGTTTCGTCCTTTTAAATATAAGGTTGGTTTTTTCAGATTAAAAAACTCAAAAGGGTTACACAGAAGTCCCTAATCAATTGAGTTCAAAGTCTTATAACCAGATCTAAGACACGTTGTGCTGCAATTAACATGGTAAGAATTTGACTCCTGCTTATCATCAGTGCGTGCGTGCGCGACATCATTTCAGAGAATATTTGGCAACAACCTCTACATACATTTTCTCTTTCCCGTTCCTCACAAACTCCCGGGCGGGTGGGGAAAGAGAACAAACCCATGCACACCCCGATCCAGGGCCTGGCGAAACTATCATCAATCAAAAGACAAACCAGACAAACAGAAGACAAAACGCTGAATCATAGCTCCAACAAAGAACTTGTCAACAATATTCGCGAATGCAATAGCCAAATGTCAAAAGTCGTTACACTTTGTTCCTTTCCAGATGACCAACACGGGCCCCAATGGAGCCAACTTCCACCTGCGCCATGCCTCCCTAAGCACCTTCACGTCACTCCATGCTCGCAACAAAACCTTGACAAAACCTAGCGTAAGCGAGCATACAATTCACAGACTCCCAAATCTCACACAAACTAACCGCTATCCTCCTGAGATGGTCTGCAGTCGAAGGTAGCATTTTCCACTTACTTTCAATCTCCCCCCCCCCCCCTCCTTTTCTCTCCAACCGCGATAAAAGCTGACATCTACAAAATAAAACCCATAGCAACAACCCCCAAAGAGAGGGGTGCGTGTCGAGGGGGAGAGAGAGGGGAAAAACCCTATAACGACATCAAGTTAGATCTGAATTCACCTATCCTGAAATGTTCCCTTCAGAATTTATCCCTAATTGTACAGTCCCAACACTGTCAGTGTTCAAATTGCATATCTCAAACACATAAAACTATAAAGATGAGAAACATAACTACGTTGTCCAGTTTATGGAAACGTGGACAATGTGAAGTACAACCGATGAACATCATCAAAACGAAGTACAACCGATGAACATCATCAAAACTAACACTAAAGCAATAAAAGTACCTGATGATTTATAATATTAGCAGATAGCCTCTGAATTTCGCGTTCTTCATGATCAGCAAACAGCTTCGCTTTTGTCGCCGCAGAAGCAAGACCAGCTTTGGCAGCAGCTTTCACTTTTTCGGCAGATAATGGACCTTGTACCCCCGAGTTTTCTTCTGAAACTATGGCTCACATAAGTATTCATAGGAATAAATGTTAGGAAAGACCACCAAGATTGACAGCTTACCTCTTTGCTGACTTGAGTTTGTGATCTCTCCATTAGCGCAACCTCCCTTATAACCATGCACATTTTCCAAATTCAACCTTCCCACCAAAGCAAACAATTTTATGTTAACAAATAACGCTTCAATGAAAACCAACCCAAATAGTATAGAATGTGAAGTTATCAATCGATAAATGTTGGAGAAGCTTCCAGTAAGAAACAGAGTAGAAGCATCCTCACTATGAGAATGATAACAAAAGAAATCATGTTCTAAACAAGTACAGACTAACACGAGAATTAACAAGGAATCAAGAATTGTGAGATGGAAACGCACTAACCTATTACCCGATCCGGATCTATCAATTTGCCCAATGTTTCCAGAAGCCGCAAGATGGTCGTCCTCGGCCAATGCTGCCAAGGATGCATGAGCACAAGCTGCAGCAACTCTTGGTCCCACTGCAGAGGCTAGAAAGGCAACCTAGAATAAATTGCAATGACAGCATGAGAGGTAGAAAAGTTCACGAAGAGAGCCAATACCCAAGATAAAAAATAAAAAAAAAACAGTGACAGGTGTTGAGTAAGGACTCCAATTTACGCTGCCAGTCAATGTAGTAAGGCTTGCAATGATGCATTAACTATTTTCTTCTATTCAGCTCAGAAAGGCACAAGAGCTTCCATCAAGTCATACAGATGTCCAACTTATTGATTCATCAATCAGATTTTCACGGTAGAACATTTATAGGTTGTGCTCTTGTCACAGCTTTTATTTTAAAAGCTCAGGGTGTCTGGTATTTCAAACCTGTTACTGACCTATCATGAGTTGGTACAAACTGGTCATGCTCAGAGCACAAGGTTTCTTGTAAAGCATCGATACCATGCTCCGGCGGATTGGCACAAGACTCTGGTACAGTATCTCACCTTAAAAGACCTGACAGATTATATTGGAGTCTTAACCCCAATGATAAATTTATCATTGCCTCTGATTGGGATGTTTCTTGACACAGGCCCTGCAACTCCATGATGAAATCTTGTTTGGTTCCCTGAAAAGTCCCCTACACGGTCCTCTTTAATGAGGATGCTCTGCAGGTGATGTCTCAGGACAAAGGACAAGCTAAAAAGCTGAAACGTTCTCGCAGATGACACTTGTTCCCTTTCTCAGTCTCAGCAGGAGACTACTGCACATCCGTTCTTTTCTTGCCCTCACACTCAGAATCTGGAATGCTATTTTCAGGATGTTGAAGGTCACAAGAAGTTCTAACGGATGGCAGGAAGTTCTGGACTTTGCTACTGAAAGTTTCCAGGTGGAGCTTTTGAAAGAGACTTCGTAAGCCAGCCATAGCTGGAAACATTTACTGCATCTGGCAGGAGAGAGAGCATAAAGTCTTTGCACAAAAGCAAAGACCTGCAGACATAGCTGAACAAGAGAATTTGCACTCATCAAAATCTGTGTTCTTGGTTGGAGGCAAGTTGCTGGGAACCAAGAAAATTGGGAATGGTGAATGGAATGATCCGTTCCTGATGGTTTAAAGAAACTCTTACTTTTTCGTCTTTGTTGTCAGTTTGTAGATTAGTGTGTTGATACTCTTAGTACCCTGGGGATGCTATTTTGCTATGAAGCACCGGTGCGGCAGTTAGGGTGAAGCACCGGGACCAGGTGCGCGTTGAGTGCGGCATGGGTGCGCACTGAGTGAGTGTCCAGAATTAATTTTTTTTAATTAAATTTCTGGATCTTGGGTGCGGCAGGGATAAGGGAGGGATATACACCTAGGATTGTTTTGGCAGAGAGGAGAGAGGTAGAAGGAGAATAAGAAGAGGAGAAGAGAAGAGAAGAAGGAAGACTTACGTCGGAGAGCGCTGGTAGCGGCGATGGTCTTCCAGTAGTAGCGGCGACCAGCAATGTCCGGCAGCATAGACGACCAGCGGCAACAGCTGCTCGTTGCAAGCCTCTCGTGGATCTGCCGATGGTGTCGATGTTAACGATGTAAGGTTTTGTTTAGGGTGAAAGCAGTTTATAAAGAGAGGTTGAGACTGACAGCTATGTCTACTTTCTATTTACTATGTTTAGGTACCAGCTTTACTGTCAATCTTTTAAACTACCCCCCAATACTTTCAAGAAATAACAGAACTTGAGAACTTTACTATCATATTTGGCCATGCACTTTCAATATTTTTAAAGCAGCCCACCAAATTAATAACTATCTTATTGTTTGCTTGAAATATTATGATCTTTATTATAAATATATTATATATGTTAATAAATTTTTTGCCATATCCCCGCCACACCCGTATCCTAAAATTATCAAAAATGCCGTATCCGCACCCGTATCGCCTAGGAAGCACAGGCACCTCTCCTAGGTAGAGGTATGGTGTCCTAAACGGACAGACACCCCGACACGTGTCGGACACCGGCTGACACGTGTTGGACACTGCTGATCGGTGTCGGAATTTTTTTTTTTAATTTCCGACACTTCCTCGAGGAGTGTCGGACACGGAGTTTAGCAATGTCGGACCGTTTGGGTCTAATTTGGAATTTTGGATCTAATTTTGGGGGTCAATCTGTAATAAATAGAATGTGGGGTTTTTTTACAAAAAAAATAATTGTGTCGTAATCTGAGCCATTACCATCTGCTTCACTCACCTCACGGGTGCCATTTCCTTCCCTCTCACTTCACGGGTGCCCTTCTGAGCCATTACCGACTCGGAGCTGTCGTTGGAGCTCAGTCGCCAACATTCCGAAGCCGAAGATGAAAGATCCGTCGCTGTCGCCATACCGAAGCAGCTAATGCAGTTGTCGTCACCATCGCCCGAGCTCACTTGATCGTCGCCAGAGGTCCTCCGCCGTCGTCGCTGACCCACAAGTCCTTCTTCCTCATCTCGTCTCCTTTTTCTTCTAATTAAGTCTCCCTTCCCTCTTTGTCAAGAGTCGTTTCTTTATTTTATTTTTTTCTCCTCTGTCAAGACTCGAGAGTCGTTTCTTTCTTTTCTTTTTTTTCTCCCTCTGTCAAGAGTCGTTTCTCTCTTTCTTTCTTTTTTGAAATAGCATTTGTACCGATTACTGAGTGAAGAAAGTCCCTCTTTCTTTTTCTTTTTTTTTTGACTTAGTTATTTATCCTATTCGTATGACTTTGTAAGACTTAGTTTCTTATGTTATGTACCATGTACTATGTTGGATGTAACGTTTAAGTATGACTTGTATTTGAATTCCTTGTTTTGGTAGTTTTTTCATTATTGTTAGTTATTTTAGATTGTGGAATGTATTTGATATTTATTAAATATATATATATATATATAGTAAAAATATATTAAAAAAATAGCGGTATCCTGCGGCGTCCAAAATCTGATTTTTGAAAATTGCGGTGTCCGGTGTCCCCGTCAGTGTCGGTGTCCGACACCGTGTCCGTGTCCGACACCGTGCTACCTAGCGTATCGCACCCGCACCCATGTTCGTGCTTTATAGCTATTTTGTGCTTTAATGAAACAACTTGACCAAACAAGAGATTAATAGGGGTGAAAGGATCGAGTTTGAACCGAATAGGGTGCCTTTGATTTGCATTCGGCCAATGTTAATCAAATTAATGGATATAAAAATTTCCCATCCTAAATTCACACTGAAACTTTCATATCATTCCTGGCTGATTAGGGGTGCAACATTCAAACGATTTATCACATTTGACTAACCAAAGTCACATCCAGTTTCAAGCCTTTGCTCAATCTTTTCCCTTCCCACTTGTATTTCATACCTCAGTACTGATCAATATTACCATATCTTCATGTATAGTCTGGTGATGACAAGTATTAGATGGCCATAATATACAATATTTGTCATCTTGGACCAATTACAAAGCACAACATAAATGTAGACATGTACAGCAAACAATTTCCATATAACAAGAAACACGCCGAAGGATATCCGATGCAGATACAAATGCACAAATGGCAGATATAGTTCCAAACTAAATACAGACTTTACGATGTTCATATTGCTTTCAGACGGATAGTATAAGCTTTAAACAGTCACGGACAATACTCTGAGCTCCTTTCGCTAATCCTTCTCCAAATCAATTTGCTCTTGATCTTTCCCATCTCTAATACGGATTATTCAAAAGTACGACACGCCCTAAACACTACGCCTTGAATTGGTTCATATTTATAAACCGTTTTGGTCTAAAAGCAAGGCAGAGTTGCAAGGTGCTTCTCATACTTGGCCAATGTTTTAAAATTAGGAAAACATAGTTTTAAGAGTATTACTTCAGCAATTTGGTCCATACTCTTCGCTACTATTTTGGTTGCCTAACCCATTTTGTTGTCCTCACTCGTGACAGAAAACTATCAATCCCTTCTGGATCCTGACTGCTATATAGTAATTCCAAAAAGCTCAAACCTTTTGGTATATTCTGAAACAATAGTCTGGAAAGAGCATGTCATCGACATAACCAAATTAAAAAAAATTAGCCCTTTCGTAAGCGTTAGACTATATGAACAATGAATTTAACCCAATTAGCCAAAACGTTACCCCCTCATCAGTATAAGTTTCTAAAAACCAGGCTAAGGCACAACCTAGGAAGCATGGACACGGGTGCAGGTGCGGATACGGTGCGGGTGCGAATACGTGGATACGTCAATTTTAAAAATATTAGGATACGGGTGCGGCCGGGATACGGCATATATTATAATAGATATATATATATATTGTGTGTGTGTTTGTGTGTGCAAAAGAAATATTTTTACCAAATTTGATAGGTAACTTAAGTTTAATGGGCTCTTTCGTAGATTTTCAAATTGAATAGCTGAATACACTGGTGTGTATATGTATAACTGTATTTTCTTGAAGTACTAAAGCTAATTCTAACAGTCAGTTAATATATTTAAACTATACAGCAAATTTTGGTCCACCTGTCAAAAGGATTCTTGCTGCCGAGTCATAGCCCAGGTAAGGTCATGGTAGAGGTGTCAAATGGGCCGGGCGGCCCGCGGGCTAGCCCGACCCAGCCCCTTTCTGGCGCGGGCTGGCCCGGCCTTTTAGGGCTTAGGGCCTGGGCCAGGCCTGCATTTCCCAGAAAAAGCCCGGCTCAGGCCCGGCCCAAAAAAGGCCTGGGTTTGGCCCGGCCCGATAGAGATGTCAAATGGGCCGGGCTTGGGCCGGCCCGGGCCCAAATTTCTTTTTTTTTTAATTTTTTTTTTGGCATTTTCTTGTTATTCAAGGTAAGGGTTTTTTTTAATTATGGTAATTTGCTGTTAGGGACGCTTTATTAAAGCGTCCCTAACAGATTCCAAGTTCCAGCCCACTCAAATTGTAACATAAATTGACAAAATACAGCAAATGTGGGGTACACGATGCATTGGGGTCAGCAATTTCAATACATAAAGATGTTGAAAATTTACTCGATCCCATGACCACTATATTTATAAAAAAAAAATTAAAGACTTTAAGATGTGTTATTATTCTTCGCATTACTTAAATCTTCAGTACTGTTTAGGGAGAAAAAGGGGAATAAATCCATTGGGGGGAAAGGGGGAAAGTGGAATTTCAAAAGTAAAGAGGGGGGCTGAACCGGGCCTGACCTGGGCCGGGCCAAACCCGGGCCTGACCCGGGCCGGGCCAAAACCGGGCCGTGCCGGGCCCGGGCTTTTTCCTGGGAAATGTAAGCCTGGCCCAGGCCCAGGCCCTAGGCCCTAAAAGGCCGGGCCAGCATTGTTCATCAAAGGGGCCGGGCCGCGGGCCGCCCGGCCCATTTGACAACTCTACGGCCCGATCCAAGGCCTGGAAAAAGCCCGGTTTTGGCCCAGGTCTGGCCCAGTTTTTGCCCGGGTCTGGCCCGGTTCAGGCCCCCTCTTTAATTTTGAAATTCCACTTTTCCTCCCCTTTCCCCCAAAGGATTTATTCCCCTTTCCCCCCTAAATTCCACTTTTACCCCCCCAACAGCAAAATAACGGCTAGTTTGGGGGGTATTTTGGTCCAAGTTTATTTTTTCAACTCTTTTAAGGTTTTTACACTCTTACCTACCCTCCCCAACAACTATAAACGGATAGTTTTTAGGGGTATTTTGGTCTTTTGTGAAGTTTCAAAAATCTATAAATTCACACCATTTCTCTCTAATTTTTCACACCAATCTTCTTACTCTCTTATATAAACATTCTATATTTCTACAAGCTTTGCTACTCTTGCTAATTACTACTCTTATTTACTAATTAGTACTCTTGCATATTATTACTCTTGTTTACTAATTACTACTTTTGCTAAATTTTAATTACTAACCACTCCTCTTATTAATTTGTTACTCTCTAATTCTTTTGTCTAGTAATTAGTAATTAGTGAATTTTTATATTTATCAATTACTATTACTAATTTTTTTTAATTACTAACTCTCTCCAATTTTGAATTACCCTCAGTGATTCATTTGTTACTTTTTAATTCTTTTAATTGTTATTTCTAATTACTAATTACTACTCTTATACTTGTGTATTTAGTTACTCTTACTAATTTTATTTTTCAATCTAGTAAAAAAGTTTAGCGTCAAATATGGCTGGATTATTGAAGAAACTGAAGCGTGGATCATCATCACGAAAAACATCATCATCATCATCACAAACACCACCACCAGCACGAGCGCCAGCACCACGGCCATCACAAACACCAATCCAAGCACCACCACAACCATTCGTTCCTGGACGAATGAGTACAGGCTGTATGATAGATACCCAAGCCAATTGGGAGTTCAATCAAAACATTCCAGATTTTGAATACACGCCTGATCAAGACCCCCCGCATTATAGTCAAGGACGCAGCTCGGTTGGCGAAGCTACTACTCCGTGGCATAATCTTAACCCTATGCCTGGTCATGATGAAGAAGGGCCGAGCAATGCCTCCGGTAATGAGCCAGAAGTCCAAAAGGGAAAAAAAAAAAAGCCGAGTGTTGGAATCATTTTGATGTAGTTACGGTGGACGGCATCCGAAAAGCTCGATGTAAGTACTGTGCTAAATTATTTTCGTCTGGTAGTGGTAATGGACATCTTAACAGGCATTACCCTCAGTGTGCACCTCGACAAGGCCACGTCGAACCTACCCAAACGCAGTTATCTTTTGACGGTAAGTTATTTGTTTATAATCAGCGAGAGCAAAGAGACGGTCTCGCTGAATTTGTTATTCACGATGAACAAGCCTTTTCTTTTGCCGATAATGCTAAGCACTCTAGATATATGAACACATACGTTCAACCTTTGTACAAAAAGGTTCATAGAAACACAACTAGATCCGATGCACTCCGACAGTATAATGCTGCTAAAGCACGCCTGATCGATTATTTCGATAAATTTGACGGTAAAGTTAGTCTTACTTCTGATATTTGGCAATCTCTGTTTACTTTTGTTAGTTATACTTGTGTGACCGCCCATTGGATTGATGCAGATTGGATTATGCACAAGAGAATCATCGCTTTCGAGCTTTCCTTTTCCGCATGATGGAATGAACATTGCTACTATTATATTAAAAGCATGTACCACATTTAAATTAAAGGATAAGATTATGAGTATTAGTTTTGATAATGCTTCTAACAATACAGCTGCTGTTGATGCTTTACAGGAGAGCCTCAAACCTGTACTTTCTGGTAAATTATTTCATGTTCGTTGTGTTTGTCATATAATTAATTTAATTGTTCAAGATGGTTTAGCTGCTGCAGGAGATATTCTTGTCAAAATGAGGGGTATGACAGCGTATGTTAATAGTTCGAGTCCGAGAACACAACAATTTAAAACGTTGTGTGTTGAATATAATATGCCTCGCAGGAGAGCAGTTACAGATGTGGTCCACAGGTGGAACTCTACATACCATATGCTTTTACACATTCTGGCATACAGAGAAGTCTATACGCATTTTCTACTAACCTTGTTCCCAGCCGGCTTGCCAACTCAAGAGGAATGGCAGATGGCCACATACCTAGCTGAATTTTTGGAGGTATTTTACACGTCTACCAATTTATTGTCTGGTACGTACTATCCCACCTCTCCTCTCGCTGTAATAGAAATTCTCAAGATGGCTACAATGTTAACAAAATGGAGATATATAGGACCCTTTAAGGAAATAGTAAAAGTGATGGATAAAAAGTTTAATAAATATTGGAGTGAACTGCCTGTTATTTTTGCTGTTGCTACTTGTTTAGATCCTAGGTTAAAGTTGCATGGCGTGAACGTCTCGATACAAGAGATATCGATATTAATGTACCCATGTACACCCAGTAGAGGATACAACCGCACTCACAGCGAAAGTGAGCAAGACATTTGAGGAACTGTTCAACCTCTATCGTAATTCTGCTGACGTGCGCGGACGAGCTTCATCATCGACTGCTGAGAGGTATTATGCGCCATACCTTAAGGGCTTTGAACATCTAGTAGCAAGACAACTACCAGGTGAAGGTACTTCTAATTCGGCAGGTTCGTCTACTTTTTCCTCTTTTAATGAGATTGGTGTATATTCAAATACTGATCATTATTCTGATTTATCAATGCAAGAACAGGTTAATTTTAATTTGTTAAATTTTTTGAAACAAAATCAAAACATGTATAAAACTTTATCCCAAATTGCACGGGATGTACTGCCAGTGCAAGCCTCCACGGTTGCTTCAGAGTCGGCATTTTCAGCGAGCGGGAGGGTTTTGGATGACAGGAGGAGTCGTCTTAACCCCGAGTCGCTCGAGCTATGTGTATGTTGGAAGGATTATCTTGATGCGAAATACCGCGAGCAAGATAAACCGATTGATGATAGGAAGAGCAGTGACTCGGATGTTGAAGTACTTCCGGATGATTAGGTAATTTCTTTTTATTTTCCTTCTCTTAAGTTTTAAGAATAAAATTTCTCACAAAATATAATTTTTTTTTCATATATATATATATATATATATATATATATATATATATATAATAAGTTTTTACAAGCAAGATAGATATTTTTCCGTATATATAAAAAAATAGGTAACTTCGCCTGTTTGTTTACAAGCAGCCAGTCCCAAGCCCGGATAAAAGGAGGGCCTATAAACACATTTATCTTTAATGTATATGATTTATAATGAAATAAAAGGATAAAGATTAGGTTCGTTAAATTGTGAATATTGGACATGCCTAGAGTACAATTTGCTTAAACAATAACAAATTACCATAATTAAAACCCTTACCTTGAATAACAAGAAAATGCCAAAAAAAATTTAAAAAAAAATTGGGCCCTGGCCCAGCCCTAAATGTTGGGCCTAGGGCCTGGGCTTGGATAGGGCCCAGATATCCCCACAATCAGGCCATGCCCGGCCCGGCCCGATTTGCTGGAGGCCCGATGAGCTTGGGCTAGGCCGGCCCAAGCCCAGCCCATTTGACACCTCTAGGTCACGGTGACTTCTTCTTCTTCCCCCTCATTATTCTTCTTCTTCTCCTCTCTTTCTCACCGGTCACCTCTGTCGAAAAACCCTAATACGCGATGGGTCATCGCAGGGGTAGCGAGTCGTCGCCGGAGTCGCGGTCGTCGTCTTCGGAGTCGCCGGTAGTTGTCAGTCTCTGGTGGTCACTGGGGTGGTCACGCTCGTGGCTCTTCTCGCCACTGCTCTCTCTATCTTTCTCGGTCACTCCCCTCTCAGATCTGAGATCTCAGATCCCATATGTACCGGATCCGCACCCGATCCGCACCCAGTATTTAGGAAAATAAGAAATATATATCAGATACGCACCCGACAAGCACCTATGCCGCACCCGATGAGCACCCGATGCCGGTGCTTCACTCTGATTGGCGCACTCGTGCTTCATACGGCACAACCATAGGGATCCCTAGGGAGTACCGACGGACCATTAGTCCAAAGTACTCGACGATGACAAGGGGCTCAAAGTTAGGCTTGCCAGCATGGATAAGCATGCGAACTTTGTTATGAATGGGGTTAGATCTCTGGAGCTCTGATTTTTGACCCATAGTCTCTTCTCGACATTCATCGTCGATTGACTCCATGTTGAGGGCAATTTGAATCCTGTTTACGAATGGGCTTGGCCGTCCACCCAGAAGCTTTACATCACTTATTACCATGACTAATTTTGAAGCAACAGAAGCTTCAACAAAAAGGGGTTGGTATGACAATGATGCTTGCAGTAACAATGTCCTACAAGGGAATGGCTACAAAAGAGGCCTTTTTAAATAAAGATACACTTGATCATACGAAAATACCTTTAGCATTATTCTAGCATCTTCTCTTCTAGATGCCCAGCAAAGGAGCCAAAAGTAGGCTCAAAGGAAAGGATTGATGTGTGCACTTGGCTTCATGCAGCAATCCATGAATGCCGAAAATTAACGAAAATTAACCCTTTGGTATGTGTCAGACTATATCAGCTTGTATCCTCCTTTTAAATCATGAATGCCGAAAACAAATCAGAGCATGGTTCTTAGCTTCGAATAAACCAAAACGAAAGTAATCTGTAGTTACTGACGACCTTCAATGCAGCATCCTCTTTAGTGTTGGAGAAATGGTCACCACAACATGAGAAGAAATGAAGCAAAGGCCAGAAGTCCAATAATGACAAAAGGAAGGCAGCCTCTTGCTCGGTTAGAGGATCATTGGGTGATTTTGGAATCTGAATCTGAGAAAGAAAAAAAAAAGGAAAATGTGGTGGTGAGACCATTGATCATTTTCTCCATCTTTGTGACATAAGGAGTCTTCTTTTGGCTCTCTGTGGCCTTCAGTGTATTAGTGAGGTGCTTCAGGCATAATGCGGGACAAAGGTCCCACGATGTTGAGGATAAAATGCACTTTGGCACCTCTTTATCTGGAACAAACAGAGTGAATCCGATTGCCCCCCGTGAACTGGCAGTCACTGGTTCAGAATGTGAAAACAGCTTCTGCATGACAGATGTTGGCACTTATATTCAACCTAAAAGTCGTTTTGGATTTGTACTGGATGGTTTGGACAAGGCAAGTAGGTTTTGAACTTCATCAAAGCTCGAATCCACATCATTTGAACTTGAAGGTTAAATAAAGGCGCGCAAGATGCACAAGGTTTGCTACAGATTGGTGGGACAAATACTGAAGGTTCTTGTGGGTCCTAACAAGGTTTCGAACTTCACTTAAGTTCGAACTCACGCGTGTGGACTCGAAGGTGGACTTTGTAAACTGATGGGCCATTGATGTTTCGAACCCTTAAGTTCGAAACCACTCGGACTTTAATTCAGAGTTGGGAGCCCAAACCCACAAACAGGATAGTCGTCACTTGCTTAGATTATGTTCTTGGGGGGATAAGCCAAATGGAGGAGGACTTATCAGGAGAAACCACCTGATAAGCCTGAAAAAATACCTGGAGGAAGCCTCTTAAAAGCAAAAGGCAAATCCTACACAAAGGGAGGAGATCAAGGTTTCAGAAAAAGTCGGAGCGAGAGAGAAAAGAGACTAAAAAACCGAGAAGAAGCAGAAGCCCTAAAGAAACCTTCAAGAGCTACGGCTTACAGGTATAGGGTTCCAACCACCGGTTGGTGGAAAATTTTGTAACTTAGGGGTTGATACGCGGTCTTCACTAAAATTTTGTTTTCTTTAACTATTCATGATGGTTTCTTGTTTAGTTTATCTAGAATCAGAGGTTTTAGTCGTTAGTTCGTCCGATGATGTAATTAACGATCTGACAGGTGTCTAATCGGAGATCATAACTAAAAATAAACATCGGCACAAAAACTCAGTGTCGATGGATGTTTGTTTGCACTTGATTTGTGATCGGCCCTTTGTTCTTTAAGGTCTCAGAATTAGTGTCATCACAGGGGGGAGGTTGCGTGCCTCTAAGCCTCATGCAATAGGTCAGCCATTTGTTTTTACATGGGCTTCACCCCTCTCAAGCGACATATTACGGGACCAGCACCAATTCATCAATATTGTATTGCAACAGATAAGAAGGGAAAGTGCACAAACTTCAAGTAAGTACATTAATTCATAACTTTTTATTAATATTGACAAAAGTCACATACCAAAGTCATAACCGGATTTCCAGAATTTGCAAAAGGAAGCCTACTTTCAGAATCAGGTTCTTGATGGCTAGACCCTGTAGCAATATATGAGAAAGCAAATAATAATTAGATGTCTAAATCACAATGTAAAATATATGTGTGTGTGTAGAAATGCACAAGCACATGGCATTGCAACGGGGGGAAAAAAGAAAGTGCAAAATAACACCTGTAGAAATCCCATTTGAATATGGTCTTGGACTGTCATCTCTGTTTGAGAAATTTGATGAGATGGGCATACTTGGAACTTCAATGCTTTCCAGCGGGGTATCGTCTACAGGTAGACGGATAAAATGATGGATGCATTGGGCTTTTGACTTGCTGCCAACATGCTCTGCAATTTCATTCCAGTTCTCGTTGAAAAGTTCCATTGCCTCAAGCAGCAGGAGGGTTTCCTGATCAGTCCAACTTTCCCCATCAAGATCTCCATAATCCATAGTAGAATCGACCCTTACAAAATCTAGGCTTGAATGACTGGTGACGAATCTTCCCTCATGGAAGCAACCTAAGCACAATAACACGTCAACCTGTTGAGAGAAAACTGCTGGTTAGCCATACTTGCCGAACAGAATAATTCTAGATATACACAAACTGAGTTATGAAAATTAATCCATTTCATACATAATGGAATATCCAGCCACAAAACAAGATGATTACTCATGTCATTCAAGAATTTTTTTGACATGCAAAGAATACCAAGCAAAGGCAGGCGCAAATCACATATCCATGCCATAGTTTGCAGCAACCACAGCTGAAATGTATAAAATCCTGCTTGCATGCATAAACTAACCACATAAACCATCATTTTAATTTGAAAGTACCGAATAAGGATTCGAATATCATTTTTGTTAAGTAAAAGTTTATCAAAGCAAAGCACCAAGGGGGCACAACCCGATACAAAAAGAGCCAAATCAAGGGCCTATACACTCAGCAAAACTGTCCACAAACTCGGAAAAAAGGCCTCACTTGAGGAATCCTCCTTAGCCCAACTAAGAAGCAAAAGCACATAAGAGGATTTCAGCCAGTCCAGTGCTGCTTCCGCACCCTCAAACGCCCCTGTATTCTTTTCCAACCATACCATCCGGAGCAAGCCATGGGTTATCACGCACCAAAGGTCAAACCCTTCCTGTGTCGTTTATAAAGAGACCAACAACAAAGTAGATCAATGGCAGTGTTGGACATTACCCACTGAATACAGAGGAGGCTAAAAACCATCCAGGGCAATGAAGAAAGAAATGACTCACGGAGTCCCTGTCAGATTTGCAGATATAGCATCAATTAACATAAGTCTTCCCACGCTTGTCCCTTTTTAGCACCGAACTCCTAGCCACATCCCAAAGCAAAAAATCACAACTTAATAGGGCTCCACGGGCTCCAAATCAACTGCCAAGGAAACTGCCCAGAACTCTACTGGATAGAGAGAATAAAATGTTCTAACTGAAAAAAAGCCAATTCGCCCCGCGCTCCAAACTACACTATCCTCCCCATCATTGAAAGACCATACTTGATTGATTCTCTGAAGCAAGTTAGAAGCTTTTATGTAATCTTATTCTTTTACGTAATTTGGCAGCTGAATTGTTCATACAAATCATTAAATGAAATTTCTGACCACCAAGCTCATCTAACTTGAGTGTGGTAGAAAGTGATTGGAATAATTGTGTGCGGTGGGTAATGCATATATCAAATTACAAAATCAAAACAAGGTCGATAAGGATATGGAGAAATCTGACCAAACAAACTCTTCTTATTCTGATGTCAAACATGAACTCAAATGTATAATATCCAATTTGTTTGACTAGTTGAAAAACACCAATCCAACACACAAGCGAAGCTACAGGAAAACCCGCGTGCATGCGCACCCAAACACGCGCGCATATATACCCAATAATTACATTTATAGGTATATATTTAAAAGCACGTAAATAGGACCAACCATCCTCAACTGGTGAAAATTGCTTCGAGTGACACGATTCTTTTGAGAGAGCCAATCGAATTTTACAAAAAAGCCAGACTACAAGGGATGCTTGTGATTGGTTGCCAATGAAGTGAATCTTCTTGGCTTAAATCACTTAAAGTGAGGCAAATAGAGCTCAAAGCTGTGTCAACTGTGGTGATGAACATAGGGAGGCGACGGCAGTGGTGGCTGTAGAGAGATGCTGGTGGTAGTTCTATATATTTGTAGGGAGGGAGGAAGTTAGATCAACAGTCAGGTCTTTGAACCAAAAGGAAGAGAAAGGAGGTGGGTCCTCATCATCAACAAGGAGGCGCAGTGAGTGGTGCCCATAAGGAGAAGGCGACGGTGGTGGGATACATCTCTGTATACACGTACAGAGAGAGAGAGAGAGAGAGGAGAGATGAGAAGCTCGGAGTGCTACAAACAGTTGTTCTTTGGCCCAAAAATAAAATGTGGAAAATAAGAGGTGGACCTAAACTATTAATGCATAAGGGTAGTTCTGGTATTTTTAATGATTTATAGTCCTAATATAGAAGGCAATCTCTTTCTTTGGGACCTCCCAAAATCACTAATTTTGGGAGTTGTTACTTAGGGACAGAAGGACTGTTATTTTTGGCGCTCACTTTTAAAGTTTGTATCATCTGCACTTATTACAACTAGAAACAACTCATCTTTTCAGTTGCAATATACCAAATGCACTAGACTAGATTTAAGATACCCCAGAGCACGCAGCTCCGGCACTGCTGGGTCCAGGGAGAGCTGATACTGCAGCCTTACCCCCACAATTGTGGAGTGACTGTTTTCATGTTTCAATCCCCATAATAGACAAAACAATATGGGAAGAGCAAAACCTTGAATTTCAATACAGGATGCCTATCCCTATTCAACAACTACGCGGATTGGCCTTTTACCTAACGGTGGCTCTTTACTCTGTCAAGACCCTTGTCACAACTCTTGTTACATGGACTCGGTATCAATGACCGGACCAGACACGTGTCTGAATGTCGGACTTGCCTATTTCTGCAATTATAAGACACAGGAACACGGATCCAAATTTCTACACGTACACAAGTACACGTATGGAACATTTAATTCCAAAAAAGTAGTTTATATGAGACTATATATATATAAGGATAAACTGGCAAATATACTGATTTCCCGTGTGGTGGAAAAGAAAAGGAAAACACGTGAAGGTCAGTTATGATGACCCGCATGGCTCTCTCTCTCTCTCTCTCTCTCTCTCTCTCTCTCTCTCTCTCACACACACATATGGACAGAGATCTAAACTGGACTCCACATCCTCTTTTTCCTTCAACCTTCATCTTTCATCATCCATGGCGTTCTCTCCTCTCTGTCTCCCTCTTGACACTCGTGAAAGTCATTTATGATGACCCGCACGGCTATCCATAAGTCTCTCTCTCTCTCACACACACACACACAGATCTAAACTGGACTCCGCATCTTCTTTTTCCTTCAACCTCCATCTTTCATCATCCATGGCGTTTTCTCCTCTATCTTCCTCTGGATACTCGGTCTTCTTCTTCTTTCAACCTTCATCTTCCATGTCTCCTCTAAACACTCGGTCTTTTTCTTCCTTCAACCTCCATCTTCCATGTCGATAGAGTTGAAGAGATGCAATCGGCATTGCGGTGTGTCTATCCGGCAAAGGGAGTGCCGATAGGGATGCCATACAAGTATACACATCGTGTCGTGTCGGTTGTTCGGTGATAGTTCTAATATTATTGATGAATCTAGCTTTCCCGAAATCTAAGATATTATCACATCCGAGGATAATGCCTAGTTGAGGACTCGCAAAATTAGGAAAGCTGGAAAGATGATTAGATCCCTGACAACAGCTATCTATCGTGGAAGCACTGGAGGAAGGTTAGATGTGGATGAGATCGCTCAGCCAAAGCATACCTCTATCTCATTACTCTCAAAGGCTCTTTTTTCTTAGGACAAGTAGATTTTTAACAAAAAAACGAAAAAGAGAGGCACCTGCCATGTTCAGAGAGAGCAAAAAAAGAACAACTCAATCTTTTAAAGCCCTAACAAAACTGTCGACATTTAATATCACTTCCTCCGTCGAATTTCACTTCCTCCGCCTAACAAAAAAGAAAATGCAGAAAAACAGCTGTAAGTCTCATCAAACTCGACGCCTCGAAAGCCGGCTCTTCATTTCAAGCCACTTGCACCAAAAGACTCAAGAGTGGAATCAACTCCCAAAGCCTCATAAGCTTTCTACTTATTTTGCACAAATACCTACACCTCAGAAAATTCACAAATAAAAGAGGCATAACAGAATAAGTATCAAAAAACCAAAGCTCCTGCGCAGTTGAGCAATGAAGCATAAGGTGATCCACACATCCGGTTAACACATACAGCACCAATTAACAAAGTCTTCTTCGTCTTTGCAAATTATCACCCGTCAAAGCTGCATCTTTTGCCGCTTGGCCATTTATCCGAGATTCACATGACACACGATATGGCTTCCTAACTATCGTAAAAGATACACGTACATGCCTGCAGGTAAATGTATTCTAGTGGGCAAATGGACAATCTAGTTAACAGAAAGTGCGAACGTGGATCGAGGAAATATATTGATGATGAGATGAACAAAAACAATAATAAGTAGAAAAGTACATGTACTTCACCTCCTTCTGAGACTGATAGTACACTGTGGGAAGAGGTTGAGAACAATAATTGCATCGGTTCTCAGATAGGCGTTCTCGAATTTTGCTGTCCAAATCTGAGTTGTCAGGGTCGTGGCATGTCAGTTCTGGGTAAACATCTGCTGCCTTCAACCTACATCTAGGCTTATCGAAACGTATCAAGCTATCAATGGATTTCAAAGCAGTCGATGGCACATGAAGTTCCCCATTTGCATCCTCGCCCAAACTAACCCCAATGCTTTCGGGTTTGCGATTTGGAGCAGCAGCACAGTAATTAATTATCCCCCAGTGATTGAGAAATCGTAGAATTCGAGTCATGTCATCAAGGTCAATACCAACCACCAGTTCTTGACAATCGTTAACTGACAACCTCTTCTCTGGATTCGCCATGTACTTAGCAACAATACAATTCCTGCACTCCATGTATTTTTCGGGTGTGTGGTTTGCTGACTTCCCAGAGAAGAAGTGCGGCACCACCTGTCTCTCCAATCTATGCACGCTATTAGGTGAAAACCAATCTGCTCGCAAAAAGAAATGCCAAAACACGAAAAGATCAAGGTTTGTGTATGTCCAATTAAAGGATTGGAAAGCAATGTACATAGCACAGTAGTTCAACCAACAAAGTGTGCGTGGTAGAAGCTCAAAAACAAAGGAAAATTTTAGCATACAGTGATAGAAATAGTCATATAGATGATAGGCGCACGTACACACGCATGGTAGTAGCTTAACACGTAAGTATGACAAACGTACAACGAACATACAGAGGAGGGGCACACACATACACCCCAGGCCCAGACACAAGGTAGAAGCCTAAAAATAAAATCAACTAAGTTCAGTGGTAAACCTAATCAATGAATAGGGAGGTATATATACAACACAGGCACGCACGCACGCGCACACATATAAATGAACACACCGGACACACAACAAACTCGTGGTAGTAGCTTAAAAGCGATGTAAAACATACTTAAAAGTGCAAGACCAAATAAGTGTATAGAGCAGACATAAAGATATAGAAACGCAGGGGCGCACACACAAGACACACATAAAGAGTGAAATGGAAACACAGCAGACAGAAAACAGGAAGGCACCTGCGTGCAATGGCACGACATGAATCCGACTGCTCCCGAACCGTTTCACCATGCCACGGCCTTCCATGATCGCGGGCGGCGTGATCACACAAGCCGCGTCATCGCCGCCCTCCGCCGGCACGGCCGACAGCGCCTGCAACTGCCCGTACGAAAGATTCTCCAAAGCGATGCCGCTGACGTGCTGCCCCCTGCTCTCCCCCCTCTGCCCCGCCCTCTCCGCGGCCACGACTGCCAGCACCGACGAGTGCGGCCGGTTGACCGCGTGCCGGACGGCCACGGGAAAGTCCGAGATTCGGACCCCACCGCCCGCCAACACCTCGGTCTCTCGGGCCGGATCGGGTGGATTCCTGTTGTTAGGGTTCTGGTGGTGTTCGTCGGGTTCGGGCTGGTGGTTGTGGTGGGGCGGGTCGAGGTCTTCGTCGATGTCGTTTTCATCGTCGTCGTCGACGTCGTTATCGTCTTGAAGGGGTTGTTTGGGCTTTCGATTGATTTGGGGGTCTCCTCTCTTTCGCTTCCTCCACCTGGTTCGGACATCTGCGGAAACAGCGAATTTGTAACACAAAAATTGGAATTTCAAATGCTTAATTTTATTGTTTATCTAGAGAGAGAAAGAGAGAAGAGTGTGTGCTGTGTGTGTTTGGGTGGGTGGATGGGGGCGATTTACCTGAAGAGGAAGCTGGCATTGCTGGGGAAACCTGGCAGGAGAGAGGAATGAGGAGATAAAAAGGGGGTGCTTGTGGAGAGATTTGTGGCTTGTGCGTGTGTGTGTGGGTGGGTGGGGAGTGGAGTGTAAGACAACGAAGGGGATGATGGTAAGAAGCTCGCTCCTATGTCTTCTCTGTGCTTTGTGCAAGCCCCTCTTCGGGTTTGCTGAGGAGTAGCTTGTAGCTGTACCTCACGCGCGCGTTGAGAGAGATTTTGCCGACCATTTAAATTCGTCACCAAAATTGCCACTCATGTCACGGCGTCAAAAATCCTAAAGAATGGGGCATTTGATAAGCAGAAAAAAAAAAATTTGTCACCTCATCATATAATATTTCACAATCAAAAAAATATTAGCACAAAAAGTTTACACTAACCTTATTAGTGTCACTCGAGGTTTTCAAATACTTTTAAGCATGGGTTCTTGTTTTTTTTTATTTGAAAATTCTTGCTAGATTAATAAGGATTATTAGCAAATCTTATGTAATTTTAAAAAATAATTCTAAACATTCTAAAGTGGTACCTAAGAAATATACCACTCTATTACGACTTAGTTTATACTATTGCAGTTTCTGATGTAAAACTAAATATATAAAATATAAAGAAAGTAAAATATGTATTAGATATAAAAAAGTTATAATTAGCTTAAACATGATAGAGTAAAATGTTGACCATCGTACTTTATATCAATTGTTGATTTGGTCCCCCAACTCATAAAGTCCTTGAGCATCGACCATTGTTAACACCATGCTCGTCAAGTGGTCACGTGCCTCTCATGCACGATCTTATTTTGGGCATTTCTATCACTTTAAGCCTAAAATTATCTCATTTCTCTTGCGCTTTTTCTCTCTCCTCAACTCCCCCCCTTCTAACAAACAATCTCACTTCTGTTCCACGTCTCCAGATACATTTCTGGCAGTGAAACTCGGTATGCAAATCTCACTTCTTCAAAATTGGATCTTGATTTTGCATATATCCTCTCTCCTTTAAAACAAGATCATTTATTTATTTGTTACTATGGTTGGCCCAATATAAAAAACAAACGAAGAGAGAAAATGTTAATTTGAGAATTATTTACGAGAAAATGAAGATTCTAAGATTTTTTATTTGCTAGAGATTTTGATTCTTCTCGAGAATATATTTTTAAGATAATATCGTTTGCACATAAAACCTTAAGGGCCTGTACGCTTACAAGATTTTTTTCTGTATTCTATATTCTGTTTTTGGTTTCCAGAATTTAGTATTCAGTTCTAAAATCGTATTGTGTACTTTTACTTTTTTCCGTATCTACTTTTTCAATTTTTTCTATACGTTTATCATTTTTATTTTCGTTTTCACCAACTTTTTTTTAACTAATTCATTAATGGACCCCACTATTTCCATTTCTAGGAAGACTCAGTGAAATTGGTGGTCTAGTTTGGTGAGTGTTTGTTGAAACAGGGTGGTAGATATGAGAGAGAAAAGGTGGTATTCTGATAAGAAAAATACAGTTCAAGGAAAAAGGTGAAAATACCTTTTTTGATACTATTTTGAAATTTTATCCAAAAACGGAACCGAAAAAACGTAAACATACACGAAAAAAACATCTTTTCATCTTCATTATAAAAATAAAAACTGAAAAACGTAAACGTATAGCCCCTAAAATTTGGGGACTGATGCTCATTTTACCTTATGATTTCAATTTTGGCACAATTCACCTTATTGTTTTGATTACTCTAAGTCCACCATGCAGCCACATCATCTCATTTCCTCTCAACCCCCACCCTAACCTACCCACACTTCCCCACCAAAAGAGCACCACTCTGTGCACCGAACCACCACATCCAACATATTGCACCACGACATCACTGTCGACATCACCCCTCGCCAAGCACCCTCAACACCCACTATGTACTTTCTCTCAAAGCAACATTTCTCTCAAAGAAATGGAGGAGCCCCTCCCCCCTCCTCTCAATCGGGCCATCACTCACATTTTAATACCCTCAGTTACCTAATTTTTTGAAATGGATTAGAATAGATGCAAAACAAATAGTGTCTCTGAATTCTAGCTTGTTGTGTACTGGGGTGAACGGAGATCCCATATGTGTACTAAGGAAGGCCCCAAGTCTTATTAGCCCTATTAAATGGTGATTCAACATGCATTCTACATCTTGAAAGATATGTATGATATAAGGTTGAAGTAGATCTTGTTCTACACCAAAAATGGGAGAATTAATTTGGCCTTGTAAGAGTGCATCCTCAAGCACCTATTGATTAGTCCTTTTGAGGGAGGCAATACCCTGTGGTGGGATCGTGAGTCGAGTCGCCATAACATCATTCAAACCCAAAGCTATAATCCACTTAGTAGAGAAAATCTGAGTTATGCCAAAGCACAAACTCTATAAGCTAAAATTAGGATTGAAAAAACCCTAAGGCCAAAAATAGCAAAAATGCTAAAGAAGTAATCATAATCCATTTAAGACTACAGGGTCTACACTATCCGTGCCATCGATTGTAATTTACAATCCCTACCAAAACCAACTAGTGCAAATTCAAAGGCAACAAATATGTGTTGGTATCACCTTCGAGAGCAACCAATGATATTGGAGTTTTCACTTCAAACTTTCGTTTTGATTCATGTAATGTGTTCCTTACATGTTTTTTATGCTTTAAAATTCTTTTGCACGGTCATCATTGGCGCACTCTATCTATCTCGCACTTGCACACACACTCATAGATTTATTTCATTCTCAACTTGCAATGTGTGCTTGAAAGTTAGTAAATTAAGTATTAATTTTGTTCATACACTCTTCTCTACGTGGATAGTGGGACTTGTCACGGAAGATAAATGGTCTATTTTGAAGGAAATTAGGGCTTTCAACAGTCATTAGAGGAAACGTAGGAAAAATAAGATACTATTTATTATTGATAGTACAAAACAACGTCAAAGAGGTATTGGAGCCAAAGTAGTGGAAGAGACCAGCCTGGCTTTTAGAAGAAGCAAACTTATTCTTGGTGGCGGTGTTGGTGGTGACACAGAAGTGGTTATGGTGGTGTTGGTGTTGGGTGGTGGATCGATGCGTGTAGACCAATGTACACGGCCCACTGTATACTCTGGTGACGGACTCCGATATGGTGGTGTTGGTGGTGGCGGCAGAATTGGATATGGTGGTATTGATGGTGGCGATGAAAGTTGGAAGTGGTGTTCAAGACCCAAAAAGGCAATAATAAGATGAAGAAAAGAGAGTAGGGATCTTAAACAAATATGGTGAAAACGTTAAATACAGATAGTAATAGTTACATTACCACACACCACCAAAGATCATCCGCTGTGTGTTACCTATGTGGCGGTGTTAAAATTTAACCTCTTGACCATTTAAGTTTCATAAAAATGTAGGTTACAAAAAAGATATAAGGACCAATTAAAAGCCAATTAAGCGTTTTGAAAAGATACTATTACAAACATTATAATGAGGTGTTATGGTATCTCACAAAACATTATTCATGATAGATTAGCAAAATAATGGTATAAAACAGCAACCATGTAGCTTTTTTTTGTGGTAAAAGCCAGACGATGCAGAACTACACAATAACTTAAAAATAAGTATTGGTATTTTTGTTTTTATTAAAATACTCAAACAATCCCCCTTTAATAAAAATAAACTTTCATTTTTTTTAGCAAAGATAGAATATTATGTATTGTGAAAGTGGATTTGCCTTGAAACATTCAATTAGCATTCAAGCAATTCCCTTACTATAGTTAAGGGCTTGGCATGAACCATTGACTACTAGAAGGAACGTCGAATCGCGTCACACACATGAATTTCTAGGTGTTCTTAACCAAACTTCTCAGCCTCACACGCTACAGCCTTGTGCTTTATCTCTATTTTCGTGAACGCTTTAATGAATCAGCCTAATTCTCAATAGGAAATTCAGCCACACTTGTACACTCATAGGTGAGTCTATCAAGGATGCTCTCATAACTAATGTATGTCACATGGATGGGCTATATCACTCATAACGTTGGATTATAAAAACCTCAACCTCCAATATTGTCACGAGAAACATGCACTTATACATACGGAGAAACATTATGTCATAAGACAAGAACATTACATGTATATAATTCAGTCACTCTATAAGTTATCGGTCCCCTTGCGTAGTTCTTGGGAGCTCTAGTCCTTAGGAGGTTGTACAGGTGACTTATAAAATTTTAAGCTTAAGTCATATTCCCCTCTATATACATCAGACCTTTGTCTCTAGCTCGTGTTTCATAATTTTTACATAATTTTTTGACAAAGGTTAAATTAATGAGTGGTATACATACACTTGCTCAAACTAAACCTATGCAGTAACCAACTTGTTTATCCATTCCTAAGACAACATCTGCTGCCCGACCTCGCCTATATACTTCCATTAGGTTAGAAGACCAACAATTTATCAAGGCAACACCTTATATACTATCCCATGTAATACCATCACAATTTTCATTTGGCACGTATATCAAGGCAATACAAATTATTCATCAAAAGACAAGGGTCCATCAATCGAAGAAATAGTCTTTTTCAACGGTCATGCTAGTAGTCAGAAGTCTTGCTACTGGGAGTCACAAGCATGTTACCAGCAGCCAATTACTAAGAGTTACTCTACCTTTTATAGTCAATTAAAGGATAAAAATTTAGTTTTATTTTCCTTTTCAAGAATAAAACCACGTTGCTTACATATTTCTTCAAAATCTTGAAACAATTCAAGCAAATTAGATCAATTCAAATTTTAGAAATCAACTCCAAAGAATGACCATGTCATGGTGCACCATCTTCGAAAAAAATTTAGGTCATGGATAGGCCTGAGAAAGTGTCGAGTCACCATCTTATCTTTTCCAGGTAGGATTAAAAAAATAAGATGGCGACTTGACCCAGTCAAACAAGATGGCCATCTTATTTTTTATTTTACCTGGGAAAAATAAAAAAAATAAAAAACAAAATGGCTCTGAATAGTTAACCTAGGCATCTAATAATTGAAAATAGAGATGATGGGCTGGGGAACTAAGTTATGCAATGGGAAGGTGCTAGGCAATCATTATAACGAAATATAACATGTAATATTTGGTTTGAACCCAACATCGAAGATCGAGTGGCATGAGAACCCAGTCGAACAAACCGGAATAAAAATCATGTAGTTCTGACCGGACCCTATGGGAGGCGACCTAAATCTCGGTCATTGACTCTTACGATGGACATGACTTTTTCTATTTTGATTCTAAACTCTTTCATGTTTTTATTTAAATTTTTTAAAACATGGTCTCAGGGAAGGGAGACAATCTAGACGTTTCTATCCTAGAAATGAACTAATCTAGAAATGAAAACACCCAAAATAAGGATAAAGAAATATACCTTAGCTTGGATTGCCCAATTGTCTGATCGAAGAATCGATTTAATGTCTAAAACTAAGAAAGGGAATCTTCCTGGTTAGAAAGCTCTGTTATAGGCCTCAACCAGAAATGGATTCGACTCCTAGATCGGATATCGTATGAGCGATTTAGAGCTGGTCAAAGTTCAAGTGTGAGCTTGGTGCAGGAAGTCGAGATTTCTAAGGGGTCTCTCCCTCGCCCGCGATTTTTTGTAGAATTTTTCATCTAAAGAAAAAGGTCTCATTTTGTGTAGACCAAGGGATCAATTTATAGTGGTCTGGGGCTCATAAAATGGTACAATTGACTTTTTTGTATATAATATCTCTGATAAAGGAGAATATCTGAATTAAATCAAATGATTCAAAAAGTCAATTTACCGACCAGTTCTTTCTACTTAAAAGGCCTTACCAGTCGGTTCTTCGAACATCAGCCGAGTTATCTTTTCACTAGACAAGATTTTATACCCAAGATTGGGAGATTGGTTGCCCTTAATTTGAAAAACAAATCTTTAAAAAAACAGACGGGAAATACCAAATTTTGGGAATTAATCCCAAGTCAATCTTTACATCAAGGATGAATTACAAATCACAATCAAGTGAAAATCTCTTTACCTTAACCTAGGTTAAACTTAACTAATTGGACTGGTTTAACCAACTGGACAAGACTACAAACTATACTTGACTGCCAAATGGGTTGGACTCTAACCTAACTAGACTTACTTAATTGAATTAAACTTATATTTATTACTAGACCTTAACTAATAATAAACTTAATCAGCAATGAAGCCCAAAGACAAATAAATAAAAGAGATTAAAACAATGCTACAAATACGAGGTGTTTACAGAGCCCCTCGATGAGGGAGCTCTCCTGCAGGAAAACATCGTAAAAAAATAACATATTTTTATAGGAAAAAAGCACTAAAAAAGACCACAAGACAGACAACAGACTAAAAACTGTACACAATTATGGTGTTGGACCTTTTGTAAGGTTTCTTACATATCCTTAGAAAGGGAAGCAGTCCAAGATAGTTTGGAAATGGGATATTACTCAGTGCTTGGGCCAACAGTGCACAGAAACTGTTGATCGTCGAGTAACATCAAGAGCCAAATTGAGACTAAACTTTGTCTAGAGTCGGGATCAATAGCGCTTGAAAGTGGTTGGTCATTAAATAAAAGGCCATTCCTATAAGGCGGAGACAACAATGCAAGACAGCTGCTGATAGTCTAGGGATACGGAAAAAGTAGGGAATAAACTTCATCTGCAGCCGGAGCCGACAATGCATGAAAGCATTCAGTTGCCAGATAGTAGGCAAACATCTAGATGCCGGAGCCATTGGATTGGTTTGAGTGGTCATATAAACATGCCCAAAAAAAGAAAATTTCTTTTACTGTTCTTGGAGCAAATAAATTTCAATAGTTTACAGGCAAAGGCACATATATAGATTCTGGAGCCACCAATTTGGTTTGAGTGGTTGTCTAGATATGCTGAAATATACATTTGCCAATGCTAGACATAAAAAGAACGAATATTTGGATGTCTAAGCTGCCAAATTGATTTGGATGGTCGTCTAGGTATACTGGAAGAACACATGTGCCTATAGCCAAAGCCACCAGATCAATTTAAATGGTCGACAAACAAAAGGCACATATCTAGATGTCGAAACCACCAAATCATTTGAATGGTCGTCCAGATATACTGAAAAAAAAAAACTTTGTCTACTGTTGGAGCAACCAAATCCACTTAAATGGTCGATAGATAAAGGGTGTACCTAGATGCTAAAGCCACCAAATTGATTTAAGTGGTCGTCTAGATATATTGAAAAATAACTTTATCTGATGCTAGAGCCATTAAATCGATTTGAATGGTCGACAGAAAAATTCTAATTATTAGAGCCACCAAATTGATTTGAGTGGTCATCCAATAGTACTAAAAAGAATCATATCTAAAATGGCAGAGCCACTAAATCCATATAAGAGATCATCTAGACACACTGAAAAAAACTTTGCTTATTTCACGAGCCACCAAATGTATTTGGATTGTCGACAGACAAAGTGGGCACTCTTAGATGTCGGAGCCACCAAATCAACCTGAATGGTCATCTAGATATGTTAAGAATTTACGACTGAGGGCCAGAGCCTACAACAATAATGATTGGTCGCTTAGCCGTAAAGGTGGAGTACAACCTAGAAGCCGGAGCCAACAGTAACAACAATTGGTCGTCTATGTGTACCCTGAAAGATAGTTGTGCAGTCACTCAAAGCCGAGGGCTTGGCTTGAGCTTCTTCTCCATGTCGAACAAGTGACAGACCAACACATTTCAACTTATCTTCTAACGTTGATATGAAGAAGATTGTTACTTCTTGCAACAAAGGGCTGGATGCGATACTGGTTTTACACCGAACACATCTATAGGTTGAGCAACATATTCGTATGTGACATTGGCTAGAATTCTTCACATGAAGAAAGCTATATACTTGACAAGGATGGTTCTCAAGACAGATAGGCAGTGGCATTAGTAAGGAAATTTAACGCCCACAAAGTGTGACTCGAACATAGGCTAAAAGAAGCCTAAACATAATTTTGAAAAATAGCCTTATAATAGGGGCAATCATCATGTTACATAAGTCTGCAAAATCAAAGGATGCAAGCATACAACATCTCAGATGCACACAGGGCACGAGAAATGAAGCACAAAAATAAATGAAAAGTGCACAGGCAAAATACACTGGAAAGCTTTTAATTAAACAAGCATGCAAAAGCACGCAAAATTATGGAAAAAGATATTACGCAAACATGTAAGAGACACATGCATACAAAACACAGAAATTATCAGAGACTAGGATTGCGCAAACATACAAACCATGCAAGCACATAAGCACACACTGTATAGAAAAATTGATCAGATTTTCCTATACTATCAAACATCTTAGATGAAAATCAAGGCAATGCGAATTTCTAGATACTGATGGAGAGGATGCATAAATGTTTCTGTGTATTTCCTAATTGAACTTGGACTAGACTAGAATCGGGATAAGAAATGGACATATATTGGGGTTGAACTTGGACTGGACTGGAACTGAAACTGGGACCAGATTGAGATCGGAACCAACCTGGACTGGACAAGCACTGGATTGTACGCAATATATGTGCACTAACCTAAATTGAGGGTTTTAACCCTTGAACATAGATCTGGACTGAGACTGGGACTGAAACTGGAACTGGATGAGGGTCGAAAAGAGGAAGGGCACAGTATTTGCATGCCAACTTGGATTCTTTCTACCCTCAGACATAGTTTTGGACTGAGATGAGACCAGAACTAGAGAGAAGATTGCACGTGACTTCCACTTACTAACCCAAACTGAAGGTCAAATACCCTCGGTCATAGGTTCGGACTAGGAAATTGCTCCCAACAAAGGTCGCCTACATACCCTTATCCTAAAGGGAAATGTAGTTTGAACTTGGGTCCAAAAAGAAGACTGTACATGACTTCCACATACTGACCTAAATTGGGGGTTACTACCCTCAGACACAAATCAGGACTGAAAAATGGCTGCAACTGCAAAAGTTACATACATACCATCGTCCGCAAGGGATCAAGCCAAATGTAGTTCAATTGGATCTGAAAAGAAAATTATATGTGTCTTGCACATACAAACCTAAATCGAGGGTCAAATACTCTTGGACAGGTGAAGGGCTGGAAAGATAAGTCGATTCTTCCATAGTCATGGAAGAATAAGAGCGTGACCGGAGAGTCATAGCAAAACTCGGCTTTACTTTTTTTATAAACTTTTTTTGTTGTTATCTCCATTTTTTTCTTTTCTATTTTTAGTTTTATAATAATTTTTCAAACACTTTTGTTTCTTAAAGACTAAGGGCAGGAAGTAGAATCCTTGGACCTAAACTTAGACAAGATAAATATAGACATGAATCATGGCTGCTAGGATAAGGAAATCACATGGAACCCCTGAACAAAATGCATGAAGTTGATGAAAGATGATAGACAATATCCTTACTGTCAGAAGAGGGGAATCACAATGAGCACTTGGACAAAAAACATATAGGGTTATAGAGGTAGACACTATCTGACTACCATGGGAGGGGAATCACTGGGAGCCGGTAGACAAAATGCACATAGAGAAAAACGAATAATACAATGAGCCAAATGAAGATGGATACCGTCGGGGAAGGGACTAAAAAAGAGACCCTAGACAAAAGATGCCGACAAATACAACACATTGGATAGGCTAAGATAGACGTTTATTCTGACAGTTAGGGGAAGAAAGTTATAGGGTGCCACAAAACTAAAATGCATGTAGACGAAACTAACTACGCAATAGACTGGGTGAATAAAAGACAAACATTATCACTATTATCGTGAGAGAGGAATAACATGATGTCCCATGACAAAAGTGCATGCACACAATGCTGACCATGCAGTGGATCGGGTGCACAAAATACACGACTGTCCTGAAAGGGAAATCACATGGAGCCCCTAGGCAAAAAGTGCATGCAGATAATTCTGACCATGCAATGAATCGGGGTGACCAAAAGACATGCATTATTATAACTGTCATCAAAGGAAAATCACTGGGAGCCCCTAGACAAAATGCATGTGGACGATGTTGACTATGTAATGACTGTCATGATAGGAAAATGACAAATAGCCCCAAAACAAAACTATATGTAGGCAATGATGGCTATGTAATGAATTGGGTAAAAGAAAGACACTATCACGACTGTCATGAGAGGGAAATCACAAGGAAAGATCGGATAAAAATGCGTGTAGACGATGTTTACCATGCAATGAACTGAAAAAGGACAAAGATTATCATAATTGTCAGGGAAGGGCAATCACAAGGAGCCCTACACAACAAATGCATGTAGATGCATACCAATTATGCAATAAAATGGATAAACAAGTACGGACGCTATCACAGTTGCCTGTAAAGGGGAATTACAAGGAGCCCTAAGTTAAAGCACAGAGATATAAATTGTATCCTGACTATCAGGAGAGAGAATCACATAGAGCTCCTAGACAAAAGAAATAAACAAGGAGACAGAATTCATCCTAACTTTCAAGAGAGAGAATCACATAGAGCTTTTAGACAAAAGAAACAAACAAGGAGACAGAAATCATCCTGACAGGAGAGAAGAATTATAGAGTGCCCTAGATAAAATACATGTAGAAAAAATTGACCCTCCCATGGGCTGGAGAAAGGCAAATGCTATTTAGACCTCATGAGAGGGGAATCATAGTGAGCCCCTCGACATAAATGCATGCAAACGATTCAGCTACGTAATGGACTGAGGAAAGACACTATCATGATTGTTAGGAAAAGGGAATCATATGGAGCCACTAGAAAAAATGTAGCTACTATCTATAACAAAAGGGCAAGCACAAGGGAAAGCCCTTTAAAGACATTGACAAAAACAATATTATTTCACAGTTTGAGAGCCTGTTTGAATGGAAAGTCACTTTGATTGCCCGATATGATAAACCAACCAATCATTTCAAGATTTGTTCCTTTTTTCTTTTGCATTTTGCATCTAAAATTTATGGTAATAGTAATGGTAACCACTTTGTTGACACTTCTATCTCTACCCAAAGAGGGAAATACCAGTGAAGTTTTTGGTCGAAACATTTCAATTCATCATCATTAAATGTCATGCAACTTCATAGAATAAGTGAGTTCTCAATTTAAACATGTGAGTTCGAATCCTGAAGACTACCAAGAAAATGTTCAGCTCAAAAGCAGGTAATGAGGATGTAGGTGCCCAAATTGTGAGGCTGATGTGTATGTTGTGATGCTATATAAACTATGAAACTGATAAGATCTTGGCCCATGATTAGCCAAAAGTTCAACATATATGACTGGACTGAGCAAAAGTATATGACTATCAAGTGTGTGATAGCAAATTTACAAGGCACAAGTTAAAGTCATATGACTTCTCATAATATCATTGAATTGGTGGTAAATATATTAACCTGTCACATATAATGGGGCATGCTAGGCAAATCATGAAAATTAAGGGGTCGCTATCAAGCTACAAGGAGGTGAACAAATCAGGTTCAGAAAATTAGAAAGCAAAGGGCCTTTAAGAAGCTAGGTGAATGGGGATTGAGGTAGTCCCAAGAACCTCATTTAGCCGTAGCATGCTCATGATCTTTAGAGGAAAACAAATGCCATGCAAGTAATATTCAGTGCCATCATCCTCTATTTCGTCGCTCTCCTTCCTCCAGAACTGGCGACTCAGTCCATACTCCATCTTCAAAGGAGGCATCAAATCTATCTCGATGTAAGTTGAATAGGGCTAAGTGACAGTCAACCAAGAAAAGGTAACAACTGGAATCCTTTTCAACAGCTGTTTCCGAGTCTTGAGGGTTTAGCGTGCCCACTTATATCCCTCCGAGGGCAGGCTATTTAGGATCCAAGACTTTGACCCACCATAACACTGTGGTAGCACCTGGTGACCTAGATAGAACTCCTAATGGGAAAGGCCCGCCAGCAATTCCTGGCTCTTTATAAACCAAAAAATCCTTGGCATAACATGCCTAAGTCCATCATTCCGGAGGCATACCCTGGGACATCAAAAGGGAAAAAGGCATATGTAAGATGCTATAAAAAGAATGTGCAACACGAAAAGCTAAGCAAATTACCAGTCGCTGAGTGTAGTTTGTTCATTCACTCATAATAAATCTCAACGGATGGACCAATGCACTCCTTCCTCCAGTTCTATCGGCACATCGCTGGCTTTATGCCCTCAGACTTCTCTCCCAAGCTGACAGGTGTAGCCGTAGAGTCTTGTAGGCCCACCTGTAAAAAAATTCAAAGCAACAATTAAAACAATGCCAAGAAAGATTTTTGATAACCAAAGCAAAAATGAGAAATTAAGGCGTACCTCCCAAATGTCACTATATCCCATAAAGCTAAAAGCCCAGAGGAGCGCCATGAATTGTATCGAATTAAACAAATATGGCTCACGTTCTTCAAGCCCTTAGGCACCACAGCTAGACAGAGTCATCTCTGTTGCTCAAGAGGTTCTCCTTTAGCATGTAGAGTATGAACCCTCAAACGTACTAGTCTATCATTGCCTCCATATCACCCTTCAAACTCATATCATCATAATGCTCTCAGAGAATAAAAAGCAAGATTGAGCCACCCTTCTTAAAGGCTGGAAAATATCCTAGCATCCTCTGTATGAGACCCCTTACCCGTATCCTAGTTATTTTCATAAAAACATGTGAGGTGAGGTCCGCCTCTCTGAACAACAAATGAAAAGTTTTGGTGGTATCCCAACAACACTCAACTAAGCTCAAAAAGAGCCGCTTATTCTAGGTGAGCATGTGCAACCTGTTCAAGAACAAACAAGATCATGTTGTACCACATTACGTGGTACGACAATCCTTATGACTTATCCATTTAGACTTGTACCACATTACGTGCCTTTTCCACCAATCCAACACTAAGGTTGGAGACCCCAACGTCTAATGTTTGTCAGGAATAGCTGAAATCAAGAGAAAAACTATTCTCAATTGGTCGCACCCAAGGGCCCACCAAGGGTCCTATTTTACGCACACGTCCCATGTTCAACGGTCAATTTTTTAACACTATCACAATCTAGCACAACGCCCGCATAGCAATTTTGTATAGGCATCCTTGTTTACAAACTTGTCAATTTTGTTGATTATTACAAGTTTTTACTCTACTCATGTAATGGCATTTTGGCCCAATTACTATCAATACAAAGTCATTATGTTGCCTCAACTTCTGTTTACCATCCACTCTCTTATTTTAACCTATGATCACTAGGTCACTTGCTATGGGCAGGGAGGGGGAACATCAACAGGACGCTAACATATGCAAGACATTCAACCAGGGTAAAAGCAAACTAGCACAACATGCAACAACAAGGACCAATACAGGACAACGTGGCCACAATACTAATATCATCAAAATATACATGTACATATCAGGCGCCACAAATACAACAAAGTAAATACAACCTAAAAAAGCCTAGAAAACAATGACGCAATAGAGTGGGAGCTGAATGCCTAAAGTGTCTGTTGCTCAGCCAGCAGCTCCGACCATCCCGCATCAAACTCGGTCTGCCACTTCCGCCTCTTTGACTCTCCAACCTCCACCTCCCCACGCCACCTCTGTAGGTCGGCCAGCTTCCTCTGTAAGTTATCCAGCTGCCTCTGTACATCCACTACCTGCCTATTAATCCTTGCCAACTCTCCAACAATCTTTGACCGCTCCGCCTCTAACCCTGTTTGACGCCTTTCCAACAATGTTTCCTGCATGTGCACCACAACTAACCTCTCTTCTGCCTCACGGCTCTCACTTCTTGATCTCATGAAGTCCGCCAACCAATCCAATCGAACCCCCAAAGATGTAAACGGCACAAACTCTACAAGTGACCGTGCTATAAATTCTGAAGTCCAGCTCGTTGGCGGCACACTCACAAATGGCAGCACCCACTCCACAAACCCAGCATACACAAACCTCTGCAACACCGGGTTCCCTACAGTAACTCCCTCTAATGTCTGAAAGAACGCTGCCTTCATTAGTTCCAGCCGAGGCACAGTCTCGATAGGTATCTAAGACCCTCCCATGCTGCTACATCTACCTGTCCACTCGAGGACCCTCTACTAACATCCTTGGCTGGCACCTCAATGCCACCGGCTACAAGCTTCTGTGGCACCCCCTTACCGTCAGCACACCGATCGTCGCTGAGTGCATCGCCAGAAGAGTAGCACCGGCCTCGATCACTGACCCTAACAATGTGTCCTGTAGTTGCTTCACCATAGGCTAAATCGGTGTCTCCTGCTTGTGAACCGGGGTAGTAACCACCGGCTCGGGCTCTATTGGGTCCCCACAATCACCTACCACGACCTCTATCTCCGTACCCGTCTATCAATACCTGCTGCCATCAAACATCAATGCATCACTCATCGGTCTGCCATATAGGGCCTTCACCGTCTCCTCGGCGATAGGCAATAGACTCGACCGCCCGACCAGCTCTACCACATCCTCTGTCGTCACCCTGGCCCCCAACGTCTGGACCACCTCTGTCTTATCACCCCTAACTAGCCCCCCCACCTCGACTGTCACAGCCTCCTCTGCCTTGGCATCAGTGTCCGCCTCGCTACCCTCCTCGATAGCTTCTTCCTCAAGCTCTTGTCAAAGTAGCCATCAGTCCATATACATTTATACTTTTATGCAAACGACATGGATAATGCAAAACAAAGGAAACAACATAACTTACCTCGGAGTCCAGCTTGTCTGATACGTTATGTGGCCTCTTTGATCCAAAAATGTGTGGGGCTAATGTGCCCGCATTGGCTTGGCTAGCCGTCTCCATCATACCCACTCCCAGTGCCGATAGGGGAACCTTGTCGGCCCTCGGCACCCTCGGTGTATGCACGATTGGCTCCTCTTCGTTACCCTCCCCAGGGGCATCGTCCTCAGGCCCTCTGGTATCCTCCTCCATTTCCCTTTTCAAGCTTGCAACGAAGCTCCCGATCACTAGAGCCGGTATCCCCAACTGCCTCATGACCGTGGCTAATATCAGGCTCAATGCTCAGTCGCATGCAAACATATCAACTTGTGGACCTGTGCCTGACGGCTCTGCCAACTACCCTGCCCAGCTCTCTCGCAGCCGTTCCCACCACCGGGCATACTCTTCCATCACTGCTCCAACTGACTCAGTACCAGGTCACCTCCACTCGGTCGTCGGTGCCGGCCACTCGCGGACTCTATCATATAGTGTATACCCAAAAACAGTCGTCACACTCCAAGGGTTGCGATACCCACATGGGGGCTTTAAGTCATAACCAAATGCCAGCGACAGATGGTCTGGGCTATAACTCGTCATATAATAACGGCATTCGGTGGGCTTCCCGCCATCATCCGTCAACACCGGGAGCCAGCCTGGAAAATAGGCAACCAGTAGTGCCTGCTGTCCTGGCCTGAGGTTAGTCAGGCCTGTCGTCATCTCCTGCAGGTGCAACCATGGTGGCACCCCATATGACACATTCATATCCAGGTAAAGCCGCCGTAAACAAGCCTCTCTCTATCCAAGACCTGCACCAACAGACACTCCGGCCTCCTAATATGGACCCATGCAAACGCTCACGACCCGCTGCACCACAAAGCCACCTGCCTGGTCGGGTCACCATACCCATCTTAGGCAATGGATGCTCGAGCGGGTATCCTGTCGACCGATAATCTGGAAAGCACTCGTACAAATATTGTAGCAGGAACATCCAGTCCACGTACGTCACCACCTGATAGCACCCATGGGACCGCTTCATGTCATTCACAAACTGATCTAGCCGTGAATATAGCGTGCCCAGATACACAGGAGCTAGTCCAACGCGCTTGTCCTACGCCATCTAAATAGCCAGCAGAAACACCCTCGGGGCAGTACCGTCTTCTGGTGTCCCCTCAAACACATACCTACAAGTCCAAATCGCTAGCATATATCAAAATTCTACTCTACAGTGTCGCGCATGGCAGAATGCTGCATTATCAACCACATCAACCATCTTATGTACACATGATACATGGCAAGAATGACATACAACACATCCAAACATACAATGAGACAACAGTACAAAGGTTACCTCAACAAGAACATGGCTAAGAACTCCACCATCTCGTACCGCTCATTCCCGTGATACGGCCCCATCATGAACTCAACAGTATTGCCCAGCTTTTATCCCATCTTTGCCTGGGCCGCACCAAAGAAATATCAGATCCACCCCCATGTACGTCCCCTTCCGGTGCTTCTTCATCTCCTCAAGGATGTCTGATAACTGTGTATGCAACAGCCCTCTTCCCCACTCATCCAGGTCACCTGAGCATCCTCTTCCCCATGCATAGGCAGCCCTGTCAGCATCAGCACATCCAGCAGTGTCGGTCTGATCTCTCCGAACTCTATCACGAACATATGCGATTGCGTGCTCCACCTCGACAGTAATAGAGTCATACCTGGTGTATCTCTGTACAGATCTAGCCCTCTCGTAGTAATAACTATGGTCGACAGTAACCCCAGTGACTGCAACACTCCCGCCCACCCGCTCTGACGACTCCACCATGTACTCGCACTAGAAGTCCCACGCTATCGGCATCGCACTAAGGCCCTTGAACACCATAGGCGACCAGGTTATATCCTTCTTCTCAACCAACAACGCCGGTATATACCTCCACGACATCACATGCGCCTCTTTCTAGCTCGGCACAAGCATATATGGCGACAGAACCTGCGGCTCCTCTCTCATTGACGGACCACTCCACGACATCGTGAAGGCTTTATCAGCCACCTGGATGGCTAACTCCCTCCACAGCTCCTCGTCTGGGACACAAGGTACCACACCCTTCACCCCTAGTAGTGTGTTCATCTTGTCCAGCTCTGGATCATATGTCCTTAACCTACCGTTGTCAAATGTCAATGGCACTCCTGACTCCCCGGCAGGTGTTGGCGCAGCATTATCTATTAGCAGCGCCAACACCGGGCGGTCATCATGCTCACGACGGTCGTGACATGCTAACCGTCGTACCTCATAGCTTTGCCCACATCTTCTGCCTCACTTTCTTCACCACCGGCATCGGCTCGGCAGGTGTGGCTCTAACCCTCTCCTCCGCAAACCAACCTACCTCCCTTAAGGTTACAACCTACACCGGCCGACCCCTCTTGGGTCGTCGATTCCCTTCCTTGACCAACCTCTCCACACTAGCTGACCCCCCTTAGCCACCAAGGCCCATTTGGCCCTCCCTTTTTCTCTCCCTCCACTCACTTTTCCCTTCCCCTTTTCACCACCCTACCTCGGCTAACCCACCCCCAGTGCGGCCGACCCTTGTGTCACCTGACCTCCTCCCGGCTGACCCACCAATCGCTGAGCCCCCACCACACGACGACCCCCCGCCAGTTGAACGTCGTTTTCCTTCTCATCTTCTCCCTCCCCGACTCTTCGTCCCCCTTCCCCTGCTCCCTCTCCCGACACCAATCCGACTGACCCCCTGAGGTTGTTGACCCACCCACTCCTACCGAGCCCTCTGCTCCGACCGAACTCCCCCTCCCTTTCTTCCTTCTCTCATTTCCCTCCCTTCCCCCACGGTCGCCGACCCCCGAGCCTCGACCACCGCTGAGTGCCTTGGGTCAGCCTCCTTAGCTTATCTTGCCATTTTCTTTCTCTTTTCTTCTCTCTCCCTCTCTTTCTCTCTCTCTCTCTCTTTTGCAAGTCTTGAAGCATGAGTTGTGGAAGACTCCCTCCCCTCTCTCTCTTTTTATATATGAGTGGGGGCCAAGATGCAATCTTGGCCGCTCATTTGTATTTCAAACAACAAGCTTTCCCTCCAAAACCCAACAACTCTATTTTAAACGCACAATCACATTTCGCGCTCACCTTTTTTTTGCGCGCTATTTTGCTGGAAATCGTCACAACATTTTTCGATATTAATATTTTTGCTATAAAAAATTTCATGCATTCCCATTTTTTGCGTCGCACCCTATATTTCAGTGTTATAATTCTCTTTTTTGTGCTACACTACGAAACGCATCTCATGACATGTGCACTACTATTTCTTTTTTGCTCTCTTCCCAATTTGACAACAATTTTTTTAACGCAACAATGGTTATGCATACAGCACTCGCTCGGGTTGTCCCTCCGCGTACACCACACGCAGGGGACTTATGTTCTCAACCTATTCTAGTCGCACCCAAGGGCCCACCAGGGGTCCCGTTCTATGCGACCGTCACATGTTCAACGGTCAATTTTTTAACACTATCAACTAGTCAAAATGAGCACGCTCAAGTCACGTGTATTTTTATTGACTTTTTGTTTGACAAATTATTTTTGTCGCCAACATAGTGATGTCAGCACCACCAACGCTTAGAAAAATATACGAGCATGAATTTAGCGCGCCTTCCCCCTTAAGTGGGTCAGCCACCTCCTTAAAGGAGGGTTGGCAACTCCCTTTAAGGGGGGTCGGCCACCCTCTTTATGGGGGTCGACCACCTTCTTGGGGGGTGGGGGGTCGGCCACCTTTGTAACGGGGGGGGGGGGGGGGGGGCTGCTGACGCTCTTTTTGCTTAACTCATTCACGCACTACGGTCTACAATCCTCACTCATTACCGCAACCGTACAGCGCCCGTTGTCGCCCATACGTACGTCATCTTTGACACTCCACTGTGACCATGCGTCGTGTCGCTGATACAGTCGTGCCCCCTGGTTCTCTGTCACACTACAGTGCCCCCGGCACCATGACCTTACCCATGCACCACTTCCATGATATGTGCCCCCGGCACCAAGTATTGTCTCGCGACAGTCGTCGCTGCGCTCGTACGCCACAATCATGTTACAGACCCCCCGAGCACCACTATCATTCACCATACCACGCGCCCCCGCCATGGATGTGGAACATGCTTTGACTCACTCCCTAGAAATGTGTAGCATTCCAAGGGGCTCCGTTTGTAGTGTTTCAACACGAGGACCCCTCATAGTGGGATGGGCTCACTACCACTGAAGCCATCGCCGTCTTCATTCTGGGGGGCTTCATTCGTAGTGCTCTGGCACGAGGACCCCTCGTAGCGGGATAGGCTCGTTACCACAGAGCCATCGTCGCCTTCATTTTAGGAGGCTCCGTTCGTACTGCTTCGGTACGAGGACCCCTCGTAACTGGATGGGCTTGCTACCACAAAAGTCATTGCCGTCTTCATTTCGGGGGGCTCGGTTTGGTAGTGCTTAGGCACGAAGACCCCTCGTAGCAAGATAGGCTCGTTACCACAAAGTTATCACCGCCTGAAGTGATTTGCATGACACTAGGCAACTCTGAGCTGTGACCACATCCACTCACATTACCAGTAATCATCGGCGTCCCCAAGACGATAACCCCCGGGTCACTCCATAAGGGAAGCAGGTCTTAGGAGGGCATCACGCCTAGTCCGCCCTACAGTTGGTCATATGGACCTTCCCTCACCGCTATTAGGTTCTCTCCGCATCTCATGACGTATCCTGTGGGATTCCGTGAGAGCTTGGACCAGTTTCTAGGCAACGGGCTTACTCTGATCATGTTGTCATGGTGTCTTCAGTCTTCTCAGGCAGGTAGAGCGACGCTATGTGGGGCAAGGCAGCGCGAATTTGGGAATCGATAGCCCGAGGGAGAACAGGTATTTGTGGACTTCCTGGTGACGTGTCACTCTCAGGGGACGACACGTATCAGCTGATGACATACCAATGACACATGCACACTTTTCCCTATAAATAGGGGACCTTGAATTTTATTTTTAACAGAACTCTCTCATTTGACATTTTTACTTTCTCTCTCTAAAACCCATTCTCTCTAAAATTCTAGATAGAGAAACACATTTGGACCTCTGGTATCGGACCCCTGACATTGCACCCCTGACTCAGACCATAGCTTAGACAGTCGACTACCGGCCTATGAGTCTCTGCCTTGTCTCCGCAGCACTTCCAGCCTTCACGGCCTGCTTGGGGAGCCTTTCTCTCTACCTTTACTCCACCCTCACTATCTCACACTTTGTACATCTGGAAGCTGACTCAGACTACAGCCTTTGTGGCACCTCTACATAGGTACGAACCCACTTTCCTTGACATAAAAAAAAAACTCAATTGATTTGGGCGTCTTATCAAACACATCATGTGTACCATGTCTAGTGAATCATCTTTTTGTTTTTTTTTCGTAGAGTGTATATGTGCCAATCCCAATTTATTGTGTACATGAACCATAACTCAATTCTGGCAGGCAATTATGAATTCTTCATTACTAATTAGCATGCCTTTACAACATCCTAGAATAGTGCAATTATGAGTGAGCTACATTATAAAAAACAAGTATGAATTCTCACTTTGTTAGTGAAGAACAAGTTTGATAAGTGTGTCACTTGATTAGGCATTAAGTGGCTGCGATCATTGTCTTGAATGATGGGAAAAATTGCATCATCCGTTTAATTTGGGGATCGTGCTTATAGCCCTTCTTCGTTCATTAGAACTCCATCAAGTTTTGAGATGAGAGTTGGTTTTTGAATTTGGTGAGAAGCAAGATTGGATGATAAACGAATTTGCTATGGGAATTGAGATTTGACGAGAATCCTAGGTTTTATGCTTGAAGAAGTAAAAAGGGAGTAGGGAAAGGATTTTAGTTGAGCCCTAGTTCAATTTGAATGGATTGAGACGAATTTGATGGGGATTAGAATCCTAAGTTGTTTGTGGTTGGAAAAGTAAGAAAATAACAGGACAAAAATGTGTGGTTTTAGTCTTACTTTGATTGGATTTGTGTTTATTTCTGGGCAAGAGAATCGGTTGGTTTTGTAAAGCTCAAAACAACCACCTGGCCAACCATTCAAGTGGCATGTTTTGTTTCCTTCTTTGAATATACCGATCAGTTCAAGGGAAAATGTCAGGTACATAGAGGAAAGTTGGTCAGTAAACTCGTAAAAAATCTAAAAGAGTTTGAAATTGAAAAGAGATAAAGTGTGGATTTATGTCCTCAAGTGTCAAACATCCTATCTTCTAACTCAAGAAAAGAGTCGATCTATCCCGGTACCATCAATTGGTCATCAATAGCTTCCCACGTTGTTGCCCTGCTCTAAAGTGACTTCCCTCTATCACCCTTTTAAGTACATCTGGACGACCAATCATCATTACTGTTGGCTCTGATTTCTAGATTGTACTTACCTCCTAACAGCTAAGCGACTAATTGCAAAGATGTTGACTCCGACTCTTATTTGTAAGTCCTCAGGGTGCTTAGACAGCCAATCATTGTTTGGCTCGGGCTTCTAAACATGTTGATCCCTTCATTTGCCTAAGTGACCATTTGTCATTACTATTGGCTTCAGCTCTTAGGTAGCAAGTTTTTTGTATCCCTAGACAATGAATCGTTATTACTATTGACTCTGACTTCTAGGTAATGATGCAAGCGATGAATCGTTGTCATGGTAAGCTCAGGCTTTTAATCATAAGATTTTGGTGCATCTAGACGACCAGTCATTATTACTGTTGACTCTGGCTTCTATATGTGCTTCCATGTTCATGTCTAAGCGACCAATCATCGTTACTATTAGCTCCAGCTCTTAGACATGACTCTTTAGTATTCCAAGATGACCAATTATTGTTATTATTGGCTCTGGCTTCCAGGGGTGCGTCTTGTACCAAAGCTACCAATCATTGTTGCTGTGGGCTCCGACTCTTGGGTACGAGTTCCATTTTAGTGTTCCTAAATAACTAATCATGGTTATTGTTGGCTCTAGCTTTTACGAATGCACTCTTTATCTAGAGACCAGTTGTTATTATTGTTGGCTCCAACTCTAGATAAAGGTTAATCCATTTTTAGTATCCTTAAGAGACCAATCATTGTTATTGTTGACTCTCGCTCTAAAGATGCACCCCTCATTTGGAGATCAGACGTTGTTACTGTTGGCTCTGGCTCCAAATGTGTATTCGATTTCACCGTCCTCAAGATATTCCTCGATGACCAATCAATATTAAAGTTGGCTTTGCCTTTGAGTGGTATTTTGAGTGGTATTTTCACGCTCTAAACTATGTTGGTCTGATTCTTTTTCCATTAATACGTTGGAAGCCTTAAAAATGGGTTCGACCTAATGTCTTTGTCTGAGTCCTTGAGTAAGTCGTAAGTATTATGGTCTTTTCTATTTTTTTGCTATAAAAATGTGTTATTTTCAACGATATTCGCTCACCGAGGGGAACACCCTCTTTTTGTAGGTTTATTTTATATTTATTAGTAAGTGTATATTAGTCAGTGGGCCTGGTTAATATTAATTAGACTATAATTCTTGTTAGTTGGTCTAAGCCATAATGAGCCTTGTTAATTAAGTCTGATCTAACAAATAGTCCAGTCTGTCCCAGTTTAAGTCCAAAATCAAGTCCAGTCTAGCTAGTTGGTCCAGTTCATTGGGCTTAACTCAAGTTCAGTCTACATAGTTTATAGAGATTTTGGCCTCATTTAGAAAAGATTTGGGATGGATTTCTAGAATCTGGTTTACCCCATGTGTTTTTAGGGTATTTTATCTAAACTTGGGTGGTTTTTCCCTAGAATTAGGACAAAATTGAATCTGACAAGGGGATAAAATCGACCGATAAAGGTTTTAAGTTGAATAAAGTTAGTCGTTAGCTTTAATTCAGTTATTATCTTTTTGGAAGGATATGCGCGACCAAAAATGTATGTTTATCTTTTTCACAACCCTTGATCTCTATAAATAGGCCACTTAGACAATGGGGAAAATAAGGGACTCTCTCTGAGAGAAACTCTGAAGAATTTTATATATAAAGAGAAAACATTGTTTCCGCCCATTGCCAGCCAAGTCCTTAAGCCCTTTTTAGCTAGTCTTTCAATGCTTACTCCGTCCTTAACTGATCCTGGTACATCGTGGGTTCATCGAATTTCCTTTTGAGCAGTCCCAGCGAGTCAAGTCTCGAGGTATATTTTTAGGCTTTGGTCTTGCACTTGTCATTTCTTAAGTTTGTGGTTAAGAGTCTTAGACTCACTTCCCATCCCCCCGCCACCTAATTTCAGTCTAAAAAGATAAAAAGCAAAAGATCGAAACTAGAATCTTGATAGTGGTAGAAGTCTGATAGTATTATAATTCTATTGAAATCAAGACTCTATTTTAGTTAGAATTCTGATTAATAAAAGTGTTAAGTCGAGTTCTAAACAAACTCAACTAGTAGAAGTTGAGTTCATATAGGTCTCTAGGAAGTAAGACTGAAATCTAGGTCGCCTCCCGTAGGGTCAATAAGAACTATGTGGTTTTCATCACCATTAAGTTGATCGAGTATGTATGCCACTCGACCCCGATGTTGGGTTCATAATTAAAATATAGTTTTGTTTAGGGTTTATTATGCAAAGCAGGGTGCCTAACAACTTCCCCCAGACCCACCATTTTTGGTTTCGTGTGACTAGTCGCCTAAATGGGTAAATTTATAGTACCATAGTTTTTTTAATTTTATTTTTCCTTTGCTGGTTATATGTGAAAGCTAAACTAAGATGGTGACTCGATGGTTTTAGACCTTCTCGGGTCTAGAAAATATTTGAAAACCTTTCATTACAATCATAATGAGGCATTTTAACTACAATCATGGACCAACAAAATGATGGTATAAAACAATAGTTTTATGGCTTTATGTGGTGAAAAAGTTATGGAGGACATAAAACTAAATACATATTTATAACAAGTATTAGCGTTTACTTTTACTAAAATAGTCCAACAGGAAGAAGTTACATGTTCGGGTTCTAATCGAGTCAAGAGACCTATTTGGTTTCACATATAGGCTTGAAAGTTCATTTAATTTAGCACAAATCCATTGTTCAATCAAGCAAAATTATAGGGTTAAGTAGGCCTATGTTCCTCGTGTTAGGATAATATAACATACGAACTTATTAATTTTAATAAATATTAAAGATGTCCCTTTACCGAATGGAATTTGAAATACATTCAGATTTTGACAAAACGACTTTATTGCCACAACTTAAAAAGTAAATTCTTCAAATGTCATCTTTTCTCTCTCCTTTTGCCTTTCAAGAACCCACCGCTATAGCACCATCGTTACAATGCATGCTCCCCCATCCTTCTTCTCCTATTCCTTATTTTCTTTGTTGACAAACGGGCCGAGCTTGGGCCGCCGGGCCCGGGTCCATCGGACTTGAAGCGAAACCGGGCCGGGGCCGGGCCAAGGAGGCTGCCATCCGGGCCGGGCCGGTTGAGGAGAAATTCTAGGCCCCGTCCAGGCCCTCGCCCTAGGCCCAATTTCTAGGGCCGGGCTTGGGCCGGCCCGGGCCCCTTTTTTTTTAATTTTTTTAAATTTTCTTGTTATTCAATTTTAAATTTCATCTTTAGGCATGTCCAATTTTCAAATTTTGACAAATCTAATTTTTATCATTTTATTTCATTATATGTAATATTCATATATATGTATGTATGTATAGAAATATTTATTTGTCTCTCATTTTATTTTTTGCTATATGTTAAATCTTTTCTTACTCTTCTTGGTAATCTTTATTAATAAAATCTGAACACATAACAATTATTACTATTTAAGAGAGACTGTTTCTGCTATTTGATATTTTACTTCAAACTAATTGGCCGAAAACCCGGGATTGATACATGTTAATTCCCGAGACGATCTTTAGTAATAAGTATAGAAAAATAAATGTGTTCATAGGCCCTCCTCCTTTTATCCGGGCTTGGGACCGGCTTCTTGTAAACAAACAGGCGAAGTTACCTATTTTTTTTATATATACAAAAAAATATATATATCTTGCTTGTAAAAATTTATTTTATATATATGAAAAAAAGTATATTTTGTGAAAAAATTTATTCTTAAAACTTAAGAGAAGGAAAATAAAAAGAAATTACCTAATCATCCGGAAGTACTTCAATATCCGAGTCACTGCTCTTCCTATCATCAATCGGTTTATCTTGCTCGCGGTATTTCGCATCAAGATAATCCTTCCAACATACACATAGCTCGAGCGACTCGGGGTTAAGACGACTCCTCCTGTCATCCAAAACCCTCCCGCTGGCTGAAAATGCCGACTCTGAAGCAACCGTGGAGGCTTGCACTGGCAGTACATCCCGTGCAATTTGGGATAAAGTTTTATACATGTTTTGATTTTGTTTCCAAAAATTTAACAAATTAAAATTAACCTGTTCTTGCATTGATAAATCAGAATAATGATCAGTATTTGCATATACACCAATCTCATTAAAAGAGGAAAAAGTAGACGAACCTGCCGAATTAGAAGTACCTTCACCTGGTAGTTGTCTTGCTACTAGATGTTCAAAGCCCTTAAGGTATGGCGCATAATACCTCTCAACAGTGGATGATGTAGCTCGCCCGCGCACGTCAGCAGAATTACGATAGAGGTTGAACAATTCCTCAAACCTCTTGCTCACTTTTGCTGTGAGTGCGGTTGTCTCCTCTGCTGTGTAGCACATTAATTTCGATATCTCTTGTATCGAGGCGTTCACGCCATGCAACTTTAACCTAGGATCTAAACAAGTAGCCACAGCAAAAATAACAGGCAGTCTACTCCAATATTTATTAAACTTTTTATCCATCACTTTTACTATTTCCCTAAAGGGTCCTATATATCTCCATTTTGTTAACATTGTAGCCATCTTGAGAATTTCTATTACAGCGAGAGGAGAGGTGGGATAGTACGTACCAGACAATAAATTGGTAGACGTGTAGAATACCTCCAAAAATTCAGCTAGGTATGTGGCCATCTGCCATTCCTCTTGAGTTGGCAAGCCGGCTGGGAACTGGGTTAGTAGAAAATGCGTATAGACTTCTCGGTATGCCAGAATGTGTAAAAGCATATGGTATGTAGAGTTCCACCTGTGGACCACATCTGTAACTGCTCTCCTGCGAGGCATATTATATTCAACACACAACGTTTTAAATTGTTGTGTTCTCGGACTCGAGCTATTAACATACGCTGTCATACCCCTCATTTTGACAAGAATATCTCCTGCAGCAGCTAAACCATCTTGAACAATTAAATTAATTATATGACAAACACAACGAACATGAAATAATTCACCAGAAAGTACAGGTTTGAGGCTCTCCTTTAAAGCATCAACAGCAGCTGTATTGTTAGAAGCATTATCAAAACTAATACTCATAATCTTATCCTTTAATTTAAATGTGGTACATGCTTTTAATATAAGAGTAGCAATGTTCATTCCATCATGCGGAAAAGGAAAGAGCTCGAAAGCGATGATTCTCTTGTGCATAACCCAATCTGCATCAATCCAATGAGCGGTCACACAAGAATAACTAACAAAAGTAAATGGAGATTGCCAAATATCAGAAGTAAGACTAACTTTACCGTCAAATTTATCGAAATAATCGATAAGGCGTGCTTTAGCAGCATTGTACTGTCGGAGTGCATCGGATCTAGTTGTGTTTCTATGAACCTTTTTGTACAAAGGTTGAACGTATGTGTTCATATATCTAGAGTGCTTAGGATTATCGGCAAAAGAAAAGGCTTGTTCATCGTGAATAACAAATTCAGCGAGACCGTCTCTTTGCTCTCGCTGATTATAAACAAATAACTTACCGTCAAAAGATAACTGCGTTTGGGTAGGTTCGACGTGGCCTTGTCGAGGTGCACACTGAGGGTAATGCCTGTTAAGATGTCCATTACCACTACCAGACGAAAATAATTTAGCGCAGTACTTACATCGAGCTTTTCGGATGCCGTCCACCGTAACTACATCGAAATGATTCCAACACTCGGCTTTCTTTTTTTCCCCTTTTGGACTTCTGGCTCATTACCGGAGGCATTGCTCGGCCCTTCTTCATCATGACCAGGCATAGGGTTGAGATTATGCCACGGAGTAGTAGCTTCGCCAACCGAGCTGCGTCCTTGACTATAATGCGGGGGGTCTTCATCAGGCGTGTATTCAAAATCTGGAATGTTTTGATTGAACTCCCAATTGGCTTGGGTATCTATCATACAGCCTGTACTCATTCGTCCAGGAACGAATGGTTGGGTTGGTGCTTGGATTGGTGTTTGTGATGGCCGTGGCGCTGGCGCTTGTGCTTGCGATGATGATGATGTTTTTCGTGATGATGATCCACGCCTCAGTTTCTTCAATAATCCAGCCATATTTCACGCTAAACTTTTTTACTAGATTGGAAATCAAAATTTGTAAGAGTAACTAAATACACAAGTATAAGAGTAGTAATAAGAAATAACAATTAAAAGAATGAACGAGTAACAAATATTAATCAGTGAGGATAATTCTGAAATTGAAGAGAGTTAGTAATTAAAAAGCATTTAGTAATAGTAATTAATAAATAAAAATTCACTAATTACTAATTACTAGACAAAAGAATTAGAGAGTAACAAATTAATAAGAGTAGTAGTTAGTAATTAGAATTTAGTAAGAGTAGTAATTAATAAACAAGAGTACTAATTAGTAAATACTAGTAGTAATTAGCAAGAGTAGTAATTGGAGAGGGAAATAGTAGCAAAGCTTGTAGAAATATAGAATGTTTAGATAAGAGAGAGTAAGAAGATTGGTGTGAAAAATTAGAGAGAAATGGTGTGAATTTATAGATTTTAGAAACTTCACAAAAGACCAAAATACCCCTAAAAACTATCCGTTTATAGTTGTTGGGGAGGGTAAGAGTGTAAAAACCTTTAAAGGAGTTGGAAAAATTAAGTTAGACTAAAATACCCCCCAAACTAGCCGTTATATTGCTGTTGGGGGGGTAAAAGTGGAATTTTGGGGGAATATATCCGTTGGAGGAAAAGGGGGAAAAATAAAAAATTCAAACAGGTGGGGCCGGAATCGGGCCGAAACCGGGCCCAGAACTGGGCCAGATAACCGGGTCAGAACCGGGCTTTTCCGGGCCAAGCCGGGCCCGGGCTTTTTCCCAGATTTTTTCGGCCTGGTCCAAGCCCAGGCCCTAAGCCCAATTCCTCCGGGCCGGCCCGGGCTTTTTTCGGGCCGGGCCGCCGCAGGCCGCCCGCCCCGTTTGACAACTCTAGTTGACAATACCCACCACCAAATAACCCCCAACATCTATCACTCTGATTTTGTCACCAAAAATAGTACACTAGAACCACCGCTACCTTTACAAAGCTGCGAGATCTCAACCTGGTGACATTTTGGGCCAAGTTATAGATGATCATCACAATTACAACTCCGTGCAGAATACAGAGCAACTACACTTTCATACATCATCAATAAACACTTCAAATTGCATCCTTAAAATTTTTTTAAAACATACATCATACTGCAACGTAAGACATTCAAGTTCTTAAACAACATATATATATATATATATATATATATATATATATATATATATATATTTACAACGTAATACACAATTGTAGTCGTGTAGCTCCTCTCAACATATCCTACACTTCAATCTTTGACTTACCATTTTTAACTTGTCTCATCTCACCCAACTTATTACCTCGCTCAACTTTTCTAACTTGTTTTCTTTCCCTTTCTAGAGGGTTCTCCTTGGTAAATCTTATAACATGCACAAACAACATAAGGAATGACTGCGAATCACCTAGTAAAGACAACACGAGGAGTATCGTATACAAGTGATTCAAAGGTCTCAGAGTAATAATAATCATCTCGATGATAACAATGAATCAAATTTTAGAATAATTTTAGCATCGATGTAGACTGTCAAATGATCTTTTTTTTTGTTTTTTGTGTTAGACTAAGCGGCTTCAAAGCCTAGCAGAACAACATTATTGCCACCTCTGGATGGACTAGAATGACTGACTATGCAAGTCTACACTAAATTAAGAATCGCAAAAGTAAACATCAATGAAATACAAAGGCAAACATGAAATACAAATGATTAAAATTATTGGCATTGGAATAAAATCAAATCAAATGTAGTGCAAACTCAGACACGACAAATTAGAGTCGAGCATACATCCGAATCGCATAATTCCTTTCCATGATGATACTTTTTAATAATATTAGGTTACCTACTTTAAACTCTAATATTTTATGCCTTTCGTTAGCATAGCTTTTTTGTTGATTCTACACAATACGAATTCTCTCTCAATTAACTCTCACTTTATTTTGTGTTTCTTGCACAATTCCGTGCGAAACAGTCTACGTTCCCCAATTATATCCGGACAAATAGGTGTGCGACATTTTTGACCATATAATGCTTCATAAGGAGCCATTTCTACGCTCGACTAATAACCATTATTATAGGATAATTCAATTAAGTGTAATTGTTCATCCCATGCTCTGCCAACGTTAATAACGCAAGCCCTTAATATATTTTCCCACACCTATATCGTACGTTCGGATTATCCATCCTTCTAAGGGTGAAAGTCCGTATTCATGGTTAACTTCATTCCCATTTCTTCTTAAAAACTTTTCCAAAATCATGGGGTGAACCTTGCATATCTGTTGGACACAATAGTTATTGCCATTCCGTAACAACTAACAATCTCTTCAATATAGATTCAGACAAGTCATTCAGTAGAACACACTACTCGGATAGGAATAAGTTGGGCCATCTTAGACAACTTATCCACTATAACCCAGAGTAAATCAAAATAGAAAAACTCATATTGGGTAAACATGTATCTATTAGTTGTTCATGGTAATCCTGACACAAAATCCTTCTTAGTGTGTTCCCATTTCCACTTAGGTACAGAGAGTGGTTGCAACTGTCCGATAATCTTCTTATGGTCTACCTTTGTCTGCTGATAGGTCAAACACAGGGATACAAGCCCTCTTCATGCCATGCCACTGAAAATTCTGGCGTAACTCATGGTACATTTCTGTTTTCGCTGAGTAAATCGGTAGTTAGAACTATGAGTACCCTTCATAATTTCTTTTCTCAATTCATCACAGAACATATATCCTTACTTCATATTCATAATTATCATCCTTATCATAATCAAAATCCTTTTCATTTCATTCCTTTCAAATTCCTACTGAATCTCAAGCATCCTTTCGTCTTGAACTTAAGCTTCCTTGATAGGATCAAGAAGCGTTGATCACATTTTAATGTGAGACGGATTGTTACTTCTTTCTCTCCTTACTCAAACTTGATTCCGTATGTATTCAAATTCTTCATGATTTCCTTTGGCTTAGTAATCATCATAGTCAGTTTTTCCCAATAGGGCATCTTTGAGAAATTTTCAATGATTCTCTGGTAGCCTCTGGCTGACCTAGGAAGCTACTATTTTAAATGTCGATATTCAACGATCCCCAATTTGTCATCTTTTCAACTTTTCCCAAATTCCCTAACATTCTTCATCATGAATCCCCTACATCCATATTTCCTGGCCTAAATTCATGTTTTTTGAATTTGACATACAACTTACGTTCTTTAAGGATTTGCAATACTTGATATTTTGTATAAGCTCTTCTTTGCTTTTAGTACCATTCATAAGGTCATCAATAAGACAACGACACAATGATCAAGTACTCTTCAAACACTTGATTCATCAAATTTGTAAATGTTACATGGCCATTTGTTAATCCAAATGGCATCACTAAGAATTCATATTTTTGATTCTAAAGACAGTCTTTACAATATCATCCTTCTTTATTCCTAATTGGTGATGATTGTTCTACGGTCAATCTCATAAAGGAAACACTTAGCGCCCTACAACTGATCAACATCTCATCTATATCAAGCAATGAATATTTTATTCCTGACTGTCATTTTATTCAACTTCCAGTAATCCATACATAGGCTTCGTTTGACAAAACTTTTTTTTTTGGTTTTCAGTTTCAAAAAATAAAATAATATTAAAGAGCAGTTTAATTTTTTTTTTACAAAAACGAGTGGGTGTTTGATAACCCAGTTTTTTTGTAGTGGTTTGTGGTGGCGGTGGCTGCCAGCGATGGTCTAAAAAAACAGTTTTTGAAGTTTTTAAAAATAGCCTTGATTTACAAACTGAGTTTTTAAATTGAAAGAAAAAAAAAGAAAATGGTTACCAAACGCAACTTTTTTTTTCTTCCAATTTTCAAACTAAAAAAAAATTAAAAAAAAGGTTGTGCCAAACAGAGCCATAGTCTCATAAACCCCTCTTTTTTTTTTCTTTTTACTTTTAATGACCATCACCCTCCTTTGGGCCACTTCACTACAATGTACCCAGACTATTAATATTTGAAACATACCTTATTTGTTTCATCTTACAAATTACTCCCAAATTTAAGATATGCTTTAATTGCCTTATCATAGTCTTTAGTGCCTCAATCGGCACTATTTGCACTCTCTATCTCCTCTTCTTTGTCCTGCACTTTGTCTGAACTGTTCTTCGCCTACTCTCTTCTTAAAATTTCTGTCCACTTTTCCAGTTTTGATCTCTAGATTCTACCTCTTTTCTGATCTTCCTCCCTTCTTTCTTCCTATACCTCTTTATTCTCTACCTCAATCACTTGGTTTTTCTACTACTTCAGTAGTAGTTCCCATTGAAACCTCCTTATTGACGATTATTTCAAACCCTCCTCAACTTGTTTCACCTTACCATTTTTTTTGGGCAAATCCCAAAACTATTCCTTGAAATTTACATTTTGATCATCTTTAGTATCCAAGTTTGAAGGTGCGTCAAAGAAGTATTCAACTTTAAAAAGTATACCAAATCAATATCTCGACTGACGAACGATGGATACCGTTAAAAAGTCTAAGGGGTAGAACCGTCAATAACAGAAAAATATATCTAAAAAACACACCGATTTTCAAAGAAGCACCTAACTTTGAAAAATCGTACCGAATCAGTACCTCAATTTGTTTGTCTTCCTTAATTTAATCAAACAAAAACTCTCTTTCTCTCTCTCTGACCAATTTATACTTGTTGCTTAATTAATCATTAATAATATATCTCAAAAACATGTGGTACTATCTTTACCGTTTAATTTTTTTATCTTCCTTAATTAATCATTAAAAAAATTCAATTTTTTAGCTTCCTTAATTAATCATTAAAAACTCTCTCTCTCTCTCTCCCCCTCCCCCTCCTCTCCCTTCCCCATTCATATAAGCCACCGTCTCCCTTGTCATCTTAGAGCCATCACCATAATATGAGCTCATCCATAAATAAGGGATCACCCAAAGCCTCGAAGCTGTTAGCATGTTAGCGCACTTTCCTCTCACCTTTCACTTTTAAAGAATGGCCTGATTCTTCTGAAGGAAAATATGCCAGTTTTGAATCCTCTTATCATCCTCATCATTCACACCAGTGACCCACCACCATTACCAGCGGTCTTGCCACTGCCACCATTTATATCAGTGACCCATCACTACTGATCTGGCCACTGCCACCTCCCACACTAGTGAACACACCACCGCCACCATCGTTCTAGTGACCGCCATTACTTATCGGCCTGTTTAGCACCATCATTTCTGACCAACGTCATCCCAATCAATCTCCAATCACCGCCAATGCTCACATACATGACAAAAGACCAGCCATCACTGGCGCATCCAACACCACCACGCCCTGACATCACCACCACCATCACTGTCGGTTGACTGAGCACCAATTTTCAAAAACTAGGGTACTCTTGATAAAGTGACATTTCTGCACAATCTTTTACTTCAGGTGACACAGTTCTATAGAATCCATGGCTTGGTTGCAGGGAGAGTTTGAACGGTATTGATTGAGCTGATTTGGGGATTTGGGAGAACTTTAATAATGGAGTGAATGCGGGGGAGACCAGGCACTACCAATTTCATTACAAGGTTTATGTATTTTGCTTCAAGCCTCTTACTGTGTACGGTGGTGTTGGTAGTGTGCGATGGTTGACGGTGATGGGTTTGAGGCGATGGTCTTGGGTTTGGGTTTGTGACGGTGGTGGCCACACATGTGTTGGGTTTGTGACGTTGGTGTTGGTTTTGTGATGGCAGTGGTGACACACATTGGTCGACGACAGTAGTAGGTGACGGCAATAATGGTGGTCACGTGGTTTTGGTGGGTGATGGTGGTAATGGGGGTAACAGGTAACATGTATAAATTGGTCACAGAAGAGAGAGAGAGAGAGTTTTGTTTTGATTAATTTAAGGAAGACCAAAAAAAATCGAGGTACTGATTTGGTACGAATTTTCAAAGTTAGGTACTTCTTTGAAAATCGGCGTGTTTTTGAAATATATTTTTCTATTATTGACGGTCCTACCCCTCGAACTTTTTAACGGCATTCATCGTCCGTTAACCGATGTACTGATTTTGTATGTTTTTTTAAAGTTAGATACTTCTTTTGTGCACCTTCAAACTTGAGTACTAAAATTGTACAAAATGTAAACTTTAGGGTACAATTTCGAGATTTGCCCTTTTTTTAATCACTAAATGAGGGCAAAATAGGTCAACTCACCAAATTTTCTGATATTTTTTGTCCTTCCATTTGGCACGAGAAAACCTGTTTCCAGCTTACTCTGCATTTTAAGAAGAAAATATTTATTATCAACATGTTACCTGAACCTATTCCAAGCAATATAGGCTCAATAGGTCCTTCGACTCTCCTCAACTTGTTTTTGCCCGTTCTTCTAGTAACTTGTAATCCTTTTTTTCATATGACTGGTGAAATCCTCTTCTGACATTTTTTTCCATATTTTGTTATCTCGTATGCCTTCTCTGTCTTTCAAATCCCCATGGTTGTCCACATTGGACCTTTTTTTCAGTAAGATTTCACTCGGACAGAGATCTACACTTTTTTCCTTCTTCTATTGCTGTTGTCGTGGCAGCAGACACATGTTTTACCATTGGAGCTCTTACGATCTTTTGTAGAAGTCTCATTTTCATAAAGTCTTCATGACCTAATGCAACTTCCTCCTTATTCTTTCCATTTACGTCCTCAACATTCATCAAAATCACTTATTTTGAGGATCCCTCTCGATTGGGAATACTCCCTCATCTTACCAAGGAAAGATTAACACGATTTTTAAACTTGTGCACCATAATAACAACTTTCACGCTCAAACTGCTAATGGTTTTTTATCATTAAACGACTTTCTTCTACAATAGTATTTAAACGATACTAGCTCTGCATCATCATTTTCCTTCTTAATAACAACTTTAGGTCTAATTACAAAAGTGGACTCCACCCCTGCTAGTACAATCGTCGATATGGAAGAAGTCATAATGCTCATTTAACAATTCCAAGCTTCAACGACTCTAATTTAGAATCACTTATTGCCTGTCTTGAGGTTTAGCCTTAATAAGAGGGCAATCATGAACAACCTGTCGTATTTTTTGGACAACCCACAAACTGACGTCCACTGTCTCTATTAATATCTAATTCGATACTGACTTCTTGTCATCACATCTAACTTTTAGCCTCTGTATTATTTGGTTAATACCACTAGTTAGGGACTCAAACTGACTTGTCAATTTGTCCCTTTTTCCCCGTCATTTGGAAATACTTTCTCTTCTAAAAGCTCATCAAGACTTTACTCACTCTCACCCTCAAATCTGCATTCCTCCGTTCAAGGTGTACACATTAGAAGTGTTTTTACCTCATCCATCTCTTCTAAAAGTCATCAAGACTCTACTCAATCTCACCCGCGAATCCTCATTCCCCCGTTCAAGGTTTACACATTAGAAGTGTTTAACCTCATCCATCTATTCAGTAGGTCCTTTCAACTCACTTCCTACCAGATCTTTATCCGGTTCCTTCGACTCTAATTCTATCTAATCTACATCCTCATCAAGGTCTTCTTTGGGACCCGACACCGAAAAATTGTTATCTTTAAAGAACCTTTTCCAAAACTAAGTCAACCGATTCTTTCTTCCATTTCTTACAGCAACATAATGCTGAGGTCATAAATAAATAAGCCTTAGCCAACCTCGGCCCTCATATCTCAACTATCACCCCAGTTGAGCCAAGTTATTGAAATTCTTCTTCTACTCCTTTCCTCAACAACTTAGGCATTCGATAAGACACTTCTAAAGTCTACAGAATCATATGCCTAAGTTCTGATAACAACTTGTGACACCCTCATCCCTGGTGACATTATCGGGCTGAGTTATCGATTATAATCACAATCACAACCCTTTGCAGAATACTGAGCAACTACACCTTCATACATCATTAATAATTAACACTCCAAATTGCGTCCTTACAAAATTTATAAAGCATACATCATACTGTAGCAAAAAACTTTCAAGTCCTTAAACAATATATACATTTACAACGTAATACACGATTGTAGTCATGTAGCTCCTCTCAATGTACCCTACAGTTTAATCTTTGACTTACCATTACTAAGTTGTCTCACCTCGCCTAACTTATCACCTCACTCAACCTTTCTAGCTTGTCTCCTTTCCCTTCCTAGAGGGTTCTTGTTGGTCAATCTTATAACTTGCACAACATAACATAAGGAATGAGCACAAATTGTCCAGTAAAAACAACACGAGGAGTATCTTATACAAGTGATTCGAAGGTCTCGGATGAATAATAATCATCTTGACGATAATAATGAATCAAAAGTTTACAATAATTTCAACACCAAAGTAAATTCTCAAACTTTTTTCCGGTAGACTGAGCGTCTTCAAGGCCCAACAGAACATTATTGCCACCTCCTCATGGATTAGAATGATTGACTACGCAAGTATACACTAAATCAAGAATCATAAAAGTAAACATAAATGGAAATGCAAAGGTAAAGGTAAACATCAGCAAAATACAAGTCATTAAAATCATTAACATTGAAATAAAATCAAATGTAATACAAACTTGTACCAGACATATTAGACTCGAGCGCCATACATCTTTTTTGGCCAGTGATCGTAATTCACAGGACATCCTCCTCATTTTGATTTCCCGTTATAGGGGATGTTCATCTCAGTCTCAATTAATTAGAAGAGACACTGTCAACAAGCAGGGAACTTATCTAAAGTGTTTATCCGTAAACACGTTATAGTTAAACAACAGGGCTTCATAAAAGGGGCAGACTAAGGAAAAATTATTCTACCGTATGTCCTCTACAACACAATACAAACAAAAAATATTGGGTCAAAAGATCAATCGGGGTTCAAACATAACAACAAGAGTTCAACGTAAACATCATCAATAGGGTAGACTCGGGAAAAATTTGCCACAAGACCTCAACAACATTCTTAAATAGGATTCGATAACCAATAAGTGCTGACATTTTCCAATAACATCGCAACAATCTCTATAGCATCATCATCAACGACAGGGCGGACCCCAGATAAGTTTAACCACAAGTCCTCAATAGAGTTCACAATCAGGAGAAATATCGATTATCAATAGTTACCGACATCTCATAATAACCACACAACAACTCCTTTGCAATATCATCATAAATGTCAGGTATGCTAATCGAACCGAACCAAACCATAACATACTAGAACACATATTACCCTTACTAAATTTCACCAACGAGGTGGACTAAGAGAAACTATTCTACCATAAATCCCTAATAGCATAATTCAAATAAATGAATACCGGCCACAATCCCTATGACAAACAAGAGTTTAACATGAACGTCATCAACATGACATGCTAATCGAAACAATGAATTAACATATTTGAACCGCATTGTCCTACCTGATTGGCTTATAACCGAAGCAACTCGCAATTGCGGATTGGAACGAGTGACATCACCTAGTCAAAGAAAACTTTGCTCGTCAGGCATAATTCAAACATGTACACACTTTATTCTACTCCTTCCCATTTAACCGTTCATAGCATCTTACGACGGCTAGTTATTCCAGTCCGATAAGTGGATCCTTAACCTAGCCTTATTGATGCATTAGCGATAAAAAAATGCCCTCATTTTAGGCGTATTAATGTCATTCCTTACTTCTCGTCACCCTGGACGCTTAATTACACACATTCTAAAAGATTTTTGCGCCAACATAGCAAATTACCAAAATACTTTTTGATGGCCCGCTGCACCACTAATACCCTAAAATCGTTTTAAAACCTTTAGATGTACTACATCTATTTTCGGACCAAAAAGTTCTTCGAAAAATTTTATTGGGAAAATTATCATAACAAACCCCGATTTATGTGTAAAATTACCAAAACACCCCGTGGCAGCCATCGCCCCCATAAAAATTCCAAAACCACTTTAAACCTTTTCTTAAGCATGTACATTTAATTTTTGGACTAAAATGCCCTTCAGGGATTTTTCGCTCGAAAATCTCTAACCGGTAATTAACGAAATGATCGAAGTTAGTTTTGCTAAAAATAGTTATCGACTTCGAAATAGCCCGAAACTTTAAACATTGAAACATCTGACCTTTTTGAGGTCCTCATAAAATTTCTATGCAAAACTGCATTGGTTTGCTATATTTAAAATCACCATAATGTTTTACATTGACAGTATCAGTTAACCTCTTCCCTGACCTCGAAAAAATTTGAAATTTTCTAACAATGTAGATTTCATAAAAATAAGTAGGGGTCTCATTTTTGCACTTTGTCTGTATCTTCTTAAAAATAGCTTTTTAAGTTAGCATTTTAACTTGCCCATTTTAAGGAAAATGACTTATAGAGACACTTTGCAGTTTCGCATTAGCGAATTGCTCTTTCTCACATAGCCCCAAAACTGCCCCACTCGTTCTCATTTTCAACTCCACTTGGCAGCCCACTCATCGCCATAACACCCATTCTTACCACACAACCTCATAGTAACCCGCCTTGCATCACCAACTCTCTCCGTGCATCTCCACCACCCTGCGCAACCAGCAGTCACCCGGCTGGTTGTCGCAACACCTTTACCACCTGCTAGTAACCCACCCTCAGAACAGCCCCCTTTCTCTCACTGTCCAGCCTTGAATAAAGCAGCCCTCACCCCCACCTTTGCATATCATCCACCAGTAAAACACAAGCATAACCCAACCACCTGCACAACTTACTTGCACAACCACACAAGTGTAACTACCTCACAAACACCTTCCTTTATATTACACACACCACGCCATAACCACCTTAATTTACATGGCTAAAATTTTTAATCTATACACACATACGTAATAGCATAAAGCATGCCCACCACAACCTATATTCCAGCAAAATCCCAGCAAAAATTCACCCTAAACAAGTTAATTAATCAAAGCTTAAAACCCAAGGTAATACCTTGCAAAGCTGAAATTTCAGCTTGAATTCCTCCACCTTTGGCATGGTTTTCTTCCTTTTCTTCTGCCTTTTTCCTTCCCTTTCTTTCTTTGATCTTTGCAGTCATTCCACCCTTCTTCTTTCACCCGAAACCCCAGTTAAAAACCCCATTTTTCCTAAGCTAGTAGGTCACCACATCCTTCCTTGGCCATGCTCCACCTCATGTTTATATTTCCAGCTTGTCATGCTTTTTTTTCCTTTCTTTTTTCTTCTATCTTGTTTCCTCCACTGAGTCTCCCCTTCCCCCTTAATTTCCTTAAATCCTACAAGATTAGATTCCCACTTTAAAATTTATAAATTTGCCCCTCAACTTTTCCATATTTGCACTTTGACCTCATAACTTTCATAAAATTGTACTTTGGCCCCCAAGCCAAATTAGCCCCTTAATTTTATCCTTATTACTTGATTATCGATAAAAATAATGCTATCGACAAAATTCACATCCTTAATTATCTAACTCATAATTAGATTAAGCTAGGGTATTATAATGGTAGCCTTTCCCAACCAAAGCCTTCCACGACCATAGTTCGTCCACTATGACTGCCACCTCTGCATAACAACCCAACCTACCAAACCGCAATCACTAACTCGTTACACACACAGTTGCTTTCACACCAAATGCAATTGCTTGCCTAGTGATTACCAGTATTCTTAAGAATGACACTTGACAGATCTTCAAGTGAAAAAATGTGTGATCATTTCATTCGAAATGACTGAATTATATACGGCAGAACGCTGGTATGCTGGTCGTAAATCTGCGATGTGGTTATGATAGGAATATATGGGACAAAACATTGGTGGGTTGTGGGTGGAGGCAATAGATGTACAACTTTGAGATGAATAATGTTACGCATAGTTTTTTTTTTTTTTTTGGGTTTGTTTGTTTGTTTGTTTGTTTATTTCTTGGTTCATTGGCTTGGAAATTGATTATGGAATGGGTGTCATTCAGTGGTGGGTGGAAAACATAAGGAAATGGGAAAACAAGTTCTAATTTGAAAATGAAATAATTACATCCACGTTCCTGACACTACAAGAAAAAGGCTTTTAGCGACGGGAAAATCCGTCGCTAAAAGCCAAAGCTCCGTCGCTAAAACTTTTAGCGACGGATATACCGTCGCTAAAAGTCCCTCGTATAAAAGCCCGTTACTAAAAGTTTGGTGACGGAATTTTCAAATCCGTTGTCTAATATCGCACTATTTTGTGATAGATTTATTTATTAATTACGACGGAATATCCATCGCTAATTATATTTTATGTATTTTAATTTATTTTCTGTTGTGTGAATTTAGCGACGGAATAATGTTTTGGTGACGGAATGTTCCGTCGCTAAATAAGACTTTTGGCGACTGAATTAATCCGTCGCCAAAAGTCAATTTTTTTTATTTTTCTATTACCCAAACCTGTAATGCAAATTTTAATTCTCAACAACGCACAATAATCAATACACAATTCTCAATAATGCACAATAATCAATACACAATTCTCAACAAACGCACAATAATCAATATACAAAGAAATATTTACAATCAATTATAAAAAATAGTCATGATGTACAAGCCGGGCGAGGGGAGGGGGGACATGCTAGGACCGGGCGGGGGGGGGGGGGGAGGGGGGACAAGCTGCGACTGGGCGGGGGGAGGGGGGACAAGCTAGGACCGAGCATGAGAAGGGGCTCATCAGGGATTGCCGAGTCCTGTATTTGGATTCTGCTGATCCAGGGCCGGCTCGACATGTCCGGTAGCGGTACCCTGCTGATCCTACTCCTTGATCAGCCTCAACACCACCGTAGCAATGCGCTGGATCTCCTCCTCGTCCAACGGATGCCGAGGATCCGGTGTCTGTGCAGGGGCAATGGGGGGTGAGGACGCTCCTATCACTGCGCGAGCAGTCGTGTTAGGCAGGCCGCGTATGCAGCCTTTCGGCCGATTGACGACCTCCGGCGTATCCAACCATCGCTTCAACGCCCCAGTACTCGCAACCATACTAGTGGACGCTGATGGCCATCTGGACTCCCTAAGCTGTTCATACGAGGCCTGAAAAAATAGTGATTTAAAAATATGTTAGGGCATTAATTAACGCAACAGACATTGATGATAGTAAGAAAAAATTAACAACTTAATTAAACACATCGACTTACATCGATCCGTCGGGCAATATCCGAAACATAGTCGCTGGCCCAGTGCGCCTCGTCCTTGTCCTTCTTCCGCACGTGTGTCCACGATGTCGTGTGGCACCGACCCTCCCTGTGCGTCGGATCTCTGTTCTGAATGATCTCAGCCCCCTTCTTACTCTTGGCCTCCCAACCTGGATTCGCAGCCCACTGATCTATCATATCCCCCCGTATAGTCGGAGATATCCAATGTGGGGGATATGTCTTCATCTCCGACATCGGGGCACCATCGGGCAACATCTTCTTCGCCCGGTCCCGTGCGTCGTGGAGTCGTCGGCGGTAATTCTTGGCGATGTAAGAAAAGAAGGCCTGTCGCCCCAGTGCCTGTTGATCAGCCAAGTCAAACGTGAACCCCTCCTGCAAGGCATTCAATAACACAAATTAATTTAGAAAACAAACTCTAATTAAACAAATACTATCGCAGGAAAAAATACTTCAACGTACCAGCCACTCCTCCCATAGGGACTCCCTCGTAACGGCATCCCAGTCCTTCCAGTACAGGCGTGGCTCGGTGAATCGGCCCTTCACAAGAACGCCGATCTTCGTCCTCGCCTGATTCTCCAAGATCAGGCCAAAGAAGTTAATAAATAAATTAATATAGTTCAAATATAAATTAACATCCCAAATGTACAAAATAAGGCATGATGTGATTTTATTTTACTTACTGGCCCTCCTGGGTGAGCGTAACTCTCTGTTTACGCTGGGGGTCAATGCGTACCCTACGTGTTGGGCCACATCCTCGTCGAGATCCTACAAAACACAGACATTAATACAGTTCAAATATACTTCAAATATAAATTAGCAAAAATGTACTAAATACCATTATCAACTATACCGGTGGTAGAACCCACGGAAGAAGGAGAATCAACGCATGGGTGGTCCTATCCCATTCAGAAAAGCAAATGTTTATAAAACAGTGAATAACTCATGCTTAGTCTCATGTCTGTGAAAAATTCGGCAGCACCTCCCCGCATTTCTCCAAGTACATGACATCGATTAGGTGTTCTAACATTCATCTAACCTTGTTCAGGAAGGTTTGACGGACGTTAGAACACCAGAGCTGTATGCACTCGGAGAAACACACAAGAACGTGTACCAAATATCCATGACATAGAACATAAAGTATGAGTCAAAACACTATTTTATAAACAATTAGCTTTTTCAAATTGTCCAAACTGGACATCCAAAGGCTCATTACAGAGCAGTAATGAGTACCTTTGAACGGGAGCTAAGGATTTTTATGCATGCATGCGTTCAGAAATTGATAACATAAGCAAGAATATTTTCGAAATATCAAAACTGCAGAAAGATCGTTACATATGTTACCAATTCCACATTAAATAGAATTCGTTGGCAACGAGTTGAACCATCTCGTTGCCAATGGACTTCTGAAAACAACAACTAATATAAAGAAGGCAAGGTTTGTAAACAATCCAATTGGGTCACATCCTTCGTCACGCACGGAGGTGCGTGTCCGACTCCCACCGACACGCATCTCTGAATACATCGGCATACGTTGATTTATTTTTTAAATGTTGGACACCGTCGATCAGAAGTGGTGTCCGTGTCTGCACTAACTAACTGGTATCTCAATCCAATTGTGTCCCATCCTTCGTCAACAATCTCAATTCTCAAATGCTCAATGCAATAAAATTAACAAAAATCACACATTCAATCCAATTGGGTCCCATCCTCCGTCAATAATCTCAATATCTCAAATGCTCAATGCACAATTAATAATCTAAAATTATCAATTATTAATCTCAATTACTTCAAATGCACAGCTAATAACCTAAAATTATCAATTAACAACCTAAAATCACAGATCAATAATCACAATTCTCAAATGCACAATTAACAACCTTAAATTATCAAATAAATTATCAATGTTCTAATAGAAAAAAATTGTTCAAAATGCACATATTCGATTTGCTTGAATTATTTCAATTTAGGGTTCGATTGTATTAGGGCATTCAATTAAGGGTTCAATTAGTTTAATTTAGGGTTCGGTTCGATTAGGGCATTCAATTTAGGGATTAATTAGGGTTTAATTACATCAATTTATGGTTCAATTAGGGGGTTCTATTGATTCAATTTAGGGTTCAGTTGATTTGGGGCATTCAATTTAGGGTCAATTAGTTCAATTTAGGTTTCAGTTGGATTAGGGCATTCAATTTAGAGTTCAATTAGGGGTTTAATTAGTTTAATTTAGGGTTCGATTCGATTTGGGTATTCAATTTAGGGTTTAATTAGGGTTCAATTATTTCAATTTAGGGTTCAATTAGAGGGTTCAATTTAGGGTTCGGTTGGATCAGGACATTCAATTAGGGGTTCAATTACAATTAATTGGTTCAGTTAGGATCAATCAGGCGTGGGGAGCTGGTGGGGAAGGACGGAGGCGGGGGCTTGTCACTGATGTCGGGGGCTGATGGCGAGGGACGGAGGCGGGGGCCTTTCGCCGGAGGTGAGAACACCTACAGAGAGAGAAACAACGACAGAGAGATAAACGAGGGACATAGAGAGAAACGGGGGAGAGAGAGAGAGAAATCTTTGTATTAAAGAACTTTTAGCGACGGAATATTCCCGTCGCTAAAGGTCCGTCGGTAAAAATATTTTAATAGACGGATATTTTTAGTGACGGTATTATTCCGTTGCTTAAATTTTTTTAAAAAATCATAAAAAATTATAAAATTCCCAAAAAATATTTAGCGACGGTTTATACCGTCGTTAAAAGCCCGTCGGTAAAACTCCGTGACAATGTTTTTACCGACGAAATAATCTTTCGGTAAAATATTTTTTTAGACAACGTTTTTACCCACAAAAATTTCGTCACTGAAATCACCTTTAGCGAAGGAAATAGTTCCGTCGCTAAAAGCCTTTTTCCTTGTAGTGTGAGATTTGTGAAAAATTACAGTCAAAGACACTAAATTTCAAAAGGTAACATATCGTGACCAACAACGTTGAAAAGGTAGCAGCCATGTCCATCTGTCGTTGATCCCTTAAGAAAGTGTATTTTTTGGTGTCATCATACGTATTCTTAAAAAGTCAATATCTACTCGTATACTGTATATACGTCATATATACTATATAAAGACTTAAAACCATAATTTTCCAGATTAGGATTGCAACCCCTAAATTAGGGTTTCAAACCCCAGTTCTCTTTCTCCACATCTTCTAACTCTAACAGCTGCCGCCCCTCCCTCCCCTACGTCGTTGTGGCTTTTTTCATTACCTCACCCCACTGCCGGCACATCTCTCCCCTACCTCACAACACGCTGCACCACCTCCCTCACCCCACCCCACCTCGCTACCGCCACATCGCTCCCCTCACCCTACAACACGCCCCTACATCTTCTCACAACACACCATAATTAGTTGACCGATGTGGTGGTTAAAAGATGATGGTGGCTCACGGTGATGTCTCTGGAGTTGGCTCGAGGCATTAACTCATGTGGATATATATGGATGACGATTGGCCATGTAGAAAATGACGATTGAGTTGTGGGTCGATGGGGCGGCCATGTAAATGTGGTGGTGGTGGTAGGGCTGTTGTCTAGATTGGAGTTTGATCGTGGTGGTTTACTTATTTTGGAGCTGAAATCTTGGTGAGGGTCCATAATAGTGGTCAATGTAGAGGTGCTGATGGTGGATGGTGTTACTATGCAGAGGCGTCGAGTGATAGATTGGAGTTCAATGGTGGTGGTGTTGTACGCATTTTAGAGATAAAATCTGCGTGATAGTGGGTGGCGGCGGCGGCGGCGGCTAGATTTTTTAGGCAAAATCTAGTTGGTGGGGCGGTGGTTGGTGCTGTCAAGAGAGAAAATAGGGCGAAGGGAGGATGATGGGCTCTGGCACTGATGAAAGGGTGATTCTTAGTGAGGATTCCATCTTTCAAGCTGAGAAATTGTTTGAGATGGGTTTCGGTGGAGCCAACAGAGGCATACATGGAGTGTGGGCAATGTTGTGGATGGGTGGTTGAGGTTAACAATGGCGGCGCCGTTAGTGGTAACGGCGGTGCTGGAATAAGAGTCTTAAAGAGGAAGGTGTAGATAATTGGATTTTTTCAAGTTACGAGTAATACAATTATTTCATGATTCTATTTAATCAACAAACACAAGTACTATTTGTCCAAATTAATGGACACGAGTGTAATTTCATCCTAATATTAGAAACGTGAAAGTAATTCTCTCTTTGAAAAATAGGGTGCATATACTATTTAAAAATATATATTGATGATGTCAGTAAAATTGTACAATTTGAGAGATAAATACGACTGACACAAAATTTATATTTTTAGACAATGTCCGGTATATTTTTAAATCTTACATTTTTAGTCACCTACTGGCTACTGTTTTTTTTTTCTTTTTCTTTCAAGAGAATACAAAAATATATACTAGGATTAAAAACAATCAGGATATATATCAAAGTAGAAGAACTGTAAAAGACAGACAAATTAGATGACAACCTCATCCAATTAAGTAAGTGACTAATACAAAAAAAGAAAAACTACAAGAAGCCAAAATACCCCAAAATCATCAAACTAACATGCCGATTCGAGGAAAGGGCCTCACAGGCTGTACACTATCAAATCATTCCTATTGAACTTCTTTTCTAGATTGGAGAACAAAAGTCGCCAAAGTTGATGAAAGCGAAAAAGGACATGCTTTACCTTCGATGACATGCACTAATGCAACCCCCTATAGTTAGAAGTCAATACACAAAAAAGATCGGTAGAAGACAGACTCTTCCCATCTTTAGTGCTCATTTGCATCATGAAATCCCTATCAAGAAGTCACATAATAACATGTAAACAATGCAGCTTATCCTACCCATTTTATGCTATAACTTACTGCTAACTCATTTGCATTGATTTCTTCAACACAGTCAAGGATGTCAATAAAAGTACCAATCCAAAATCAAACACAATTTAGCAGTACCATACCCAGAGTGTATGTTCCATCGACAAGAGAAAATGGTACTAAAGACTGGAGATGACGGAACAACACATTCATCACAATTGTTAGAAAAGTAAATGGGATGAAGATGAGGATAAAAATGGACATAACAATCCATCCTGACCACCGGACGATTATGTTCCTTTGGTTGAACTTTATAAAAGTGAGTTTGAATTAGCTTGTTCTTTAATACTACGAATCAGAGTTTGACTCTAGTATATTATCAATTCATGATAAAATTTATTCCTTTTGAAGATCACCACATTCCGACCAAGCTAAATATACCAAAGTATAATAGAAATGCTCATAATTTGAAGAAATTCATTGTTGTTCCAAAATAGTGGTTTAGTTAAGCACGCCATAAGCCAATTCATAGTTGAAGAGGTATGCAAGCTAGACAATTGTTGTCTCCCTAGATAAAATTCCCAAATCTGACTAATACATGGGCATTTGAGAAAGAGATGTTCATGGGTCTCCGAATGAAACAAACAAAGAGGAAAACAATCTATAACTGGCAATGTTGTTTAAGAAGTTCAAAAGAAAGAGGTAATCTATGATGGATAAACTGCCATAAAAACATTTTGAGTTTTTTTGGGGATTGGAAGTTTCAAAAGTTTAAGCCAGAGTTCAGGTGTCATACAAAGAATGAGCTTAGGAGAACGAGTGATTCAGTTAGTTAAGAATCCATAGGTTGTAGCTACTGAGAAAGCATTCCCCTTAACAAAAAAACTACCCTAACCCAGAAGGCAGAAATCCGAGGCTCAAAATTTGGGAGACAATATTCGCAAAAAATGTATTAAAAAGTACTCCCTCGTCCCAAGTAGTAGTACTGAAAATAAACAAATCCGAGATGATCCATCTAGCATTCTCACTATTATAATAACTCTGTAAAATCATAGGAGAGACAGAAGGCAACCATGAACCTATCGAGATCGAAATCAATCTCCCATTTCCTTTGTGCTACTATAAACCCTGCTTGAGAGTACGCTAGCCTACCAGAATACGTCGTCATATCCACGAGCAAGTTCGAGGTTGATTCTGTTGAAGAAAATGGTGCCAAGCAAAATACCTGCCTTTAAGCACTTTAACAACTATGCTATGAGGGTTAGACCATATTTTTAGGCCTGTTTAGTAAGTGAGGATTGATTGAAAAGTTCAAAATCATGAAAGCTCAAACCGCCTAGCCTTTAAGGGAGACAAAAAGTAGGCCACGCAATACAGTGAAAAGATTTATGAGACATTTTTACAGACCGCTAGAAACGAGCTAAAATTTGATCAAATTGATTACAAACCGAAATGTGGAATTTAAAAATAGACATATAATTCACTAGAAGAGAAAAAAGAACTGAATGAATAATAGTAGCACGACAGCTTTATTTAACAGAAAACCTAACCGATGCGCATACCTAACTTGAACTTTCTAGACTAGACCCCTGAAAATCTCCCTTTCTTGAAAGACCACATCCAACTTAATACCCAAATATTTTTCAAACTCTCAATTAGCAAAAAATTCAAAACTAACTTCTATTAAATGGCAGATCTATCACTAATATTAAGCCCAATAACTAGGCTAGATTTTGACCAGTTGATACATTGTCCAGACACGAGACAATAATCCCTCAAGACCTGTTTAACCGCCTCAGTATCTTTATGAACATCTTTCCTAAACCTGAGAAACAAGTAGATATCTTCTGCATACATGAGGAGAGAAATAGGTGGAGAATATTTTCCTGTTTTAAGTCCTTGAGATTGCCCTTGTCATTCAGCCTGAGTTAAACTTGCACGAGTAGTTGCACCATTAATCAGAATCGAATAAGAAACAGTAGAAACACATTGACTCCCAAGAAGCGTCCAAGAGCTAGGAAATCCTAAACCAATTAAAACCTTCTATATGAAATTCCAACATAAGTGATCAAAAGCCTTGCTCATATCTATTTTAAGAGCTACTAATATTATGCCCTCATTGGTTTTTTGCAAACATAGTCTGTAAGTTCTTATGCAATCAAAACAAATGCATTTTGAAAAGGAAAAACCAACTCACTCATAACAGGTTTCAATATGTTCACAAGAAAGGTTGAAATGATTTTATAAACAATGTTATCAAGACTAATAGGGCAAAAGTTTGTTGTCGATTCAGGAAAATTAATTTTCGGGGACCAAATTAATGAAAGTTCTATTCAACTCTCGAAGCAACCTACAAGAATTAGAAAAAGAGAGAACCTCCCTAGTAAGTAAAGGACCTATTAACCCCCAACAGTGCTTGAAAACAATTACAAAAAAACCATTAGGACAAGAGCTTTCAAGTCCCCTAACTCAATGACTGCACATTTGATTTCATCAGGCATGAAAGATTATTGAATGTGAAGAACACTTGCAAGAAAAAAGGGATTTAAAGGGTAAGGAAGACAAAAATCTAGTGAGTTGAAAACTATGATTCATAGGTAAATAGGGTGGGGAAAGCAGCTCTTAAAATAGGAAACTTTATAAGAGCAAAGTTCATCCTCATCTGAAGCAGGAATACCCCTAGAATCTTTAAGGGATGAAATGTGATTTTCTCATCGCCGAATGATAGGAGAGGCATGGAAAAGTTTTGTCACGATCCCCCAAGTTTAATCGAGTAATTTTGGATCGCTTGGCCTAGAATGCTTCATCACAAATTAAAAGGAAATCCAGTTTACAACGGTTATGGTAATATGCTAGACTGAACTCCACAGAGGATGCAACCTATGCTGAGATTCTAACATTAACCGATGAACCTCTTTTTAATCTGATCCTTAAGTTTCCCAAAGTGATCCATACTCCAAACTCTTAATACTTCTATTACTTTATGAAGTTTCCTCATTAATTAGAAAAAAGGCGAACCTAGCATAGCTAAAGACTGAACTTTCCCAATTAAAGGAAGACACTGAGGAGTCAAGAGCCACATGGCCTCAAAATGATGAGGTAAGGGGTGTAAACTACTAGAAGGGTTACTGACACATAAAGTAGGTGCATGATCTGATCGCTGAATAGCCAAATTCCTGGCTATTACATTTGCATAGTACAATATAAGAAACAGAAGCCATGACCCTATCTAATTTCTTATATACAAACCTATGTGAAGGAGAGCCTCTTACCTAAGTAAATAAAGGACCATCCAAACAAATATCAGACGAACCAAAAGATACTCCTAAAGGTACAGTTAAAGTACTACTAGATTTTTCAAATGAATATAAAACTTGGTTGAAATCGCCACACAAGTAGACATGACAAGAAAAATAACGCAAAAGATAAGCTACATATTTCCAAATACTAGACCAGAAAGAAACTTGAGAGATATGGGGGAAAATATACCCTCCTCCCAGTGTGACACGTGTCATAGAGGGGCCACTAAGGGATCTAACTACTCGTATCCTGATTGGCCTATGACCGAGTCTAACGACTTTCCCCTTTATCTGATAAGTCCTCCCTTATTCGTACTACCTTTCTCAGAAGATTTTTGTGGTAACAGTCTCCAAATGAAAGATTGGTAGCTAACTCCTAGTGGAAAAGGGACTCCTCTTCTATATCTGAGACAACTCAAAATTCAGAAAGATACGCTCACAAATTTCCAGATACACACTCTCTTTTCTCTACTCACTTGTCGACTTAAGCATCCGAGATTCTCCCTCGGAACCCCCTCCAGCGAGTCACTGGTGTCTTGTTTGTGCTATGCAGGTTTGTTCGCGAGCTCACTTCGGTTGGTCCAAATTTCAACCACAACACTGAGGATGCCCATAAACAAAGACATAGAATTTGATATCACCATTCGACCCTAGTATAGTAGTGAGAATGCAATTTTTATTCACTTGACAAACAATCAAAAAGGTAGGAGCACGCCAACCTAACCATAATTTTCCACTGAAGCCCACAAGATCAACCCCCACAAAAGAACTTAAGCCTAATTGATGAAATAAGGAAGCTACTTATTAACGTTGGATTTAGTTTCCGTAAGAAAGACAACATCCAAAATACGAGCTCTGATCAAACCAACCACTACTGAACTGTAGCAGTTTGACCAATACCACCACAGTTCCAGCAGAGAATAATCATAGGCTCACCCGTGGTTGGCTAGGCCCAACCGCCAAATCCAACAGAGTACCACCAACACATGCAAGCCACTGCTTAAGCACCATTCTAAAGTGGGAATTTAAAACTAATACCCCGCCCCCCTGAGAACCCGATGCTAATGCAACCAATTCGACCCAAGACAATCTCAAAATCTCATGAACAGGAATGGACAATCAAATTAACCAATTGTAGTAGGTGATGCAAAGTAAAATTATTATGGAAAACACCCATACCTAGAGGTTGGTCAATATGGGAAACCTCCAAAGTGCGAGATTTCTTCGCCTCAAGATTTGTATCCAGCTTAGAAGGAAACTTATCTCGCTCTCTTACTAGAAGTCGAAGAAGAAGAGGCGAGCCCACAGACCATGAGCAGGCAATTGAACCAACAACCCTGACCACTGGTTGGGCGTGAACTGTTGAGGTATTCTCCTCTGAAGTGAGAGTTATCTGCTATCCAACCTCTGCGTCACCTTATTTACTTCCATTATTCAAGAGTTGTAGGAGCATCACCCATGGGGGAAAGATTAGAAAAGGACTCTAACAGGATATGGAAAACAGGATAGAGCGAAGGAGCAGGTAAATTAATTCCCGATGGAGTCTCCCCTAAGTATTCCCAAAGCCCGAAGGGCCAGCTTCAAAGTCATTGGCAGCTAAGACCGATCTATGAGGACAAATAGGAAAATTAGAGCCATATTGATTAAAAGAAGGATTGAGAGAGCTGTTAGGGTCCATAGCTATTTTAGGCTGAAATAAGCAATCAAGGGGGTGAAGAAATCGAAGGCAAAAGACTGCGCTCAAGCTCAATACCCTTTCCTTTATCAACTTGAACTTTATCGGCAGGAAACGACCCAGATTAACAGATGCCTAACTCTTGGCAAGCGACGCAACAATAAATTCAGCCCAACTTCCTCCCAAAGCCCTGTGGTCTCCTTCCAAGGTTTGACCAATCTTATCTTGTAAAACTTCATAAACCACGTGTGGTGCCCATTGATCATATGATGTCCAGGTGTCATGTGACCTTTCCTGCCTTAGCTACTAAGGAGACCTCGAAACTTGCAACACCGATTGTCTCGGAAGACCCACCACTAGTCACCGGAGAAGACGCATAGACCGGTGCCGTCACAACCAGAGAACCCAAGCCTTCATCCAAGGAGTAAAAATACTTAGAACCAGACAAAAGCGAATGTTCTTGCGAATGGATGATCACATGAGTACCCAAAACCGAGGACTCTATTTCAGAACTACGAGCACCTGATTCATAGCTAATCTCCTTCGTATAAATATGATCTAAAACAATCTCCGTATCATCTGCTCGCCCATTAGCTAAATAAATACGACATGTTTGATTGCAATGGGAATTGGCAAAAGCACGCAATCGCTGTGAAAAATAACGCTCTATGATTTTGATAAAATAACCGATTATTTTCAGGTTGAGATATCGGTCTAATACTCTAACCACTTGGCTGCCGTGCTTGGTGTAAAGAGAACGGATGTGCACTATTGAAGTGACCAATCACTCCACAATTATAGCAAATGCGGAATGCCCACACCCAATTTCATTTGGTGTCGGAAGTCGACAAGTAGGTTCCAGCAACCAGAGGATCATCGATAAACACGCGAACTAAGATCCGAAAGTAGTCATTATTTTGTTGACGAAGATCAGACCAATCTATTTGCAGAACTTCACCAAAATAACGACCAAATTGGACGTCGGCCTCATAGAAGTAAACCTCTGCAGGAATATCATGTATTCTCACGCATAGATCCTCCGTAGAAAAATCTAACAGGGGAATAAACTCAAATTTTTTTTCGGCAGATCAGAAGCAGTAATGCGCCATGCATGTTCCAGGGACTTGTTTGAAGAAGACACTCTAAATCCCTAATTTCAGAGAAGTGAAAAGCAAAGCAAACTCCCACAGCTACTGTACTCCTGAGATGTCAATACAAATTCACAATTCGTTGAACAAAGTTCCTTGAAAATACCCGGTCGTCTTCAAATCTACCAACCAATTTGTTGGTCCACTTAGCACGAAGAATCTGGAGTAGATCAATGATCAACCTCTACCATATGACCACATCGTTCTAAAACCAGAAATTCTTCAATAGTTGAAGAATCAATGCTAGAAGTGGCCATCGTTCAGCAGCCTAGAACCAGAACCCTAGAATTGAAGGAGAAGCGACAAGGCTGAGGTAGAAAGCCAGAATAAAAGCTCACACACACACACACACACACACACTCGCACCTTAACCTGGAAAGACTCAGGGACGAGACTTTTTTTGCTTCCTCTACCGGCTTCTGTTGCGTTTTCATGTCTTTAGTCCCATGAATGATCATCCCGGTAATGCCCTCTTTCTAATTGCGACTTTGGCCCCGGACAAAAGTGCAGCACTGTAGTAGTTGCTCGTTCTAACCCAAGGGAACTGATTATTATTAAGGAAAGGAATATAAAGGATGAAACTAAAATCTTTCGGTCCCTTCCCTCCTCGCCACCCTACCTTCTGTATACAAACCCAAAGAACACTACTCATCATGAAGAGGCAGAGGTCCGAGCCCCCACCTCTCGCCCCCATCACCGCCGCAATACTACCCACACCTTCCACCCCTCCAACCCCACAAACAGCCCACAAACTCACCCACTCCAAACCCACCCCCACCCGCAAAACCATCTCAAACTCGTCTAAAAAACCCAAAAAATCCCTCTTCAGCAGCCCCAATTGGGCTCCTCTCAACACCACCCAATCAGAGCTCTCCTTGCCCCTCACATTTCCCACCGGCCAGACCTTCAGGTGGAGACAAACGCAGACATACCCTCTCCAGTACACTGGCGTTGTTGGGTCCCACTTAGTCTCCCTTAAGCAGCTCCAAAACGGCGACGTTGCTTACCATTTTTATCACACACCTTGTGATACTAATGCTAGGGCAGCCCTGCTGGATTTTCTCAATCTCGATATTTCTTTGAGTGACATGTGGCAGGGATTCTCGGCGGTGGATTCGCGGTTCGCTGAGCTGGCAAGGCATTTGGGTGGCGCTAGGGTGCTCAGGCAAGACCCACTTGAGTGCCTTGTTCAGTTCATTTGTTCATCAAATAATAACATTAAGAGGATTACCCAGATGGTTGATTTCATTTCGTCATTAGGGGATTATTTGGGGACTGTTGAGGGCTTTGATTTTTACGCGTTCCCGTCCTTAGACCGCCTTTCAATGGTGTCTGAGGCTGAGCTTAGAGCTGCCGGTTTCGGTTACAGGTTAGGTTTTCCTTTGTGTTCTTATTTGTTTTCTTGTTTTGAATAACGTCAATTTTGTGTTTAAAGTTGTTTTTTTATCTGGTTCAAAGTGAGGTTAATGAGCTATTCTATTGAACACTTCATGTTACTTAGATTTGCCTTCATTTTCTAAAGCAGTAAAGGAAGGTTTTGCAGAATAAGTGGGTTGCGAGATTGTGGTTGCACTTAATTACACAGTTCTTGATGGGGTTCCTTGAAGGCTCCTTTATCTGTTATTAACAGGAATTAGTCAAAAGTAGCAGGGGCGAGGCCACTCTTAGATAAGATGGGCGTTTCCCCCCTTGTTATATTCTAGATACAAAATTTCATGTATTAAATGAAGTATTGCTTGCTACAAATATAAAGTCAGTGTTGTAATCTATCCCACATGTCTGGGGACTTATCACACAGTGATATGCACAATAACTACATGATGTATCACTTGTTCATGCAATCGTAGATTAGTGTAGCAGGTATATGCTTAATCCATGTTCGACTATAGACACCTTCAAGTTGGTCAAATCTCAACCTGACTATAAATGTTTGAGAGAAATCTAGGTGGTCAAAGTGTTTGGGACACCCTATTTCTTAGAAATTACAACATAGAGTATTAACAAAAAGACAAAATTTCCAAATTCAAGGTGGTCAATTGCCCACTTTGAGCTACATATAGATCACCTCCTGATCTTACAATTACATCTATCTGTCCAATTCCTTCATTGATCAAGACTTCATGATCTGCTACATATCCATTTATGATCGGTATAGGCATTCTGAGATCCAAAACCAGGAAAGAATTGTTTGCCTTTGATAGGTGTCCAATAAAGTACCTAAATAGCCTAAACCTTATATAAGGTGCAGCTATCTCTCTTAAACTGTAGCAATTTCAAACGAATGATTACAGTTGTCTATAACACCCCAAGCTATGTAACTTTGTTCCCATGTAGCAAGCTCATTTGTAAAGATGGGTGTTTTATTCGTTTGTGCTTATGTTCTGGGAAAGCTGGAAAGGCAATTCCTGCATTCACTTCAGATTGCAGATTATTTGTTTATTTGTTCATATAAGAATTATAGGCTATGAAATTCTAACAATCCAAGCAATCTTTTTTTGACAGCTTTATTCTTTATCTCCCATCCTTACACACAGGGTAGTGGCTATCTATCTTTCAGAGAGGATTGACGCCATGCTTTGGAATACTGGAGTGTCTTTAAGGCCTCCACCCCTTCAATAAAAGGAAAAGAACCTCAACGTGTTGTAGCTTGAGTTGAGTCCACTGTTTAGGTTGCCTCTAGTTCCAAGATTAGATCACGTGGTCACCTTTTGGAGGGCCGGTGGATGATAGTTTCTCTGATTCGAGTCAGGTTGTTTCATAGTCTGCATATGTGTCTGCTTTTTACTTCTGTTCTTTGTTCATTGAGGTGTTTAAGACTTTGGGTGTGCAGAATATGGTGGTTTCTTTGTTGGTTGGTGAGAGTTTCTGCTGTAGCACTATTTGTTGAAGTATTACTATGACATTAAAAGTATAGGAGATTTTGAGCGCGTTACCATATTGGAATATCAAAAGTTGCTTGTGAGGTTCAACAAAACACTTAAAGATGACGAGGGTTTCGGGCTCAGCACTGCTGCCAACGATAACAAGTGTAATGGTGAGCGGAAAATTGTCAATGATTGATTTAGTAAGGAGATTCTGATTTGGCGAAAGAATGTCAAGGGTTGTAATTTTCTCCGCAGAATTGTGGACGACATTGTATAGTTTGAACATGGAGACGGTGTGCAAGCTTTTCAAGCTGGAGCATGGTTGGCTGTGTCAGCCTTCTCCTTACTGTGGATGTGCTGTCTTTTCCATGGGGCCACGTGACAGTGTCAGGCTTTGGATTTTAAAATGAGTCTTGTTTTTGACACTCTCCCACTCCAGTCGTTGCATTTCTTTCTGTTACTTCGAAAGTAGTTGCTTGAGCTTCGGCTACTTGAATTTTCAATTTTCCTTTTGTATTTCCCATCAAATGATCTTCAGATTATCTTAAGTATGCGGATATTTGGGCTGGTCCTTCTTAACCTTACGAGTTTTGTCCAGGGATTGTAATGACTGTAGTTTATATCTTGAGGGTCTGCATTTGGTAGTAGCCGTGCGAGGGGTATCCTATTTATGCTTCTTATTCCCTTGACTCTATTTAGTTTTGGTTTGATAAACTTTAACAGTATTTTACAGCTCGTGCGTGTTTATGTATCCATTGCTACATGACTGTGGATTAAAGTTAAAGATTTTCTTGTCACAATGAGCAGGGCAAAATACATTGTCGGTACCATGGAAGCTTTGCAATCAAAACCTGGTGGAGGTGTTCGGTGGCTTGCTTCTCTCCGTGACTTAGAACTTCAAAAGGCAATTGATGCTCTCTCTACTCTACCTGGTGTTGGTCCTAAAGTGGCAGCCTGCATTGCGCTCTTCTCTCTAGATCAGCATCATGCCATTCCTATTGATACTCATGTGTGGCAGGTGAGCTTTCTAAGGGTTTTTAATTGAGGGTTCTGTCTTCAGATTCTTGTATAAAAGTCACTACATGGCTGTTGATGTTGTTTTGCCATTAACAACATGTCCTCGATGTTAGTATACTTAAACAAGAGGAAACAAATGATCAATGGACTGCTTTTGGAAAATGTTTTTCACAAGCAAGGAGAAGTTAGTATCGCAACAAAAATTCTCGTGTAAACCTGTAAAGTTGGCAGAATATAGTCCACAGTGAAACATGTTTAGCCTCTTTTGATGCTCTTCTCTCTAGATCAGCATCATGCCATTCCTGTTGATACTGGTGTGGCAGGTGAGCTTTCTAAGGGTTTTTAATTGAGGGTTCTGTCTTCAGATTCTTGTATAAAAGTCACTACATGGCTGTTGATGTTGTTTTGCCATTAACAACAACATGTCCTCGATGTTAGTATACTTAAACAAGAGGAAACAAATGATCAATGGACTGCTTTTGGAAAATGTTTTTCACAAGCAAGGAGAAGTTAGTATCGCAACAAAAATTCTCATGTAAACCTGTAAAGTTGGCTGAATATAATCCACAGTGAAACATGTTTAGCCTCTTTTGAAGCTCCCATATTCTTGAATTAGAAGATGAGACACTGTTTGGTTGCTGTGGTCCATGACTGCGTATTGTTTTCTTTTCCATTTTTGAGTAAGACAAACATTCTAGCTGTTCCCTACTAGTCTATTCAAGGCTATTTATGCAATGTTATAGCCCAAGCCTCTCACTTATTGCGCTTGGTCAAAGGAAAAGAACAATAAATACATAAAAAGCGAAAGCCATAATTAAATAGGCAGCGGCTTTAAGAAATGCACCAATCGGGCCTTAGTATCACAATCATCCCCTGCCTTCCAAGAATAGCTTTCAGTTAGCTCGGTTTGTTAGATAACCATATTATTGCTGTCATAGTAAATGAACATGTATGAAAGGGTTCCTTATTATCACACAAGTTCTTCGTATCGTTGCCTCCTTGCAGTCTCACATACTGTGAAAGAGATCATGCTGTATCATAATACTTATATTTAACATAACTCTCTCATCTTTATTGAACTTTGATGCTAATGTTCTTCCCTATGTATTTTTGAACGCAAATTACGGGTCTAATGGGTAACATCTTCTCCTGAATTGGCACAAGGACCGTAAGGTGATAGATCAAGTTAATTGCCAACTAATCATAGATCCAAAGAAATTAGTGGCCAGCATTAGTAGATAAGACTTGAGGAAGTTTTGAGTTGGCCTGCAAATGTTCATCAGTAGGATCAACTGGCTTCGGTTGTTAACTGTTTCAATCGACACCGTTCTGATTTGCTACAGAGGAGGACAGGAGGTTCAGGAAGAAGTCATCAGAAACAAGGATAAGAGGCTGATGAGGACATGCATTTGTATTTGCATAAATTTGTTGGCTAACTTTTGCATCTTTATAACTTCAAGTACTCGTGTATTCGTAAAGTACTTATGTTCACATATTTTTGTTGCTGGGGTTGAACAAGATTGCGACTAGGCACCTCATCCCTGAGCTTGCAGGCACCCGTCTGACGCCCAAGCTTCGCAGTTATGTGGCAGATGCATTTGTAAGCAAATATGGGAAGTATGCTGGTTGGGCTCAAACTCTGCTTTTTATTGCTGAGTTACCTTCACAAAAGGCACTTCTACCATCAACTCTCTGGTCTATGGAGGGGGAACGAAATTCTAAGCGGAAAAATGGACAGATGGTGACTGAAACACAATGAGTTAATGCTTGGACTCAAGGTGATGCTGAGACTTTTTTTTTTGCTCGACTCTGGATAAGTAGTTTTTAGCGTTTTTGTTTCATTAAGTGCACCAACAGGACAGATGGATATACAGCTCAGAAGAGCAGAAGAAAAAAGGTTCACTAGTTAGTATACTACTATACTCTGTGCAGATGAGCCTGGGAGGAGGGTGCTTGGTGGAACCTGCAATGCTATATAGAGGTTGATCTCTAGTTGAATGTCTTTTCTTCTGCATCTCTCTTTGACCTTTTTTGCCATTTATGTCCTCCTTTAGAGATCACTTTAACTGTCTTAGCATATTGCTGGTAATTCTCCTGTTGCTTTTATTTGATATCGTTTGGAATATAACCTTGTTAAGCTTATATTCACAAATAATTTGCTTCCTGTGCTATAAGTAGTAAGAAGTGTTGACCGTTGATCATTTTAGTCATGGAACGGGTTGGTCCAATAAAATTCAAAACTTGTTAAGAATAGAACTCAGGTAGCTTCGTGGGGAATGTGTCTTGCATTCTCCCTCTCCTTCCCACCTTTTTCTCTCTGGATCTACTAGTGGATCTTTTCAATTCCTATTCTCGTATGTATACTAGAGTCTAAGGCCTTTGATGACTACCTTCTACTTAATCAAATTGAGGAGTTCTGTGTCCTATGTGGTACGCACTCCTTTGGCAGTGTACAGTCATCTTGAAGATTGGCTTTGGGCTTTGGGCTTTGTTCGTTTATTTCTGTTGAACAAGTTAGAAGATAAAAGGAAACTGAACAAAGAAGTAGAGGATGTTTTATAATGATTAGTCTGTCTACTCGTGCCAAAAGATTGAATTTTAACTAAGAGATTTGTCTCTCAATGTGATCAGTGCCATCTGGTTCATAAGGACAACAAACTTTGTTTGTAATTTAGGGACAATGACAACTTTTATCTATAAGCTTAGCTAAAGAAAGAATGTAAGATTATTTATTATCTACTTTCTCTAAAATCAAGTTTCCGTATGGCTTCGTAAACTAATTTTTGAATTGCTTCGTGGAAGAGAATACATTTGTTGCACATTCTCATTCACAAAGCGCATCAACCAAAATAACTTTGGGAGTGCCTGGACATGGGTCCTCACCAAAACTTTGATATGATGGTGCGATGGAGCATTCCCTTCTCCCTACACATGCCTGAAAGAGTAATATCTGAAGTTAAGATCTTATAAGCCAGCAGTTAAACAAAATGAAGATTGACATACTACAGCAATTTCAATGGGGGACCGGTAATGTGATTTGATAAACTGAGGTTATCGACCCCCATGTAGACCAAAACTCATCTTACTGTCAATGCCCTTTCTAGCTGCTGCAAAGTCATCGTATCAGAGCAACTAGTTGAAGTTACTGATTTCCCAACTTTTCCCCTGCCATTATTTGGGAAGGGTGCTCAAAACAGAGCAAAGCCAAAAAGATTTCAAGATTTTCACTGTCTATATTTAGCCCAAGTACTTTTAGGAGTCCTACTTGTTGCTTTCATGTCCTCTCTTCTCAACAACAAAGCTAGTATATACGTACAACATTAAGAAAGGGGAAAAGGAAAACAATTCCGCACCTTCTCCACAGTCGCTTTTGAATAAGTTGAATGACAGCTCCCAACAGAGTAATGTCCGCAATCACCTGCAGGGTTACCAAAGCTTGCAAATAGAATCCGAGAAATATATTTCCCGGGTGGACAACGGAGCTGAACTTCTGCTCTTCTGTGGTGGTGATCATTATTCTTTATTGCACTTTGGATAAGTCCTTTCCATGAACCTACAGGGGGCGGATTCGAATCTGACACTTGCCCACATACTTTTGTGACTGAAATAATGTCTATTGAAATGCCTTGAGGGTTGCCGTACTCCTCATCCAACAAAACTAACAGGTTGCCTGTGGGCTTAAGGAAAGATCGAGGTATATTGTACCTATGTAGATGGTCACTGATTAGTTGTGAAATAGAACTCAAAAGTTGCTTGCTAGTATTATTGACTTCAGGGCAATATCTTGGCGATTGTGAAGTGATTAATTTTGAAAATCCTGCTTGATATTTTATACACACTAGATAACTTATCTTGGGTAACCTTTTCCGCAAATCGTGCTTTAATGAATCAACCTTTGGATTGCAAAATTTTTAGTCAGCTAAGATCAAGGAATATCCAATTAGTAAGCGTGAAGGTCTATTTCTACCGCTTATTATGCTGTCCATACCTCATTTGTTACTAAAATATGCGTTAGCGACGGAACATAAATGTTTCAGCGGTATATGACGGTGTGGAAATCATAATAGGGAGTGGAAATAGACTTTCTCTTACTAAATACTAACTGTTACCTAAGTGTTACCTCATACTAACTCTTGCCTGTATATGTAAGGTATGGGTATGTGTGTACATATTATATGAACTTGTAATGCAAGAGCGTGTGTGCTATGTGTATGAGAGGAAAACAAAAACATGTTTGCTCTTTAGATGTTGCTTAAGTATTTCAGGATCTGTATGTACTGCAACTACATGCGTGTCCATAGACATTATGTAACACTGTGTAATAAAAAATAGGATTAAATTCATTGGTGTCCATAAGAAAACATGTCGAAGCCACTTGCTATGGAGGTGAGAATTTCTTGTGGTTTTTATTCCCTTTGATATAGAAAAATTATTTACATACCATTGTTGTGAAGGACTCCCAGCGGGGGTATGGAATGAGACCCAATAACGACCTATACTTTGGCCGTTTATCCAAGCTTCCCCTTTACCCATAGAGCCAAGGTTTAGTGCAATGGGTTCAGTACCCCCCGGTGCATCAAATGCAGTCTGTCAGGTAGCAAATCATCTGGATTAATAGTTGAGCAAAGTTCCCCCAGTATATACTACAGTAGTAAGACGTAATATCTATTAAGTGGGTGCTTTATAGGAGATGGTGATCATGCTTCCATTAGAGATATCCGTTTTATTATTGCGGTTGTGTAGAAAGTACGAATGTACTCAAAGATGCTTTATTGCAGGGCCAAAGTTAATTTGTAGGGGCTTATGTAACATAAAACAAGTCTGTCAATACTTGGATATATTTGAACTAGGTATATTGAGTTATTGGTCTTTAAGTGTAAATTGTACACTAGACATTCTAAACGTACACAACATTGTAAATTACCAAGTGTTTTATTTGAAGTGATAATATAGCTCCATAAAAAGCTGCCCAATTGCCTGCACAATATGATGTAAAATGCACCGAGTGATATTGCTTTTCTCAATCTACCATTTGTGCTTAGATATTAAGCTACAACTAGCTTCCCTTGCTATCCTAAATAATATAGAAATTAGGACCTTACCTTGCAGCGTAGGCAGATATGGTGTGTTAGTTACTAAAAGGACTAGAGAGCCCACTGACACAAAATATGCGTTTTATGTTTGATGAGACACTACGTAATTACAGAAACCTAATTCGTTACCTTGTACCATGTGAGCGGTTGAGAAGAGCTGAAGCTGCTCCATTGAACATTACTCGATCCTTCAATTGTGTAAACTTGCAACTTCTCCCCTAATAAGCCAACCTTCATGTGATCATTCACAAAATTTAGATCAATTGAAGTGGATTGTTGAAGATGGGAAACATGATGATCAAGAGTGATAGAATTATGGAAAACTACAAAAAAAAAAAGATTCTAAAAATCTTCTTGTAATATTAGTCTACTTGTTTAATTATCAATCTCCCTAAGGGTCCATATGTAGCCGCAAATCAAATAGTCATAAAGTACACAATGATTGGTTATAGAGTTTGAATAGGTCAAAAGAAGCATCTTATAGCAAAAGGACAATGGATTACCTGATATCCCCAAGAATAGTTTGTGAAATTTTGAATATCTTGGTTGGCTTGAATCGTCACCCTACGTAATCCCGCAGTTCTACGCTCAAGAAAGGCCCCTGAATCCTTAACAACACAAATTGAATTGACATGTCAAAGATTGAATCAATATTTTTATGCATGTTTCCGCTGATAAAATTTGGTTTTTTTCGAACGTGTGCCTTTAAGGCTACTAAGCAAAGCATGAGATATCGAAATTTTGTTGCTCTTTGAAATGCATGTAAATGATACTTAACCCAACCCGCAACCCCCAACCACAATAAGGTTGTATTTGCTAGTTATGAGGTCCCATAATTATATTTAGTGCAGCATGACATCAATGCATAGTGTCTTGCCCTAACGAGATCCGTAAGGAACTTTTCAGCATTTTCCCGTGTTCAGCTAATAATTTGTGTGAGGTGTTGTACGACATGAAGGTTCACTGTAGGATTGACTCTTATAAATTCCACTGAGAAAGCGAATTCTCCTGTTCTTGCAAAGAAGTTAAAAGTTCCTCTGAGATATTAAGGGGCAAGAATTGTAGACTTATACACATTCATGTATATCTATGTCTATACTAGATATAAACGCATGCAAGAGGTTGCATGGCTGATTTTTTTTTTCCTTAGAATACCTTTTTCGAATTTAATGGTTCCTACAAGTAAGAGTGTGTTTATTTTTGTAAGGGTGAGGGTAAAGTACAACCTTTTTGGCTAAATTAAAACATTTTGTTGATAATCTATACGGCATATGAAAGCACACAAGGTGTAAAATGGTAACTTTTGTTTTTCTTATAATACACTTTTTGAATCTAAAAGGCTTCTAAAATATTAAGGTTGTTTTTGACTTTCAAAAGGGTAAGGCTAAATTACAAGTTTTTGGCTAAATTTAAGTGCTTTGTCGCTAATCTATACTAAATAAAAAAAATGCAAGGTGTTAAATGGCTAAACATTTTTTCCCCTTAAAAAACTCTTTTTGTATTTAAAAGGGCTTAATTACCCCAAAAAAATTCAAAAGACTTTTAAAAATTAAAGGTGTTTTTTTACTTTTAAAAAGGTGAGGCTAAACTACAACCTTTTTCGCTAATCAAACATTTTGTCCCTAAAGAGGTTAGAAGTTCATAAAGTATCTTTTCTTGACAAAAGAGTATGGATTTAATCAAAAGAGGCGTGGGTTTAGCTCTACCATACCATATTGATATGTTACTAAGTCTCTGTTCATTCTTTAAAACACCCTATCAAAACCTAACCGAAAAATTAATTTACATCAAGATTGATAAAAAGAACACTTAATTTCGGCTACTACTCAGAGAACCGTACTTAAGTCACAAGTATTATCGTGCTCTTCTTCTTTTCTTTAAGGTGGACAGGCTAATGCAACCTATATTACATAGACTCGGTGTCAGTGTCCGGATTGGACACGTATCCGAGTGTCGGACTCGCAAAATTTCTGAAATTACAGGACACAGGATAGGATCTGATTTTGGACACGGTCACAGGGACACAGATAGACCATTTATTTTCAAATAGTACTTTATATGAGATGAGTACAAACAATACGGGTGGATATGATATTATGGAAAAAAGTAGCATGTATTCTAAATGATGCTGTTATGGAAAAGAAAAGGATAACACGTGAAGGTCATTTATTATGACCCACACGCTTATCCACAAGTCAGATGCCTCGAGGTGTTCTCTTTCTCTCTCCCCCCCACCCCAAAAAAAAAAGATCTGCACTCTTCGTCTTCTTCTTCCTTCAACCTTGATCTTCCATCATCGTCTCTGCTCTCCTACCCAGGTGTGAACTCTGCGCCTTCTTCCTCCTTAGACCTTCATCTTCCATCATCCATAGCGACAGATTTCCAGAGATGCCTCTCCAATCGGCAACGTGGCGTGTTCATCTGGCAAATGGCGTGTCCGGTACAGATTCCGTACCCGTATCCCTGTCGTGTCGACACGATATTTTGATTCAAAGTGCCAAGTCTATGTAACATAGAATGCAGTTACTAACTCTTACATATGGTTGCAAACTCATATTTATCGACATAGGATTGGGTCAAAATATCTACAACTTCGACTAAGCCTTCTCTTTTTAACTTCTATGATGAATTTATGTACTGTTTGTGTTTGGTAAATAGTGGGTTGTTATTATTGTTGGAATTATCTTAACTCTCTAAACCTCATGCCATCCGCAATATTCTCTTTTTGTTTTATACTGATGATACGCATCTTATGTTTCAATGAATGATCTAGGTTAGAAAATATTCTTGATGAACTTTTGTTGTGTTTGTAATTATATTAAAAATTTAAAGAGTATTTACGTATGGTGAAAACCATTATTGAAATTACTTCCTTTTTGCCATTATCTATACCTGGTCATACCATTCCTCTTCTAGTATACATTTGAAAAAGACACAAAGATGCATGCGCGCGCGCGCGCACACATACACAGAGACGCACATTTGGCTTCTTAAATGATTGTGTGGTGGTATAGTCATATTAATGATTTGCGTCAAAATTAAAAGTCTTTTGTGAATGCTAGATTACATGCATAACATGATTTAATAGCCTAATATATACTTCTAAGATTAACAAGACCATGATAAGTAAGAACAAAAGAGAGCTTAGACTAATACTAATTATGGATTTAATCAATAATTGGTGGGAAGTTATGAGATGATTGGATATCCTACTTTTTGTTTGGCCTAGAAATTGAAATTGCTGAAAAATGATTTAAGAAAATGGAACAAAGAGGTGCTTGGTGAGTTGAAGTGAGATTAGCATGGGTACTTGCAAAGATTCAGAAATTTGATGCCCGGGATGGAGAGTGACCCTTAAGTAGCAACGAACAGGTTCGGTTAATGATCTTAAAAAGGAAGCCAATCATTATTTCTATTGGAGGAGATTTGTTGGAGACAAAGGTCGAGGGAGTTGTTGTCTGAAGGTGACAGGAATGCTAGAATTTTTCACCGTATGGCCAACGCTCATAAAAAATCTAATCAAAACTGGAAAGATTGTGGTGGAGGGTGAGAAGTTTACTTCCAAGGAGGAGATTAAGGAGAACATAGTAGGCTTCTATTGAAAGCTCTTTTCTGAATCTAGTCATGTACGTCCTTTGCTGGATGATTTGACCTTTAAGTTCTCGATCAAGAAGCTAAACATTCCCTTGAGAGAAGTGGTGGCTGCTTTAAAGAATATGACAGGCGACAAGGCTCCGGGGCCTGATGGGTTCAATATGACCTTAGACACTGCTGGTTTGTTGTTAAGGAGGATGTAAGGGACTTCTTCCACTTCTTTTATGAACAAGGCAGATTTGAGAAGTTTGGATGCCACATTTCTTTGCTTGATTCCAGAGAAAGGGGGAGCAGTTGATATTAAAGATTTCAGGCCCATTAGCTTTATGTGGAGTGCGTATAAGTTGCTTTCTAAAGTGTTGGCTTGTAGACTTCAGAAAGTTTTGGATGGAGTGATTTCCGCGTCTCAAAATGTATTTGTTGGAGGTAGGCAAATTTTAGATGCAATTTAATCACTAATGAATGTGTATATTCTGAATTCGTAGCGGTCTTGCCAGGTTTAGTGTGTAAATTGGATTTAGAATAAGCTTACTATCAGGTAATTAAACTTGTATATCCCATAAAGGAAGAGGTTTGGGGATAGATGGAGGGCGTGGCTGGATTTTTTATCTCTTCATCTATGTTTTTTTTTTGGTGAACGATACTCGAGCTGGGTTTTTTCATACTTTAGGGGTCTTAGACAGGAAGACTCTTTATCTCGTTTTGTTCCTCTAGTTGTTATGGAGGCATTGAGCCGACTTTGGGATTGGGCATAGAAGGAGGCTTCTTGGCAAGAAATTCCACGAGTCAGTGCTGCAGATTTCCCACCTTTTATTAGCAGACAATACTGTACTTGGCGGAAGAATTTTAGTTGCTTTACAATTGGATAGTGCTCCTTTCCTTCCAAGCAACCTCAGGTCTGAAAATAAACTTAAGAAATAAGTGAGATAATTCCAACTAGGGAAGTTCTGAATTGGGCTAATCCCTCCAGGTCTTTTGGGTGTAAGCTTGAGAGCTTTCCTTTCTCTAACCTTGGGCTTCCTCTTGTTGCTTTTTTCAAGGATAAGAGATGCTGGAATTTGGTGGTTGAGCGCTTTGAAAAAATGATTGGCTGGTGGAAGAAGCAATATCCTTACAAGGGTGGTAGACTAACTCTTATAGAAAGCATGCTCTCCAGTCTCTAGATGTACTTTATGTCCTTATTGGTGATTCAGATTTCCGTCGTCAAAAGATTAAGAAATTGGAGCAAGAATTCTGATGAGATGGTGCTTCTAAAGACAAGAAATATCACTTAGTTAATTAGGACATTGGTTGCTCTCCGATTCAGTGTGGAGGCTTAGGCATCAAGAAACTGAGGTCCCTTAATATTTCTCTGCTTGGGAAATGGCTTTGGAGGTACTTACGCGATTGAGATGCTTTGTGGAGGCAAGTGGTGGCGGGTAAATTTGGGGTGCCATAGGATTTTGGTCCGTTGCGAAATCAAAAGACCTCATGGCTTAAGCATGTGGGTGGGGATCAACAATTGTTCGGTCACTTTAGTCAAACTCATTTGCTTTAAGGTGGGTAAAGCTCCTCGATTCAGATTTTGGCTGGACCATTGGTGTGGGGAAGAAGCTGCGGAAATCATTTCCTACGTCGTTTCTTGTTGCGCACGACAAAGAAATTTTGGTAGGCAATCTTCTTGCATTCTATAGGGATGGCCCCTTCTAGAATCCTACTTTCTGAAGAAACTTTCATGACTGAGTTGGGTTGTTTGTACTCTGCAAATGTTGGTTTAATGTTGATGGATGTGTTTGGAAGGTAAATTTTTTGGGGTTTTTTAGTGAAATCCTTTAACTCTCGGCTGGTGACAGATTAGGGAAGCTTCTTTCCTTGGAAGCTCATTTGGAAGTCTTTGGCTCCTCCGAAGGTCTGCTTTTTTACTTGGGAAGCAGTCAGGGATGCAGTTTGACTGGGGACAACTTGCGGAAGAGAAGAAAAGTGTATGTCAACTGGTGCTATATGTGAAGGTAATGGGGAGTCCGTGAATCATCTTCTTCTGCATTGCCAATAAGCTTAGGGAATTTGGGACATGGTCTTCTGCCTTTTGAATATTTTGTGGGTGATGCCGCCTTCCGCGGTTGAAATGCTCTGTAGTGGGTTGCTGTACAAGATAAAATGAAGGGTTGGAAAATTGTGGGATTTGATTTCTATTTGCTTGTTTTCGTGTATTTGGAGAGAAATATGCGAGCGTTTGACGGAGTTGAGCAGCCTGTCTAATCTAAAGGCTTCCTTTTTGCCCACTCTTTTTAGTTGGGCAGATGATGGCTCCACTAGGTCCCATGATGCCTTTTTGGATTCTATGGACAACTTCCTGTGTATGATTAGGTGATCAATGCTTGTAAAGCTTTTATGTGAGGGTTTCACCTCCTTTTCATGCGGGTTTATGTCAATTAATTTACTTACCAGAAAAAGTAAAGAAAAAAAGGCGTAGCTTTAGAGAAATTATACTTGACTTATAGAACTTAAGATCGAAAAATTAAGAAAGGACTTGCTCCATCTTTAACATCCGAATAAGAGATACCATAAAATTTTTAGTAAGGCTAGATCATTACCAAAACAAAATAGAAGGGAGGGGCTATTTTGACTCCCAAAGATGAATAAGTTTATGGTTGGACAAATTTGCCCCTTGTCAATTAGACACCCTAAAAGATACTTCATATTCATATATTTATCCTCTCCCCTAACGATCATTGCTGCAAGAATTTATCCTCACTCTGCAGAAAGAAACATGATGGATAATGGATGATACCAAAAGTCCTAAATGATGATATTTTGATTTAAGTGGAGATGCTTACAGGAAGAAGGGCTAAACCTTTAAGAGTGAACGATAGAAAATTCAAGAAGATCCTGGAAAGCTACAACTACTTGATTTGTTACCTAAGCAGACGTGCCTTGCTAGGTGTCTTGAGTTCATTTGATTCTTGGATTTAAAGATACTACTTCCTAAGCTTCTAACTCCTTCCATTTTACAATATGCCATATTGCATCTATTGATCCTAACTCCTTTCTGTTAGACACTTTACCTTCTGCAATCCTTTTAGGGAACAAATTTCGAACTATTGTTAATCATGTAACTCAATCTCATTTTCCATTTTTTATCTCACACTTCCTACAATTATATGCATGCTATATAATATGTTACAAGCGATTATACAACTCCAATACACTTCATTTTACATTTTTGGTATGTCAAGTAGTCTTTAGAACACTTTCTTCACTTTCGTTACTGCAATGCCAACCTTGTAGTTTCCGGTGAGAATTAATACAATTTGTGAAAGATGTTTGAAACTGGTTATAATGTCAGTGTACCTTGGGTAACAAGATTTAGTATGAAACAGTCATGCTTAGCTTTAGTGGCAACTTGATGTGACAAAAGAAATAAGTATGATAAAGTAGTGACAAATATTTTAAGTAATTGATATTAACGGTTTGCATTTGAAAGTAAGACCATTTTTTGTACAATGAACTTTCCATGCTTCAAGTCTTTAACTACAGGTTTTCACATTGATTTACTTGTTATGGTTCACTTAAAATAATCATATTATTATCTTTATCTGTTTTTCGCTAAGTTCTATAACATCTCCATTTCGAATCACTATTTGACGTGCAAAGCATGTGGTCATTACTTGTAAAACACGTACGTACATGGAGATATATGGAGAGATGGATATATAGATAAGTAGACAACAGAAGAACTCGAAATGGAGATTATGAAGTACCGGCAGTCCAACCATCCCGCTTAGTAAGGAGATATTGTTCATCCCATTATCCAAAGATACAGTATTCTCCAAGGTAAAATTTAAATTTCTGTGACTTCCGTGTGCAGAACCTATAGAACAGAAACAATTAAACTCATCAGTTATGTTGAAATGTCGGAAAGAAAAACCATGTTTTACTGGAGAAGGTGATAAGAGCGTAAAGTTAGTTTCATAGATTGTTTTTACAACTCTATACAAAACACCAGTAAGTACAACTTAGATTTAATCTGTAAGATCTTAAAGCAATTTTTCTCAATATTGAAGTATAAGGAAGTAGATGAATAGTTAAGAAAGTTGGATGTGCTGTATAGATATTTGTGAATCTCAATTTCTTATAAGAAGGGTGAGGATATTGAAGAAAACGTAGGAATTATTGTGCTCAACATCTCACCTCTCCTGTCAAAAGTTGATTTCAAATGTTAAGCCCATTCAAAGGGATAGATACTTCATGGGAATTTGGGGGAAATAATTGAGCAACTAAGACATAAGTAACGATACTTAGGTTTATGCACGACAGAAGCCATGTACTTGTTATGAACGGAAACAGTGCAACGTGCATTGAGAAAAAGATAAGTCTTCATAAGGTTTTCACAGGTTGGATGAAAACTTGGGTACACTCCTTATAGATATAGTATGAAGCTTCTACATGTTCATAATTCTCTCCCATCACTAAGGGTCAGTCTTGAGCCCTTATTTATCTGTTACCTCAATTCTGGATGAATTGGCTATTTGGCCAAGGTCTGATGGTGTATGTTACTTGACGATAATAGTGTTTCAGGGATGAACCCAAAGCATATATTGATGCTAAAATGGCAGCACAGAGAGAAGCTCTACATTCTGGAATCAAGAGGGTTTGGAATAAATAGGGTCGAATCTGGATGTATTGATAATACACATGAATGCAGGAATACTGGTTGATAGCAAGTTATAAAAAGTTGCAGCTGTGAAAATGTGAAATAAAGTAATGAAAAACTGATGGCTTGGTAGTGAGAATTGAAGGTTAGTGATACCGAATGTCTGCAATTTCATTAGTTTGGCGTTTTTTATACATACAGGGGAAAATGTACAAGAAAACGTTATGTAAAGTTTAATGTAGGCCAGGTTAACTTGAGGTGCATTACGAAGAAGAAAAATAGGCAAAAAAGAAAAAGTTAATAAAAGCATTTTGCATAATGATAGGCTTATGTAACATCAACCATGTATTATAAGGTAGAGCGATGGGCACTGAGGAACATGCTGATATAAGCAGTGTAGCTGAGACGTGATTGCTAAGTTGACCCTGTAATTAAGAGAGAGAAATGATAAGAGCAAGAAATGAACTCGTTTCTTTCTTTGTGCCCATACTGGCCCGTAAAATGAAGCTGAGAAAAGCTTTCCCCTATTCCAAATTTACCTTATAACCCTTTTCAGACTTAATTAGAAGTTGATCCTATTTGTGATACCTAACAAAGGAAAAGGCAGTACCTAGGGTTGGTCCTCCCAACGTGTAGCAGTGGCACTATGAGGGGGTGGGTGTAGTAGAGGGACTAAGTACTTCATTAAACCAGTGACATTGTTTGTAGCTCTCATCGCTGCTAATACTTTAAGTAGTGGTCCATTTATGCATAAATCCAGTGCTTAAAATTCACATTTCTTAACTCCATGGCCAATTACCATGATTATCAATAGAACAACTACGTAAACCATGGCGCTTACCTACAAGAGCTCCATTGACAAATGCATGTAAGACATGTCCAAGGGAGTTCACATTGAGTATAGACTGAGCATCAGAGGAGTTATGCTGAAACCTAGCAATAACAAAGTTTTAAGCTATCAGTACACTACACATTGTTATGACACATTGCTAAATTTATGCTCTTCTGTATTTCCGTATCCCCTGTTTACGTGCTTATACATGAAATCTCATTTGCAGAAGTTTTCGAACCTCTAAATGCATAACTTAAGGCAAAAAAACTTTGGGGGTACAGGAAAATCACATTTCTGACGCCCGAGACCTAAGGTATTGGTGGACCTTACAACTTTGTTATATTGTGCAAATGGAAATAAGGCATGTATCGTACGGTAACATTTTATGAACAAGAACAAACTTAGTTAACAATTTGGTGTAGCGGCCTACCACAAGTTACTGGGATGGCAGCATAAAAAGGGTGGGTTTCATAACCTATAATCCTCTTACAAAGTCAGGCTCTATTAAATATGTCAAATGTTCCAAGCTTAGAACAGCTTTGCATCGCTTCTTGGATAGGGACATAGATTATCTTAAAACTTGATCAAAAAGTGAACTCTATAGTGACAGACCGTTGAGAGACATTAGATATGGTCTGTCCACAATTCTTTAGTTTACCTGAAGCTTTACCACAAGTAGCCAGATGTGTGTTTTGAAGTATTCATCTGTTCTAATAATGTACACGATGTAGCGTCCTGCCACAAGTTACTGGGAAGGTAGCATAAAAAGGGTGGGTTTCATAAGCTATATTCCTCGCACAGAGTCAGGCTTTAGTGAATTTATCAAATGCTCCAAGCTTAGAAAAGGCATTGCATCGCTCCAAGCTATATTCCTCGCACAGAGTCAGGATTATCTAAGAACTTGATCGAAGAGTAAACTGTAAAGTGACAGACAGTTGAGAGACATCAGTTATGATCTTTCCACAATTTAACAATACTTAGTTTACCTGAAACTGTACCACAAGTAGTCAGTTGTGTCTTTTGTGGTATTCATCTGTTCTAATAATGTATTCGACCTCAGTGAGGTATCATCAAAGTTTGGGACAACTTCTTCAAAAACTTCCCACATCTCAGTGGAATCAAACATCACGCTTGGTAGTGTTGACCTTGTATTCGTTTGTGTGCTTACCTGTTCCACATGAGGGAGTGCAAGATATGTTACAGTTATGAAGAATTGGTTTAATTTCGTATAGTGAGTTCATATGTATTTATTGAAGGTATTCTTATACATGTAAAGAGTCTTTCGAATCTAGTAGAGAGAAATTATTACTAAAAGTTCGACTTGTATATACGATGGGATAAGAAAATATAACAAACATTGTATTTCGTTACAGCATTAAATCATCAAATGCAAGTCAAACCTTAGCGGTGTTGAAGGCTACTGTCTTGCAGTCAGGTAAGATGCTAATTGACTTCGGAGGCAAGTCATAAGAAGAATTTTGAAATTGAACCACTACATCATTTCTACCATTATTGTTCACAAGCAAGGCCGCACATCCTCCTGAATTTCCTTGGAACACATAGGCCTGTTTATTGTAATTGACAAGAATTGTGTCATTATTATGTGGTATATGAGGAGAAATGTGGCAGCTGGTAAAGGAAAAAGAAACTAGCATTTGATTCCCAACATTCTTACTTCTTGTAGTGGACCCAGGGACAAGTTAAATGGTACTCCAGCAAGTAGTGTCTCTGAGCAGAGATTTATTGCTGCATGCAACTCTTTGAGATGACCCCATTTTGGTTGCCTGATGAGACCTATATTTCTTGACTGAGCCAATTAAACTTGTTTTTCTTGTTTTATATAACCAGGTGTAACATAAGTGGTGGTAATGGCCTACCATACTCGTCAAGAGGAGCTTGATCGTAGTAACTTGTTAAGACATATGCTGAGCCTGTCCTTCCAAGATTGGTTCCTCCATGGTACTACATTGGAACCAAGATAAAGTGACATTTTTAAAACTACATGTTATGCAGGTTATAATGACATCAATACGGGGAATATTAGAAGCTCCCTGTATGTAACTTTGGTGTGTTATGAGTGACAATGTTGTTTGATTGTACCATGTAATAGTTTACAAAGCTCCCTCTCTTCTTTGCTATGAATAATGCTGTATGAAACGCTATGTCCTCCGCAGATCTCATTGTTGCGTTCTCCCCATAAACTTGATAGCTTCAAAGCAAAGGAGAGGAAGAGTCTCAGTAATGTTGATATATGTTTTACCTCAAAAGCAAAAGGCGTAAAACGGAGTAGTTGACAGCTTACTAGCTTGTCCAGTTCTCAGTCCAGAGTGCAGGCTTATTTGGCGAGTTTGGCCCTGGGAAAGTTTCTCCACATCTCATGCCATTGCATGTATTTATCTGCAGATTGTACAGTTTCATTGATAGTTTATTGATTTATGTATCAGATTACCTACACCCCTGGTTGAAAAGTAATTGTTGGCTCTTTAATGCCTTTGCAGGTTATGAAAGCTACGATATGTCCTTATCTCGGTATTGACTGTTCGTGCATTGGATGTATGAAGTATGATTGGACTATAACATGTACCTAGACATTGTTGAGAGAATAGAAAACTGACCACTGGATCCGGAGCATCTTGTTGCTTGCACATCATCCATGGTACACCAGTATGAAGTCCCACAGCCATTTCTGCTGCCCAACGGACGTAAGGTGGCCCTCTCTCATGAAAAGCTGCTTCTATGTTTTGGTACTCATTTTCAATCTGCAATTGAGCAGGTCCTATGAAATCGTGAAAGGTGATATAGTAGAACAAAGGCAACCTTGTTACGGTCTTAACCTGTGAGAGTATGATTGGACCTCCTTGTGAAGCATATAATCCCTCTGCCATCATCATGTTAACTATCTTTGTGGTAAAGACTTGCATGAATTGCTGCCATGATGAAACAACCAAGTGCCAAAACTCCACTGAATTACATGGCAAATGTAGGGATTTACTGATATTGATGCGGTTCTTTTGGTAGTATCAGTCTCATTACCTTAAATGGTTCATTGTCAGACCGAAAGACAATGCCTGGAACATCATGCAACCAAAATGGTAGACCTCTGCAATAGGGATCCGTTAGATATCTGAGATATAGAAGGTGCAAAGCCATTGTGCAGTTTTCAGTCGGAATTGCCCAAAAGAGAGGCTTATCTGTCGCTCAAAAATAGGACACCACACACATTTATACATTCCTGTATTAAGGTAATCCCCACCCACCGAGTTGATATTGTATGGCCATGATCATTTATGACCGCTGGATCAGGGGAAGTTGTGAAAGGAAGAGGGACTGTTTGGCGGTGGAGACCTTTCATAGAATAAGTATAAAGGAGTTTTTTCCCTAGCTCTTAAAACTTAATTATCAATATATTATATTTTGAAACTTATTTATCTGCATATTACACTTTTAAAAATCGCTGTTTGTAAACAGCGATTTCCTTTTTATTTCTACTGTAAAGTAGAATTTGCTGCTGTTTTTATCTTGAAATCGTGATTTCAAATAGCGATTTTTAAAAGTGTAGTATGCGGGTAAATAAATTTAAAAAAAGAGTAAATTGATAATTAAATTTTAAATATGTATTAATTAAAAAAAAACTCATCATCGGGAGTATTAGATGGTGGGGGGAAAGTTGGTCTGGGAGCATACAGTATTTTCAACCAACCTTTCCAGACACCCACCAAAAAGATTTTGAGCCACGTCCACACCTACCTTTCTGTTTTGGAGCTATTTTCACCTGCCATCAATTAAGGTGCATTGACGACAGACGTTTGGCTTCGAGCAACAAAAGCGTTGTATTGCTGGATTGTGAACTCGACGACTTGTGCCCGTGACCATTATGTTTTGTACTTGAAAGACACGTACTAGACTAGTTCAGTGCACCTTTTGATAGCTGATCTCGATTTTCGTGTCAAATAACATAAGCAAGTATGACAAAAGATATATATATTAGAGAGTTTGGCAGTTAAAGTAAAGAGTGGCGAGTGTGTTTACCCGTATGTCCACTCACTCTCGATGAAGGGTCCAATCCTAAGGCTTGCGTATAAACCTTGTGCTTGGATTTCCTTAATGAAGCTTACGATATCATATCTCCCCCTGAAGTTGTACTGCAATTGAAACAATATAGTTACCATTGTTTACTTTGGTGTTGAGTGAGAGACGGAGGGGAGTAGTGAGGTTACCAGGCCAGGTTGGGGCTCATGGAGGTTCCAAAACACATAGGTCTGTATCACGTCTAGTCCTCCTTCTTTGGCTTTTGATATCAGGGACGGCCACATCTGCACCAAATATCATTTGTTATCCCTGCATGAAAAAAAAGCCGTTCCGGCTACTATTTGGCGACGTTTCATTATACGAGCTTTTTCAAAAGGGCTTAATGTTATTATTTGATGGTTCCTGGTGGAGGGCGTGGTCAGTAAAAATTAATTACGAGTGATAAGACAGACCGATAAAACAATGGTATCAGGAGAGAAGATTCTAATTTAACAAGGACGAAATTCAATGTGCGTTTATGTAGTTATTAATTAACGGTGGACTCCCTTGCTATATTATAGTATTTTGCTCCTTATATAGGAGCCGCTGCAGCAGAATGTACCGTGAACTATATACACTTAACGTGAATTCATAACGAGCTCTTCAAACAAGTATAAGCGTAGCGCCAAACACCTCTGCTATTGCGAAGACCAGCATGTCAGCAGTCGCCGAAGCTCATTCAGGGGAAAATTTTCTCATTTGCATTTGCGCCTTTTAGAAAGAGCATCTAAATTAAGTCCGTTTAGAAAATGCAGTGCCCTCTCGGATCTATTCACTTGGCAAGCTTTTCTCTTGCCAATATTTCATCTACTCTATTCCATTGAAGGGACTACTGTCTACTGAATCTCACCTCAACTTTATGGACATGCGGAAAACTTGGCACCAAGGCACCAAGTGTTAGCAATAATTCTGGTTGTAGAAGAGGCAACTCTTAGTGACACCTGCGTTCTTCTTTAGCAATAATTGTACCTCTTTAGGTTGCTCTTTTTGGTATCAAGATTAGCTTGGTCCCAATTTTCTTGTTCCGTCGAAGCGCCATCTCCTTTTAAAGCATGTCACTCTACTTACTTGCTTTCATGTTCTGGGTCATTTTCATGATTTTTTCAGGATGAAGATTACCGCTGTAACAATTTTAATGATAAAAGATTGTCACTAAAAAGTATTTTATCGTCATTGCTAAAATTCATAATGACAACCTTTTGTCGCTATAATGTATTTAGCGATATTTTTCTATTACAGCAAAGGATCCTATCCCAATTTTGGAGCTCAAGTCTTTCTCATTTTTGTTTGATATTCGGTACTTGCTTTGTCTGTATTTGCAGATTAGGAATTATGTGTGTATGTGCGTGTGTGTGTGTGTGTATTTGTATATGTTACTAGGTTTAGATCAGTCTAATATTAGGAATGTATACAAGAAATTAATACCAAAAGCAGAGGAAACGAAAACGACATTGGGCAAGAACTGTTAATGCACGGATAGGATTTGTTGGGGGATATTTTGTTTTGTGCAGAAAAAGAGGAAAAGGTAGCAATGTTGTTAGGAACCAAACAAACAAAAGGTATATTGATCAGTTCTTCCATGATTATTTTTAGAACTTTCATGTTTAGTATCAGATCAACGGAATAATTATGGCGTTCACATTCAGCAACGCTAGTTTCGCCTTCTAATCGGTACTTGGCAAAACCTTTTCTTGTCTCCACAACATCACCCATGCAATGTAGTCACGGATGGCTTGCCCAAGCCATCTGTGATCTACTTTCTTTGAGGATGTCCGTCTTACAATGAGGTGGATGGCGGGAAAAATTAAAAAAAGAAAAAAAATTTAAAGTAATCTGATCTGTCCATCAACGATGGATGAATTGTCATATTCTACTAGCAATTTAGCTTAAATTGTCAGTGTGATCGGGAGATTATCAGCTTCTTGTATAATTAAAATGAAAAATGAAAGATCCCACCCCATAAAAGATACGGAGTACTACTTAAGGAAGAAATAGTTTTGGGTAGAAGATCGTATAATACGAGAGATGAGGCCTTACCATCAGAAAAGGACTTGGTGGTGTTCTTAGCTCGTAATCTAAGTCTTCCATCTTGATGTCATTGGGGCAGTAACAACCAAGACTCAAACTTTACATGCAAGCTAGGCATTTTTCTTTCCCTTCAATTTTATCAGAATTGGCAAACAAATAAAGATGATCCATTTTCAGACCAACAAAGCAAAAAGGTGACCAAATCAGTGGAGCTAGGGTTTTCAATTCGGGATGTAATCTTCATCTCAAGTAGTAGTAGTAATAATAATAATAATAATGTGCCGATGAACAGTTGCACATCGTTGCTCTCCTGTCTTTTATATTGTTAAACTTCCTCGGAAATATCATGGAAGTTTTACCATGAAAAGATAACAAGAATTTTAATGACTTGTGACATTCTTACTTCCTTTAATTTGTTTCTCCTAGGCTTTGTAAACATCAACCAATGTTTCCAATATTTCCAGAAGAAGAACACTTTCCGGCGTTTGTACGACAAATGTAGAATGTTTAACATCAGATAGATCAGAAATTCTACATGATTTTGGTAAAAGGAGAGAGTAGAAAACATGAAGGCTGGTATGAAAACAGGCTTTACGGCTTTCTCCATTTCCGTTCATTTGACCTGTGCGACGTTCTAGCTAGTACACACGCACATACAACTACAGCAAGAAAACTGAGAGAGAGAGAGAGAGAGAGAGTGAGATGGAGAGACTTACATCGGGGGTGCTTCGAGGATAATGAATGGAACCGGAGAAGAGAATCTTCCGCTGGCCGTTGATGATCAGTGATCTGCCATCGTATGTCACGTTTTGTCCTCCTCCTCCTCCTCCGTCGGTGGTAGAGCCACCGCAGGCAGTGGCTACTAAGGCCACCCAACACACTACCCACAATACCATCTTTACCTCCCCACTCAACATACCCTCTCTTCTCATTCTCAAGACTTAATGACTTATCTTCTCATTACACAAGTATGCGTAAGGTGTATTCCTAAACACCTCTCTCTCTCTCTCTCTCTCTCTCTCTCTCTCTCTCTCACTCAGAAGAAGATCTCAACAGGTCTATGTTTCAAGATGATCAAAATGAAAGTCACCTCTCCCCCTCTATGCACGCGTGTGTTTAAATGTCTGTTTGTGTGTGTGTGCGTGTCTATATGTATGTGTACAAGGCAAGAAAATGGTACAAAAATGTTTCTCTGTCTCTCTCTCTCTTGGATGCCAGTTGGGTCTCTGCATGCAAAAGATGGAATTAAGGACTCTCTCTCTCTCTCTCTCTTTCTGGAGTTCAACATTTTAATATACCAAACAAAGAAAATACTGTAATAACTTCAGGGGTTTAAAGCACAATTAGAACAGGCAAGTTTGATGATTAATGTATGATTCCCCGGTATGAAACAGCAGCAATCTTGGCTTAAGACATGGCATAGCAAGTGCAGATTTTGTCTTGTTTCCCGTTGAAAATGGGGCATGTTTCATGTGACTATACCTCTAGAACTTATTTGGAGAAGGATCGTTTGCTGAACAAATATAGCGATAAAAGATTAGATTAAAAGTATTCTATTGTTGTTAAAATTAATTAGCGATAATTTTTACTACAGTACATGTTTGTATAGCAAAGAGACCTTGTCCTGACTTATTTTCACAGAGGACGGAGAGGTACTGGAGAGAGAAAGAGACGGCAAATGGTGGTTGTAGGCATGCAGTGCGTATTGTGTTGCACGTCAACTTCGTTTTGCATAGGGTTGGACGGTTCTTTCAGTGTGACCAGTTGCAAAACCTCAAAACCCAATGTTCGTGACCCTAAGTGTCATGGAACTTTTGTGACACTTGGGTTATTTAAGGACGTGTGTCACAAGAAATTGATACCCTTAACTTCTCAATGTGAAAACATTTTCCCTTTCTGTCTCTTTCTTTTTTTTTTTTTTTGAAACATATAATTCTATTGCTGAAATAAGGGTTTTCTTTTTGGTCAAGGCAAGCCCTTTTTATAAAATTAACTCATATTTATACTAATTGATAGGAAGATGTTTTGACAGAGCGAGTCTAGCACAATAATTTTAGGCGTTGAACGCATGTTCATTTTCATCTTAAATACCGGATAATGGATCACTTAAGCAATTAATATCCTCCGGATGGACCAAAATCAAGTAGAAATCATAATTAGTCTTCAGAAATAACTCCGCATTTGGCTAGATAATCATATTAACAATTTAAGATACAAAGTCTTTTTTAAGCCTCTTCCCTCAATATCAAGTGGATTTAGGTTTCATGTTTTCACCGGATGTCTGAGAGGGTTGTTCAGGCTTAGCAGACAACTTAAAATTAAATCTACAGGCACTCAATTTAATTCATTTACATGTTTGGCCACTCAAAAAAAGTTAATTTGGCCAGAAGTGAGGGGACGTCATGAGATAAAATCCCATAGCAGGTAAATAATGATTAACAATTGAACATATAATCTTGCGAGCCTCTTTCTTCGTGATTTTGAGTTAAGTGCTTTTATAATAAAAAAAAATTGTTTGAATACCCAAGAAGTAAAACTCTTATTAATTTGTTCCTGAACTGTTTTCATTTTAGCTAGCTTGAATGCTTTTCTTCACGCATTGAATGTTGGAAATGTCGTTTTTAGATTAAATAATAAAGACCAAACCTAAACGGCTAAAGAGGTCAAAAGATAGGTACATATACAAGAACAGTTGCCCCGGAGACAACTGAATGTGACTCAATGTCATTTGTTACTGAAAAAGAAGATGAGACCAAGTACCCTTTGACTAGGCTTCTTAACAAATTAAAGGCCAGTATGTAATCGGCAAAAGCCTAAGGCAGCAGCAGGCCGGGGTGAGCAAGATGCACCACCAAACCCTCCCCCACGTTACTCCTGCATACTGATCAAAAACCAACTCTCCTCAGCTGAAAGCAACATGCTTCCTAAGGAAAAGGATTTGGATCCTGACATCCTGTGCACATTAGGCTGGTGCATGCCACTAGAATAATGTCCATAGTTTTGGTTGCCATATCATCTGGAGACGGAAAGTTGCGTGTTATTAAATGTTTTTATCCTTTTTTTTTGGAAGAGAACTGCATTGATATAAAAGAAAGAGGTTTACAAGCTTCATTGGGTATCACCCAATGTGTATATTGGACCTGAAATGTTAATGACAGGCTTGGGCATGATGCATCTAGTAATCAAAAAAATAAATCCAGTATATGATCAACTTACGAAGTCGCAGAGGCATGAGCAGGAGGCTTGTAGCAAAATGAAGTCTTCTTAGTTGTACGTGATTTTTTATCATTGTCAAGGTATTAGCCCAGGCTGTCCCAGACAAACGACGAGCCAGGATCATGTGTGTGGGAGGTGTGCATCAAAATGAAGTCTTCATAGCTGAAGGTGATCCTCGTAATTGTCAAGATATTATCACAATTTGCGCCAAACAAAAGTCAAGCCTGGATATAGTGACACATGTTCTGGCTCACGATGTCTTTAAACAAGATGGTTGATGAATGGTCCCATATATCAGCCGCAGTGCCATTCCCGATGCCGATTCTAAGGATTATTAGATAGACATGCCGACTGAGGAAAATATTTTTGCCTCCCGTGGCTTTCTTACGTCACTACTGCTGATTTCACAAAAATGGAAGTTCGCACGAATAGTACAAATATCATACGTGGTAGGTATCATCGCAGGCCATAGCTCATCCTTGTTTGCCATTTGAGATGGATGAATGTGGAGTCAGAATGGATGCACAAATGTGATAATTTAAGGCGTAGAGCCTATTTGCAGGAGTGCAATAGAGATATCGCCTGTGCCTCTTGAAATTAAATGAAGGTGCAAGAATCTTTTGATGATGTAACCAATTCTGTTTACATATTCTGAATTGCCATAAGTCCCATGCATGCCTTGATAGATTGTATGTTATGCTTATATATATATATATATATATATATATATATATATATATAGCTGATCCGTTGAGAGCGCTAGTAAATTGGATTAAGTTGCTAACGCGATTTGACAGTCCACGCGCAATTTGTGGATGGTCCATATATTTTTTTTGCGTTTTTTTTAAGTCCGTCCGCTACATTATGTAGAGAACTGTTTTTTGACAATAATACCCTCCAACTTAAAAAGAGTCCGTCCGCTGCATTATGTAGCGGACAAGTTTTCAGACCTTTTTTCTTATTCTGTCATTAATTTTTCTGACATCTCTCTCTTTCTCATCAATTTTCTGACCGTTTCTTCTGTCTCTTTCTCTTTCTCTCTCTTTTCTCTTCAGTTCCATTGATAAAACCTTCAGATCCTGTGTTCCCTTTCCCTCACCACAAACCCAATAGCCGTATGCAATCAAATCTTGAACTTACATAGATAACCCAGATTACAAAACTTGAGGGTTATCTAGCAAACTGGGTTAAGTTGCTAGCGCGATCTGGCCGTTCACGCGCGATCTGTGGAAGGTCCAAATATTTTTTTTTTTGCGTTTTTTTAAGTCCGTCCGCTACATTATGTAGCGGACTATTTTTTGACAATAATATCCTCCAACTAAAAAAGAGTCCGTCCGTTACATTATATAGCAGACAATTTTTCAGACCTTTTTTTTCTCATTCTGTCATTAATTTTTCTGACATCTCTTTCTTTCTCATCAATTTTCTGACTGTCTCTTTCTCTCTCTTTTCTCCCTTTTCTCTCTTTTCTCTCCAGTTCCATTGATAACAACCTTCAGATCATGTGTTCCCTTTCCCTCACCACAAACCCAACAGTCGTATGGAATCAAATCTTGAACTTACATAGATAACCCAGATTACAAAACTTGAGCGTTATCTTTATCACATAATTTTCTAATGTAAACTATTAGAAAATTTAAGATAGAAAGGAGATTTAATTCCATAGTTTATATTATGAGAAAAGAGAGAGAGGGAGAGGGAGAGGGAGAGGGAGAGGGAGAGGGAGAGAGAGAGAGAGAGAGAGAGAGAGAGAGACAACTTAGAAAATTGGAGAGAATTTCTTTTCCCTGGGACTCCCAAAATGACTACTTCTCCGGTTCTTTCTTCTTTAGCCGGGAGACCACCTTAATGGAATAAAGCTTCAATTCATCTGTCTGCTCTCATCCAGCAAGCTCTCATTCTCATTTTATTATTATATCAAAAGAGAGAAAACCAGTTTTCCGAGCTAGGATCACATGTCCGAAAAGGAAAGAGAAAAAGAGTAAAGTCAAAAGGTGACAGAAAAATGATGACAAAAGGAGAGAGAAACAACTTAGAAAATTGGAGAGAAAGGAAAGAGAAAGAGATTAAAGTCAAAAAGGTGACAGAAAAATGATGACAAAAGGAGAGAGAAAGAGAAAAGAAGGTCAGAATATCTCGTACTGCCTCTGTCCGCTACATAATGTAGCGGATGGAAAAGAGGGTATTGCTACATAATGTAGCGGACATCAAACATGTCAGAAAATTAATCAGACAAAGGAGAGAGAAAGAGTCAGAAAAAGTACTGCCTCTGTCCGCTACATAATGTAGCGGATGGAAATGAGGGTATTTTTGTCAAAAATCGTCCGTTACATTATGTAGCGGACGGACTTAAAAAAAAGCAAAAAAAATATCTGGATCGTCCACAGATTGCGCGTGGACGGCCAGATTGCGCTGGCAACTTAACTCAGTTTGCTAGCACTCTCAACGGATCAGCTCCCATATATATATATATATATATATATATATATATATATATATATATATATATATATATATATATATATATATATATATATATATATATATATTCTAAAATTTGCTGGCATTAACAATTGATGGGTTTACGATGTAGGGCTATTTGGGATGCAGTTGTGGTTCGGGGAAAGGTTTGGACATAGTCTAATCTATATTGGGGATAATGACAATGCCGATTTTGGTTATGCAGGTCACATGGGAAAAATTAAGGTCATTTTATTGATTGTGTGTATTATTTGTAGAGGGTAGAAATTTTATTCCCGAAATATACACTAATTTCTATGTGTCCAAATACACCAGATGGTAGTGATGAAAAGTATTTGTGAGGGTTGGTAATTCTGCATTTGCAGGCTGATACTTGCTATCAAGTTATAAGCCATTCTTTGAATGAAGGGAGAGGGATGGTAGGAAGGATACTAAAGCAATGCTAAACCATATGGTTAAGAGGGATAGACTGGAATAGAAGAGGTGTCCATTTATTTCATTGTGTTGATGACATAAGATACATGTGTTATTTGGAATGATGTGTTTGGAAGATAAGGCTTCCTCAAGGAGTCTGTTTACCAATAGTTGACATATGAAAGATTGGAGCTTATGCGGTGGCAGGAGTCGCCGTAGATGTGTCCAAACATGGGACGTGATCTCTAGGTCAAGGTTAAGATAGGGATTGGAGATTTGTCTGCGGTGTATTTCTTGGTCGGGAGCCAGCAAAAAGCCGATTTGACACTGAATATGGCAAGGGGCTCAGATGAGTGTGTTTGGGAACCCTGTTGTAGAGACGTGTATAATGTGTATCTTTAGGCTAATCTCTTTGGAGAAGACACTATCGATAGTGGTGGTGTTCCATGCTCCAAAAGGAATGAAATCTTTAACTTTGGTTAGTGTGAGATTGTAGAAACACTGTAAATCATCTGGTGAAGTAGATGGTATATAAGGGTCCTGCTAGATGTGAATTTTTGTGCAGCCACCCACTTGCCATTGTAGTCCGTAGAGAAGTGTATCGCAGCCAGCTAGCATACATCTCCAGCCCCATGATGCAGAAAAAGGGTGGGGAGTTATGAGGAATGAGTGATTCCAGTAGCATTTGAGTACCAGAATTGAAGGGAGTTGGGAGTTGGGTCCTGTAAAATACGCCATCTGATCTTAGCTAGTAGTTCTAGGTTGAAAGATATGTACTATGGAATCCCAACCCTCTTTTCATTTTATGATTGTAGAGGATGATCCAGTTTACTCAGTGTGTACTGTTATTCTAATACTCACCTTTCCATCAAAATTTTCTAAGAATGTGATCTATTTTATTACAAGTATGAGCTGGGAATAAGAACATTTGCATATGATAAGTAAGCAAGGAGGATATTACCGCTTTTATGAGCATCGCCTGATCGGCTCTTTTAAGGAGCAAACCGATCCACTCAACACGGTGCGGTTGTATTTTGTCTACGAGGGAAGCAAAAAAGTCTTTACGATGGGTCACAGTGTCCAAGGAACTTCCTAGTAGATAATTTCCAAAGAATCTCCTAGCTGCAACGCCAAAAGTAGCTGAGAAGTAGGTAGAGAATGGGATTAGGCAGTTGGGGCTCACAACTAATGAGGATTTGAACATACTGATTTATGGCCCCGAGTCGAGGAGGCATTGTCCTAAAAAAATATTAAGTAGTTCACAGTAGAATGGATCAAGGGTAAGGAACAACATGAAGTTGTCTGCAAAAAACAAGTGATTGATTGCTAAGGCTCTGGGGGTTATCTTTATTCCACGAATGCCGCCAAACTCCTCAGGTTTAACGAGTGATTAAGAAAGTTCTTCAATACAAAGAATGAAAAGAAAAGGTGATAGGGGGTCACCTTGTCTGATTCCTCTTGAGGGATGGAAAATGTCGGATGAAGATCCTTCCACTAGAATTGAGTAGTACATAGTTGTATTGTATTGCATAATCAAGTTGATCAGGTGAGTTGGAAAGCCAAATTGATGTAACATCACCTCAACAAAATCCCAATGTAGGCGGTCATAGCTTCGCTCATATCCATTTAAGTACCCTAGTTCTTTTTTTGTCCATATTTTTTAATTAAGTTCCTGGGCTAATAGAATGTAGTCTGAGATGTATCATCCTTTCGTGAAAGAATCTTGGAAAGGGGATATAAATGAAGGTATAACTATTAGTAGGCAATTAAAAATAGTTTTAGCAGTGACTTAATAAATGGTGTTGCATAGGCAAATAAGTTGAAAATCACTGAGATGGGAAGGTCGTTTCATCTTGGGTATTAGAGTTATAAATTTTATTGAATTTAGTAAGCATGTGGCTAGGATGAATGAATGATAGCATGACCATTGTTAATGATTGGCTCATGAACCCCCAACATTATTGATACAGAATAAGTAAAATGTCATCTGACACATATGATTTAATAGGTACGAGCTGACAACTTTTTTTTTTTACTTTGGTGGCTGAACTGATGTAGGTCATTTTGTTTTTGAAGGGTTAGTAAGGCTAAGACTGCATTAATTGATTTAAGGTTACGAGTGGAGTGCGGAGAGGGGTTAGAGATGTTTGAGCTGAGGGTCGAGGAGAAATAAGAAATAGTTACTAAGTTCCTTATCCCACGAATGAGTTTGCCGCTAAGGCTTGTAATATGTCTAAATAAATTTGGTAGAGTGGCATGCTGAAGTTTAGGCATGGGAGGGTTAGCCATTTTTCTTTTGAGCGTTGGAGTTAGTATGGTTATTCGCAATCTAATAACCAATTAAGGTGCTAGCATAAAAGAAGGCATTTCTGACAAGCTACAGGGTTAGGGAGCCATGCTTGATAGTTGTTTCGAAGGTCCTTAATAGAGTTGATTTGGGTGTAAAGTTTGCCATAGGTATGACAGCACAAATCCGAAAGTTTAGTCAATGAGTGACGAGTCCGCATGAGTACGCAGAAAAGGGGAGAACTCATTTGTGGGCTGCCCCAGGTGGTGAGAATAATATTAATGCCTTCCTTGCGTTTCAACCAAGAGGCTTCCAGTCTGCTACCTCGGCCTTTAGGTTGGACTTAAGGGATTGTATCTAGTAATAAAGGTGCGTGATCTTAGCAGGGAATCCTTAAATTTGTAACCAAGGTAGAGGGGTAAGTAAGGAGCCATACAGTATTCAAGCAGCTGTAGTCAAGTTTCTCGTAAGTACATTCCTCATTCGGTCTACCATTATGCCACGTGAAAATGGGTCCCATCCATACTACCTCAAGAAGACCTAGTTGATGTATGAAATCTGACAGGTAGATGTGTCCAAGAAAGCTAATGCTAGATAGAACTTGATTGAAATCCCCTAATAGTAAGAGGGTCCGAAGATTAAGGTAAGTGGTGAAGAATGAATTCCCATGTACGCTTTCTTTAGGCAAGACATGGGTGACCATAAATAAACGCCAAGGTCTGAAAGCATTCTTGATCAGTAAAATATATAAGAATGATTTGCTTGGATATGGATAAAACGCCAGTAAGTTGAGCTGACCATCCTACCCAAAGGCCCCATTTCTTGACGGTTGAGTCCAAATCGGCATAGCAAGTGTAATATGAAGAGTGTGGAATTTGAGAGCTAAAGTTTTAACAAATTGGAAGGTCTCTTGGAAGAAAATAATGAGCGTTTTATGAATTCTAATCAATTGTTTTGGCCTTTAGAATTGCTCGAGGTTGACGAAGAGCCCGATAATTCCAACATAAATTTCACACTGAGGTAAGGGGTTGTGTAGAGACAACACCCAAAACCCCGAATGATAAGGTAAATTCACAAGCTTTGTTTGAGATTATCATATATAGGCGATTGCATGGTCTGTTTAAGTCTGGTAAAACATTTGCGTTTAGAAACTTTGTGCCGGAGAAAATATGATGCCAGTTAGTAACCATTTTTTCGTCGTTTAAAGCTAGAAGATATTAAGGGTTAAGTTGATAAAGAAAGGAGTGTTGTGCTGTTGTCATTTTTGTTACAGGTTAGGAAGGTATGTTAAGCCATAAACAATAGAAGAGAAAATGATGGAGGAGAAACGTGAACAGGAGTTATGAAGGAAAATTGGACGCAAAAAATAAACTAAAGTGTGCCAAAACAATAAAAGAAAATATAAATAAATAGCTTGGGATAGAGAGGGAAGAACTGGTGGGGGGCAGTGATCTTAAGCTTTTTTATGCTATTTTTTGAGTTTATATCCCACTTCTTGTGGCAAGAGCATTTGCAGGAAGTGCAAGAAGTGGAAAAGGTGCTTGAACTAGAATTTGAGCTTGGATATTCAAACTGAGTGTTGACTGGTAGAGCCTCTGATTTCAAGCCAGGTGCATACTTTGGTTCCATTTGCATCAATAAGGTTATGGTAATCTTCTCCATTTGAATATTTGTGGACGTTGGCTGGGTGGGGTTGATGCATCTATGTCTTGTAATCCGCATAGAAAAGTGCATGGGATCTGTGTAATTGGGGAATGCTTTGTCAAAGGTGAGTGCATAAAATTGTGTTCCTCTACTTCTAGGTTACGTATGTTTCTGCAACAGAGTTTGCAACTCCATCTACAAAGTTGTAATTAGGTTGACAAGGGTAGGTTCTTAGCTGGGGACATCTGAGTCGTAACTAATGAAGGGTTGAAGGGATCTAGGGAAAGTGTTAGGTGGTGTGGTTCCATGAGACTGTCATTGTGTATTGTGTGCATTTGTTGCCCTTGCATGAGTTTGGGTTAAGTGAGTAGTGCTGGATAACATGGAGCATGTTCAGTGAAGCACGCTGGCTCTTTTCCAGGCTGTGGTAAGAGAGATCAAGAGTAGATGATGTGGGGTTAAGGAAACAGATTGTGATGGTAGGCTGTAACGAAGATCTAGTTTAGGTTGGTAGGAAAAGACCTGGAAATGAGATAGTGATTGGTGTGAAGGTAGTCTTGATGGGCCAGTAGGAAGGCTAGGGTGGTAAGGGTTTAGAGGTTTGGAGGGATAAGAGGAAGGAAATGCAGGGTAGCAGATGATAAAATAGTTTCAATGGAAGTTGATGGGAAGGTTAGGAATACAAGTTATTCAATAGGCTGGATAACTGGGCTGAGTTGGAAATTATAGGGGCTGTGTGACAGGACAGCTTGGTTAGTGGGAAGAAAGGGTGATGTGTGGTTAAGGCCCATCAAGTTTAACAGTTGGCTGAGAGCTGTCTTGTGAGATATTGAGTTGGCTAAGAGCTGACTGGTGAGATTTTTCCCAGCCTGATCTGAACTTGGTTAGGAAATGTAGAATCCAGGTTTATGAATGGTTATGTGGCCCTCCCGGTGTCAAAATAAGTGGGACTTTTTCTAATATTGTTTGCCCCACATGTTAGAAGAAGTGAGAGGAGAAGTGTCCAGATTTGGTACCACTTGATCATGGTTTGAGTAGGCTTTAGGTGACTTGAGTTCCATTACAGTGTTCTGAGTCGAGCCCTGAGTTGAGTCATGAGTTGACTCCATCTGAAAGTCGTCTTGAGCTTTTGAACCAATAAATGGAATAACAACATTTGGGTAGTGTAATTCCATTACATTCTCGAAATCTTCTCATCTTAGCTCAGTTGTATGCACCTCACTCCAGGTATTCGAAAGAACGAGATGGTAAGATTCAGGGGAAGAGAGTGAGATTTTCGGTGGGGAGAAGGATGTGAAGATGTAATGCAGTTCAAATCTAATTGGTGTATCCACTATTCAAATCCTAGAGGGCCTATTGAAGTAAGCGTTTGAGAGGGTTTGTATGGTCTCTGAGTAGATTGGTTGGCCAAGTACAATCATAGGGATGAGGTGGTAGGTGTTCTGTAACTGAGTAAGTTGGAAGTTAGAAGATTTAAGATATTAATCTCTTCTTTTCTACAATCATTCACTGTATGCGCACCACAGCCACATTCGTAACAAATTCATAACAAATTTTCAAAGCTAAAAAGTAGCCAGATTGTATGGTCATTTAGTAAATGCAGATAGACTCCTAATACTAGAGGTTCAGACACATTAACGCGAATTAGAGTTATGAAGTAATTAGCATTTCTATACTCGTACTAAGACCAATCAACGCGAATGACCTGTCCAATAAGGTCTTCTATCTGTTCGGCCAAGGTCTTTGAATAGCAGTATTAGGAACTGGATATACCCTAACCCACAAGTCCATTGTTGGGAAGGTGACGTTGCCTAGATCATATGATCCGTCTATCCATGCAAAATTAGGATTAAGCCTTCAAAATTCCAAGGTACATTATAAAGCACCAGTTATACTTCATATTCCAGATCAAAGCGGAGTAGAAAGATTTTTGGAAGTTTTTTTTAACTTGGACACTACCTCGAAGACGCCATTAAATGTTTATGAGACGTTGAAGGTGTGAAGCACTTAAGGTTTTGATATCCAAAATGGATCCGATCAGGAGATGGTTTTTATGTGTTTGAGCGTCCATAACTAGGATTTTGTTCACCGAGATGACAACACTGTACCAAAGGTAAATGTGCAGATGGAAAAGGAAATTTAGCTTTCTTGGTGTGGAGGAGATGGTGGTGTCTGAGGTGGGTCAGGTGAAGGTGTTGGAAATAATGGTTGTGCCATTGTGTTCACATATCAGGTTATTCTTGGGTATTGGTTCTGATAATTTTGGAAACATTAGGAGAAAGTAAAGAAGAAAAAAGATGAATACAATGTTGGAAATTAAGAGAAACAATGATGAACTTAGACAGAGGCAGCTGGGGTTGATCAGGAGGAGGTGATGAATGCTTGGGTATTAAAGGGATGCGATTGGAATTAATGGTGGGTAGTGAAACAAGATTGTTGAACCAAGTTGGAGCAAAACAAAGCTCAAGAACTATCTCCATTTCAAGATTTTTGCAACTTGAGTTGGTTGCCAAAATCTTTTTTTAAATATCTATGCCTAGGAAATGATATTTGTTTTTATTCATATCTATTATCTAGGATGACTTGAAAACTAACCAAGCCCTAGAAGTTTGAGATGAAGTTTTTCTACTAGCTCTCTTCTATTTCCTTTTATTTTTCTTTTTATATGTGTTAGAAATTTGGATAGTCCTTATCTGAGTAAATAATGCTTGATCGAAAGAGCTAAAATGGGTCGTTGTTAGAAGTCTAATATATCAAACGGTAAAAAATGGTCAGAATCATTTATTGCGGACTATAAAAAATCTCCTAGTCCCTACAACGATCTAAAAAGGTCTAAAATGTTATAATTGATTATTTCTGGACTTAGTCCCTTCAACGATCTAAAAAGGTCTAAAATGTTACAAATGATTATTTCTCGACTATTCTCTACATCAAAATGTTCTGAACCATATAATATTTTTTAACTTGTTAGAATCATTAGGTCGAGACCATCTCCAAATGAAATTGTGCCTCAATTATATCACTCCATTAATCAGCTTTCTGAACCAGGTTCATTGATGAAATGAAATGTGCATTATTTTCATTTTCAGAAGTTTCTGCCAAAGATGGTAAAGAAATTTCTTTAGCAAACTAAACTTCACTGACTTGGGATTCATCCAGGTATGATGAGTGTATAGAGTTAAAATATCCAGACATTATTAAACTACCAGCCATGATAATCGATGAAAGGAGTCGTTTAACCTCCTCTTCATTAATCTAATTTCAAAAGTCATCTTCAAATATTCTCCTACTTACTTTCAGTATTTCCACAAAAAAAAAGGATAATGAAAATCTAGACCTATACCACTCTCAATTTCACCTTCAAACTTTTGTAATTCATCAGCAATTGCTATCAAAACAATCGATAGAATAAGTTGATCATGATTTGCATTCATGCAGGTAATGAGATTTATCATGTACAATGGAAGTACAAACAGTCTTTCATTTCTAGGGGCCAAAGACTCCATAAGTATGGCCTCTCACTAAATTAATCTAGAAATTGGTCCTTAATTTATAAAATCGGGTCTGAAATTCCAAGTAATACTTGAAGACATATTTTCAAACACCCTGAGTTCTATTATTTGGTATTTCCACTATTAGATTAAAAAAATCTCATCTGGTGTGCCAATGTTTGCACTCGATAGCGAAACTCACAATCGATTTGTAGGAAAAATGCAACAATCTAATACGTGATTTTTTTTTGTTCTCTACTTCTCTAAATATAATAATTAGACCAAAATAAAACAAAAAGAAATTGAATGCGCCCACAAAGGCAATGATTCTTCATTTGAATGATGATGAAAGTTTACTAAATACAAGGACTCAGGTCTAAAACCTGAATTGGCAATTGTAATTTATTGACAGCAAAGTCAATAAATTAGAATAAGATGACTTAAATCTAAGTCATGATTTATTTGGGGTCTTGGGTTGTATCCTTATAGTGAGTCCTGCGACCAGTACTTAAAACATAACAAACTATTGAAAACAACTACTAATTAACTTCTCCCCAAATAACTATCCTCTGAAAAAATATATATCACCAACTACATTTATCCCTAAACAACAGGTACACACTTTACGTAAGTTATCATCATCACATTAGAAAATAACTTTCAGTTTTAAAACTTTCATCCATCATCATCTCTTTTTTGTAAATAATAATAGGAAACTTAATGCTATACATAATGGCATTTTGGTAAAGAAAAGTCATTAGTTTTTAATGCGCATTGATAATGTGAATTTATTTGCTAGTACAAACATAACTAGTGAATAGTATATCAAGGTAAATTAACTTTATGCATAAAATAAAATAAAAAAAATGACGACAAACACAATTGTTAAAGACAAAAATACAAAACAAGTAAAAGATTGTCCACACATGGCGTGTGTCCAGCTCAAACCATCGTCTTAACATACCAAATCAAACTAGCCTACCAACATTAAGCGATATAAATCACATATCACAAATTGGAGATGCTGGAAGCAATCCGTTAGGGGAGAACTCATTTGTGGGGTGCCTCAGGTGGTGCGAATAATATTAATGCCTTCCTTGCATTTCAACCAAAAGGCTTCCAGTCTACTACCTCGGCCTTTAGGTCTGACTTAAGGGATTGTATCTAGTAATAAAGATGTGTGATCTTAGCAGGGAATCCTTAAATTTGTAACCAAGGTAGAGGGGTAAGTAAGGAGCCATACAGTATTCAAGCAGCTGTAGTCAAGTTTCTCGTAAGTACATTCCTCATTCGGTCTACCATTATGCCACGTGAAAATGGGTCCCATCCATACTACCTCAAGAAGGCCTAGTTGACGTATGAAGTCTGACAAGTAGATGCGTCCAGGAAAGCTCATGCTATGGCGACCTAATTTTTTGTTAGAAGATAGAACCTGATTGAAATCCCCTAATAGTAAGAGGGTCCGAAGATTAAGGTAAGTAGTGAAGAATGAATTTCCATGTACGCTTTCTTTTGGCAAGACATGGGTGACCGTAAATTTACGCCAAGGTCCAAAAGCATTTTTGATCAGTAAAATATATAAGAATGATTTGCTTGGATATGGATAAAACGCCAGTAAGTTGAGCTGACCATCCTACCCAAAGGCCCCCCTTTCTTGACGGTTGAGTCCAAATCGGCATAGCAAGTGTAATCTGAAGAGTGGAATTTGAGAGCTAAAGTTTTAACAAATTGGAAGGTCTCTTGGAAGAAGATAATGAGAGTTTTATGAATTCTAATAAATTGTTTTGGCCGTCTGAATTGCTCGAGGTTGACGAAGAGCCCGATAATTCCAGCATAAATTTCACACGAGCTAAGGGGTTGTGTAGCGACAACACCCAAAACCCTGAATGATAAGGTAAATTCACAAGCTTTGTTTGAGATTATCATATATAGGCGATTGCAGGGTCTGTTTAAGTCTAGTAAAACATTTGCGTTTAGAAACTTTGTGCCGGAAAGAATATGATGCCAGTTAGTAACCATTTTTTCGTCATTTAAAGCTAGAAGATATTAATTCAAGGGTTAAGTTGACAAAGAAAGGAGTGTTGTCTTGTTGTCTTTTTTGTTACAGGTTAGGAGGGTATGTTAAGCCATAAACAGTTGAAGAGAAAAGGATGGAGGAGAAACGTGAACAGGAGTTATGAAGGAAAATTGGAAGCAAAAAATAAACTAAAGTGTGCCAAAACAATAAAAGAAAATATAAATAAATAGCTTGGGATAGAGAGGGAAGAACTGGTGGGGGCAATGATCTTAAGCTTTTTTACGCTATTTTTTTAGTTTATATCCCACTTCTTGTGGCAAGAGCATTTGCGGGAAGTGCAAGAAGTGGAAAAGGTGCTTGAACTAGAATTTGAGCTCGGATATTCAAACTGAGTGTTGACTGGTAGAGCCTCTGATTTCAAGCCAGGTGCATACTTTGGTTCCATCTGCATCAATAAGGTTATGGTAATCTTCTCCATTTGAATATTTGTGGACGTTGGCTGGGTGGGGTTGATGCATCTATGTCTTGTAATCGGCATAGAAAAGTGCATGGGATCTGTGTAATTGGGGAATGCTTCGTCAAAGGTAAGTGCATAAAACAGTGTTCCTCTACTTCTAGGTTACGTATGTTTCTGCAACAGAGTTTGGAACTCCACATACAAAGTTGTAATTAGGTTAACAGGGTAGGTTCTTAGCTGGGGACATATGAGTCGTAACTAATGAAGGGTTGCAGGGATCTAAGGAAAGTGTTAGGTGGTGTGGTTCCATGAGACTGTCATTGTGTTTTGCGTGCATTTGTAGTCTTTGCATGAGTTTGGGTTGAGTGAGTAGTGCTGGATAACATGGAGCATGTTCAGTGAAGCACATTGGCTCTTTTTCAGGCTGTGGTGAGAGAGATCAAGAGTAGGGTGATGTGGGGTTAAGGAAACAGATTGTGCTGGTAGGGTGTAACAGAGATCTAGTTTAGGCCGGTAGGAAAAGACCTGAAGAGGAGACAGTGATTGGTGTGAAGGTAGTCGGGATGGGCCAGTAGGAAGGTTAGGGTGGTAAGGGTTTAGAGGTTTGGAGTGATAGGAGGAAGGAAATGTGGGGTAGCAGATGATAAAATAGTTTCAATGGAAGTTGATGGGATGGTTAGGAATACAAGTTATCCAATAGGCTGGATAGGTGGGCTAAGTTGGAAATTAGAGGGGCTGTGTAACAGGACAACTTGGTTGATGGGAGGAAAGGGTGATGTGTAGTTAAGGCCCATTAAGTTTTACAGTTGGCTGAGAGCTGTCTTGTGAGATATTGAGTTGGCTAAGAGCTGACTGGTGAGATTTTGCCCAGCCTGGTCTGAAGTTGGTTAGAAAATGTAAGAATTCGGGTTTATGAAGGGTTATGTGGCCCTCCTGGTGTCCAAATAAGTGGGACTTTTTCTAATATTGTTCGCCCGACATGTTAGAAGAAGTGAGAGGAGAAGTGTTCAGATTGGGTACGACTTGATCATGGTTTGAGTAGGCTTCAGGTGAGTTGAGTTCAATTACAATATTCTGAGTCGAGCCCTGAGTTTAGTCATGAGTTGACTCCATCTGAAATTCATCCATCTGAAAGTCGTCTTGAGCTTTTGAACCAATGGATGGAATAACAACATCTGGGTAGTGTAATTCCATTACATTCTAGAAATCTTCTCATCTTAGCTCTGTTGTATGCTCCTCACTCCAGGTATCCGAAAAAGCGAGATGGTAAGATTCAGGGGAAGAGAGTGAGATTTTCGGTGGGGAGAAGGATGTGAAGATGTAATGCAGTTCAAATCTAATTGGTGTATCCACTGTTCAAATCCTAGAGGGCCTATTGAAGACAGAGTTTGAGAGGGTATGTATGGTCTCTGAGTAGATTGGTTGGCCAAGTACAATCATAGGGATGAGGTGGTAGGTGTTCTGTAACTGAGTAAGTTGGAAGTTAGAAGAATTTAAGATATTAATCTCATCTTTTCTACAATCATTCACTGTATGCGCACCACAGCCACATTGGTAACAAATTCATAACAAATTTTCAAAGCTAAAAAGTAGACAGATTGTGTGGTCATTTAGTAAATGCAGATAGACTCCTGATACCAGTGGTTCAGACACATTAACGCGAATTAGAGTTATGAAGTAATTAGCATTTCTATACTCGTACTAAGACCAATCAACGCAAACGACCTGTCCAATAAGGTCTTCTATCTGTTCGGCCAAGGTCATCGAATAGCAGTATTAGGAACTGGATATACCCTAACCCACAAGTCCATTGTCGGGAAGGTGACGTTGCCTTGATCATATGATCCGTCTATCCATGCGAAATTTGGATTGAGCCTTCAAAATTCCAAGGTCCATTGTAAAGCACCAGTTATACTTCATATTCCAGATCAAAAGAGCTAAAATAGGTCGTTGTTAGAAGTCTAATATATCAAACGGTAAAAAATGGTCATAATCATTTATTGCGGACTATATAAAATCTCTTAGTCCCTTCAACGATCTAAAAAGGTCTAAAATGTTACAATTGATTATTTCTGGACTTAGTCCATTCAACGATCTAAAAAGGTCTAAAATGTTACAATTGATTATTTCTCGACTATTTGCTACATCAAAATGTTCTGGACCATGTAATATTTTTTAACTGGTTAGAATCATTAGGTCAAGACCATCTCCAAATGAAATTGTGCCTCAATTATATCACTCCATTAATCAGCTTTCTGAACCAGGTTTATTGATGAAATGAAATGTGCATTATTTTCATCTTCAGAAGTTTCTGCCAAAGATGGTAAAGAAATTTCTTTAGCAAACTAAACTTCAATGACTTGGGATTCATCCAGGTATGATGAGTGTATAGAGTTAAAATGTCCAGACATTATTAAACTACCAGCCATGATAATCGATGAAAGGAGTCGTTTAACCTCCTCTTCATTAATCTAATTTCAAAAGTCATCTTCAAATATTCTCCTACTTGCTTTCAGTATTTCCAAAAAAAAAAATGCTAATGAAAATCTAGACTTATACCACTCTCACTTTCACCTTCAAACTTTTGTAATTCATCAGCAATTGCTATCAAAACAATCGATAGAATAAGTTGATCATGATTTGCATTCATGTAGGTCATGAGATTTATCCTGTACAATGGAAGTACAAACCGTCTTTCATTTCCAGGGGCTAAAGACTCCATAAGTATGGCCTCTCACTAAATTAATCCAGAAATTGGTCCTTAATTTATAAAATCGGGTCTGAAATTCCAAGAATACTTGAAAACATATTTAAAACATATTTTCAAACACCCTGAGTTCTATTATTTGGTATTTCCACGATTAGATTAAAAAAATCTCATCCGGCGTGCCAATGTTTGCACTCGATAACGAAACTCACAATCAATTTGTAGGAAAAATGCAACAATCTAATACGTGATTTTTTTTTTGTTCTCTACTTCTCTAAAAATAATAATTAGACCAAAATAAAACAAAAAGAAATTGATGCGCCCACAAAGACAATGATTCTTCATTTGATTGATGATGAAAGTTTACCAAATACAAGGACTCAGGTCTAAAACCTGAATTGGCAATTGCAATCGATTGACAGCAAAGTCAATAAATTAGAAGAAAATGACTTAAATCTAAGTCATGATTTATTTGGGGTCTTGGGTTGTGTCCTTATAGTTAGTCCTGCGACCAGTACTTAGAATATAACAAACTATTGAAAACAACTACTAATTAACTTCTCCTAAAATAACTATCCTCTGAAAAAATATATATAACCAACTACATTTATCCCTAAACAACAGGTACACACTTTACGTAAGTTATCATCGTCACATTAGAAAATAACTTTCAGTTTTAAAACTTTCATCCATCATCATCTCTTTTTTGTAAATAATAACAAGAAACTTAATGCTATACATAGTGGCATTTTGGTAAAGAAAAGTCATTAATTTTTAATGCCTATCGATAATGAGAATTTATTTGCTGTACAAACAGAACTACTGAATAGTATATCAAGGCAAATTAACTTTATGCATAAAATAAAATAAAAAAATTATGACAAACACAATTGTTAAAGACAAAATACAAAACAAGTAAAAGATTGTCCACACATGGCGTGTGTCCAGCTCAAACCGTCTTCTTAACATACCAAATCAAACTAGCCTGCCAACATTAAGCCATATAAATCACATATCACAAATTGGAGATGCTGAAAGCAATCCGTTAGGAACCACCCTTAAAGAAATGATACAATCCACTCTTTAGCTAATATGGCAGTGAAAGCATTTGCCCCACAGGTGCCACTGCAATATTTTGGATGAAGTACGAATCTGGGAAGAGAAATAGTCAAGCCATCCGTACTACCAAACTATAAAAAATGATGGTCCAAATACTAGGCTACCCTCTACCACCCCATATCTATTAGTGGGCAAGACGTGAGAATGACTAAAGCTACCCAGAATGCTAGGCTTTGACATAGGGGAGACACCATTTGACTATGTCTATACCGTTAAATCACCATAACCTTTTCTATAGAATTAATTGCACATAAAAAACTTCATATAATGAGGGTCCTATGTGCTCAACACCATGAGATTTCAAATATGGCGGCCAACGCCTTAGGAAGACAAAAACATAACTTCAGAAATATCTTTTACTTTCATAAACCTTATGCATAATTCAATGGTCTAACTTAAAAGATCATCTTTTACTTTTGTAAACCATAGGCATAGCTCATCAACTTCTGACACTAGTAACCTACAACAACCATGGCCACTACCACATATGATGGCAACACCACCATCAAAATCAATTTTCCATCAACCCCTTCTGTGCAGTCTCAAATTGAAATTAAACTGCCAAATGAAACTAACCTACATCAACTTACACGAAATGTTGGTAGCACATATTGAAGACATAATAATCCTAAAAAACCAAAAGAAGCTATATAAGCCCACAAATATATAAAAGAAAAAAAAAGAACAACAATATAGATAGTAAAATGAAATTTCGCACCCTCAACTTATAAAAGTTCAAACCTAGGTTTACGAGTCTACAAAATCACAAACCTACGCTTTAATAGCAACCTGTCACACCCCTAATTCTAGAAGCGGCGACTAAAACCGAAGTCCTATAATGAGATTTATTTCAGTATGTTTTTCAAAAAGAGCATCTAAGTTCGTTAACGACAAAATGTTTCCATAAGATAACAATCTAAATAGAATCCACTCACTGAAGAATTCATCCAAAACAACATAGTGAATGCAACGGCTAAAACAAACTATGGACTTCTAGCTCAAATCAAGTTACACCCATCAAGGTAAAATTTTCAAAACAAGACAAAGGAAATGCTCAAAACTTCCAAAGCTTGTTAGAGCCTCTAATCATCTCTTTCACCTGTAGCAAATGGCATGGTAAATGAATAGGACAAACTCGAATAGTTCACCAGGTGTCTAGGTGTTAGGGGGGCATCAAAGCAAAGCTGAACAAAAAATGCTTTAATACAAATTTATCCAGTAAATATGGCATTAGATTCCACTTTGATTGATAATGTATTTCTCATTACAGTCACTTTCTATTATTCTTTAGAGTTATATTTGAATTGATCTCCTTCTGAACAAGGTATGCAGACAACCTTTCTCCGGAGCAGCCATTTCTCTGCCTAGAAACGTGTTTGAGGGTATTGATCCTTCAAATCGGGTTATTAGCAGACATCACATACGACTTCCTTTCCAGTCCCTCATTATTCTTTCTAGAACCAGTTTGAACTATATTTTACTTGATCCTTTTAAGATAAGGGTATATGTAGGTTGCCTTTTCTAGCTGCAGCCATTTCAATTTCCAGATCCATGTCCTAGGGAATAGAACCCTCAAATTAGATTGATACGTGGACATTGCATACGATCTTTGTATAGCTTTTTGTCATTCTTACTAAAACTAGTTGAAAACTACATTTGGATTGATCCCTCTAGGTTGAGAGTATGGAGGTAGCTTTCTCAATACAACAATAAAAACTCTTGTTTATCCTCTCAAGCAACAGCTAGAAACTACATTTTCATGATTATCACTTTATAGAATAATAAAACCCTCCGAGTTTTATTTGATTAGCATGTGTTGCATGTTTGTGTGCCTGTGTGTCTTTCTTGCTTGTCTAATCTCTACTTGATAATTTTACGTGCTTGTTTGTTTTCTATGTTTATCCATTCAACATTTTTCTTGTTTATTTTCTTGTGTGCTTTTATGATTTGGTTGCTTGCATGCCTTGATAATTTTGCATGCTTGTTGTTTTGATAGTTTCTGGTCATCCATGTGCTTTTATGTGAGTCCTTTAAGGAAGATAAATCATATTTTTCAAAATTGTGTTAAGGCTTCCTTTAGCCCATTATGCCACTTCATAATCATTGGATTTTCTTACCTATACCACCATCTATCTTTCTTCATAACCAAAATCCTTATGTAGTTTGCTACTTTCTCCTTAAATGAATGACATTTATCCAGTATTGCATCAGATTCAGTAAATGCATTTAAACCCGACGCTCAACTTATAGAGATGGTATAAGGCCAGGATAACATTTGGATCAAAGTCCTAGTAGCAAAGACATCCAACAACCAGCTTTAAGTAAGTTGGCTTCGACGATTAGATGTCTACTATCCTCTTTACCCAATGACCAACTTTTAGCGGAAAGGTTGGATCAAGAATTGAGTAATCTCTCCTTTTTCAAGCTTGTTGCTTCATCTATGAATGTGTATGGTGTAAGGCCAGCTGCATTACATTCAATACTTTATTGCTAAAAGCAACAATGTTTTTATTCCTAATCAGCTACATTACATTCAATACTTTATTGCTAAAAGCAACAATGTTTTTATTCCTAATCAACTTAAGGATAAAGTTTATTTCAAATAATCACATCGTATATTTTGCATTCCTTTCTTTGTCAACATTAGAAGAAAGTTAATTTCCTTTTTTTCATCAACCAACGACCAACTGTTAGTCGGCATTATTCAGTGGTTCATCTTTCAGTTTCTTGGTGTGTCTAAACGACCAATTGCTTTCACACGTTGTTGGCTTTTAGATATGCCCTTGTCTTTTATTCTAAGTGACCAGTTGCTACCACATGTCATTGGCTCCAAATCTTATATATGAGATTTTAATGTTCCTAAGTTCTACCAGCTTTCATGCACTTTTGGCTTTGGCTCTTAGGTTTATTGTTTCTTGTGTGTCTAGACAACGAATTGCTTTCACGCTTCGTTGGTTCTAACTTCTAAGTATTATTCCTTGTGTCTAAGGGATTAATAACTTCCATGCATTGCTTGCTCCGACTCTTATGCACTATTTTTGGTGTATCTAGATGACCCACTGCATTTACATTTTCTTCGCTCTGGCTCTCAGATATGAGTCTCTGGTGTTCCTAAGTGATCAATCGCTTCTGTGCATTATTGACTCTGGCTCTTAGGTTCGTGACCTTCTATGCATCCAACTGACCAACCATTTCTCCACTTTGTTGGCTCCGGCTCTTAGACATGTGTTTGGTATCTGTAGAAGACCAACCGCCTCCATGAATTGCTGGTTGTGGCTAATTTCTAGAGGTGCGCTCTTCGTCTGATAACTTACTGTTTTCACGCATTGTTGGCTCTCGATTCTAAGGGCACACCCTTTGTCTAACGACTAGTTTGTTCCAAGCATCTTTGTCTTTTGATTTAGATGATGCAATTCCCAGGTTTGCTTTAGTCTTGTAAGATGACCAACAACTTCTATGGATTTTTTACTCCGGCTTTTAGAGATGCAGCCTTCTTCTGATGACCAATCGCTTTCATGTGTCGTTAGCTCCTACTTCTGATAAAATTACACCCAGTTAGTCAGCTTGCTTCTTGAGGTGTGACCTTCGCCGATGACCAATCATTTCCACACATTATTGGATTTAACTTTATATGAAGTTATTCCCAGCTTGCTTTAGTAGTCCTAAATGATCATCAGTTTCCACACAATATTGGCTTTTGCTTTTAGGGGCGTGCCATTATCTTATTGAAGCACTTCCATGTGTTGTTGGCTTCGACTTCAAGTAATATCTTCATGTGCTTGGCAATAGGTGAGTACCTCTTATCCTTTTTTAGTTATGGTTCCAATTTCTAGTTTCTAGCCGCCCATTCCACAACTATGTTGGTCAGATTCTTATTATAGGATACGAAAGAAGCGCCTCAGTACGTTCGACCTGTTCGATGCCTCAATTCTAGTCTCTGTTCTAGATATTTTTGTTAAAGTTCCAGTTTATCCGCTCTTGTTCTAGTCTTCCGTGTCTTTGTTACAGTTACTTCTACCTATTTTCGGGTTTGACTCTTTACATTGAAGAATTGGGCATCTTTTCCTATGTTGAGGTTCACTTGTTGCAATTTCATCAACGGCGGCCTCTAAAGGCACACCATTTTTGCATTGTCGCATCCACATAGGGGCATATTACAACTCATCATCATCACTAGACATTGATATGTTTATATAATGTTCTAGTATGTTTTCATGGGTTAGATCATGATTTATGCTTGTCTTAAATTGTTATGCTGTGTAGAAGTCAAATTCGGGTGAACTTATGCGGTTCACTTTGGTAAATTATTGTTTGCCTAACTTGAAGATCTATTTTATGCGCTCTATAACATTAGAAAGGTCTTTAGGTTGTATTTCCATGGACATGCATGAGCTAAATATCGTTAGGTATTGGTTGAGATAATTATGATTATTAAAATTGTTTTGAGGTTGACATATCTTGAATGTTTCGTGAATATCTTAAGAAAACTTGATAAGTGATTCTAATCTCATATGAAAGTATACATATATATCTTTTTATCGATGTAAATTAGGCTTAAATCAGAAATCAGATAAGAGAGAACCTAGCTCCCAAAGTTGGTGCACTTCCTACATCAAGTATATCGGTTAGTATAGGTACCCAAATAAAAAGCTACTAACCAACCGGCCGGTAAACCTTTCCTCAAGCATGTATCCTCTGGATCAATTATTATTTTAATAGTTTTAGGTCCCTTTTGCATGCAAGGTTTTCTTAGTCTTTAAGGACTTTGAGTCTATAAATTAATGTCTTATGCTCAATTCTAAAAGGAAATTCTTCATAAATCAGCTCATAATTGCCTTTCACTCATTAACCCTAATCCTCCATCACAAACCTTAATCATCCAAACCACCTACAATCCCTCCATATCCATGGACGATGGTCAAGGTGTGAAGTAATCAACTTTTATCCACTAGTTGAAGCCCAATCTTGATACAAAGGATTAATAAAAGTTGAGCGATCAAGAATTACACACCGGGTACCATAAATTTTGTCGCTAAAGGTAATATCTAATCATGTAGATCACATGCTTTAGGGTGTACAGTCCAGTATTGCTTGTCAATGGTGCTATATGATTGAATTGGTGTTCCCAATATCTATATGCACATGCTCTCTAGGGTGTTACCTTTGTGATTATTATTGCACATATTATTAATGTGATTGGATTGGTATAGTTATCTCGTCATGATAAATGATTGATTATACTTGTTCAACCCTCATTCTCGGATATTTAGAATAGTGTCCAGGACTTGATGCCATAGAACTTTCTTACTGATTCTCCCAAACATGTTTTAATATCTCAAACACTATTGTTTTCACCAACTAATTTGATAAGAGGTATTATTTTTTTAATAAACACTCACATAAGTTTTTTGATATCAAAACAGGATACAACCCTCAACCGCACTATATTACTTAATTGATCTATGTTGAATCTAATTTCGATAGCCCATTCCTTACGTAGGCAATTCGAGTCTGTTCTCGAATTTAAATCCAATTTTATGTGTTTTCTTGTGTTTCCTCTTACTTTTCAAGTCATCTTAGATTGTAATATGTTGCCTGTATTTCTCTTCTTTTTTTTTCAGAAGCATGATGTGGACTAAATATGCAATATGAGATCTTTATGTTGTGATGGAATGCCTAACACTTTGCTTTCACATAACTTAATCCCGAGTCCAAAACTATGGTTTTAGCATGTCGGATCAGCCAGATGTGTTTCAGCGTTAGCCTAGGGTTTTTCTACATTTCCCCTATATTATGAAAATTAATATGGGAGACATACCATATAGTACATGTGAATGGTGCACTTTCTTCCTAATCCAAAAGTTCAGGATTCTGAGTGTCAAAATTAAAATGTCGAAATGCTAAAAGCACATATCTCAAGTACTATGAACTTTTACAGGGTAGTTGCTACTTTATAATAGCCAAGAATTAAGCACATTTTGGTTGGTTTTGCCAACGTTGATAGGACCCAGTTATCCTAATTATTATCTTGGCCTTTCAAGCTCAAGCCCAAAGCAATTTATATATCTATATATATTTATATATCTAGAGATAGGAGCCATATCCCTTGCCATTGCTAGCAGCTTAGCTTAAGTTGCCAGTACCATCTGGCTATCCATCTATCACGGATGAACGAATCAGATCTAATTTTTTTAAAAAATCTTCCCGTCATTCATTATATAATGTCATGGACGGTCCTTTTGACCAAAATGCCCTTGAATCCCGTAACTTAACATGGAAAGGTACCCATCGGCTAGACTATGTAGCGGACGACCCAAATCTTTTACTTTGTTTAAATGTCTTCCTCCCTTACACAGTGTAATGGATAACAGTAAGTCTTTTAGAAGAAGGCCAGCAATCCAATGCATCTCATTCATTTGCTACATAATGTAACGGAAGACAGGGTATTGCAAAACCCCAACCTTAGTTTCATAACTCTTTTTTTCTTTTTTAACATGTTGAAGTGCTACTAGCAACTTGCCATCCATAGATCTGCAACTTTCAAGCCCTATAATCTCCAAATAACCCCTAAATCGCGCCACTAATAATGTAAGTCCACAAATCCGACCTCAGTATGTGTTTTACTCTTGGTAGTTGGAGTTATTGAGCATCATTGTGATGTACTCGAACATACACATAAATGACATTTTATGCATGTGCTATAACCAATCCTAGTTGCTTTTCTTTGATTCCATTGATCCCCTCCCTTACCTAGATATTATTTGGAGTGGACAAGTAAGACATTAGTGTTTGTGATTATTTTTTGAATTTATATTCATGAATATTGTATTTTAGTTTAAAATATACTTTGTCATTTCATAGGAAATAGATGCACTTAGTACGATAGCATGTAATTGAAAAGTGGAAAATGCATGAAAATCATAAAGTTTTGTTTCATGCAACGGGGTTCTGATATTCATATATGATGACGTGTTCGTTCATCATGACTGATTTTTAATATATGCACTTGTTGAACGGTAAAGGCGTTTGACTGCCCTCTTGGAGAGACGCTAATAACCTTCGAAGATGTCGGGTTCATCTCAGAATTACCTATGATTGAAAGACAAGTTTGTTTTGGTAACATTGACGTCCGACTTAAGAGATATTCTAGGGATAATTTTTTTCCAGTTTCGAAGTTCACGTCTGATTTGGTGATATAAAATTGACATGGCTTTTATCAAGATTAAGATAATTGCTAACAAATTTCACGAACAATGATGGGTGGTTGCACACGAGGGTCTATCTGTTGCATGTGATGGAGGTTGTTCTATTTCCATCAATGACTAAGAATGTCGTTCGTGTGAAGTATTTGGCTCTCTTGGGGGATATGAACCAGATTGGTGACTATGCTTGGGATGCAGGTGCTCTTGTGTACTAGCGTTGTGCTTTGCAAAAAGCAACAAGGATGGAATGTAAAGTTATATGTGAATCTATCTTGTTGTTGTTGGTACATAATCATACATAGTTTGTATTTTCCGTTAGTCATTTCACTATTCAGTTTGTCATTACTTCACTGCATTGTCTTTGTTGTTAGGTCCGGTTTACCAACTGAGCTAACAAGTATGCATAATGTGTTCCAGATTTCTATGTTAAGGAAATATATTCCAGACCCAACACATGTGTTAAAGCCAGAGCCATTACAAATCAGAGAAGACTTCACGTTCATAAAGCATCTTGTTCAGATTCTAGATCATAATGTGCAGACACTTCGAAAGAAGAAGATTCCGCTGATCAAAGTCCTTTGGAGAACCATACCATGAAAGAAGCCACCTCGGAAACTGAAGCCTTGATGCGACAGAGATACCCATACTTGTTTGTAAATGAAGGTACTATACTACAATTTCGAGGACGAAATTTTCTAAAGATGGGGAGAATGTAACACCCCTTACTTTTTCGAGGCGTTAGAAATAATTTTGAGTGATAAATAATTATCGGTTGGTCCGAAAAAAATAAAAAGGTGATAATTTTGGGTAATACTTAGATATTATTAGCGTGTGAAAGTTAAAATTAGATTAAAATAATTTTGGGGTCAAAATATAATTTTAAAAAGTTTTAGAGTCCTTTTGTAAAGAAACTTTGGGGGCTATTTTGTACTTTTGAAAATTATGTATGATATGTGTCAAGTTCTTAGGAAAAAATTGTCCTAATAGTGTCACCTCCTACTTGGTTTATCGGGTGACTAATCTAATTTTTATTATAAACTAAGGGATAGGATTTTAAGGCAAATAAAAAAGAAAAGAAAATTTAGAAAAGAGAAAGGAAATAGGAAAGAAAAAACAAAAACAAAAGGCCAAAGGAAAAGAAACAGAGCTAGGTTGGGAAAAGAGAAAAATAGAGGAAGAAAAAAGGGAAAGAGAAGAAGAGAAAGGTGAGAGAAAAGAAGAGGAAGAAAGGAAAAATCAAACCCTAAAGGGTAATCTCTCTTTACTCAATTTTAGAGTCTAATTGATTTATTTTTGTTAGTATTGATGCTGTGAAGGGGTGTGTGTAATAGCAGTGATGCAGCTCTATGTGTGTGTTTTGATGTGTATAAGAGAGAGAGTGTGTGTGTGTGTGTGTGTGTGTGTGTTATATGGTGGCGTATGGGTTGGTGAAAGAGGTAAGGGATGGTGCGGTGTGTGTGACTGTGTGGTATGCGGTTTGTGTGCTTATTTATTATGGGTGAAGGGGAAGGAGAGACAGCTGATGTGTTGTGAGAGTGGTGTGTGTGTGTGTGTGTGTGTGTGTGTGTGTTAGGGTGTATACATGGGGTGGTGTGTGTGTTAGGTAGTAATATGTGTAATGGGTAGAATTAGGTGGTGAAATGGAGAAATTGTGAGGGTGTGGCTGTCGATCGTAGGAAACAAAAAGAAGAAGGTGTGTGTCTGTTAAGGTGATGAGGGGTGTGTTTAAATTATGTACACAGTGAACAGTAGCTGTAATGGTCGCTAAAGGGGCTAGGGTTTAGTAATGTGTTGGGCAAATCTTTAAAAATAGTTAGAAGTAGAATTTGACAAAGTATAAAAAGAAAAACTTATGTTATTTTTGCGATATCTACAATGAGGTTGTGCATCGACCATCGAGAGCTGAACAAGGTGACAATAAGAAATCGTTACTCGTTGCTTCGTATGGAAGATTTGTTTGATCAGTTACAGGGGTCACAATGGTTCTCAAAGATTAATCTTCTGGATATCCCCAGTTAAAAGCTAAAGCTGAAGATGTGCCAAAAATGGCCTTTCACACTAGGTACGAGCATTACAAGTTTTTGGTCATGCCATTTGAATTGACTAATACTCCGACGACATTTACTGATTTAATAAATAGAGTATTCAAACCTTTCTTGGATCATTTTTGTGGTGCTATTCATTGATGTCATATTGGTATTACAAATTTTAAGAGAAAAGAAGTTGTATGCTAAGCTTAAGAAGTGTGAGTTATGGCTGGATAGTGTCGTATTCTTGAGGCATGTGGTATCAAAAGACGGAATATTCGTTAAAGGAGAGACTTGTTACTGCACCAATACTTGCTCTGCCATGTGGGTCTGCGGATTTACCATCTATAATGATGCTTCTCATAAAGGTCCAGGGTGTGTACTTATGCATAATGTGAAGGTGATTGCATATGCTTCCCAATAGTTGAAGCCTTAGGAGAAAAATTATCCAACTCATGACTTAGAATCGGCAGCCGTGATATTCGGTTTAAAGATTTAGAGATTATTTCTATGGAGAATCTTACGAGATATCCATCGACCACAAGAGTTTTAAATATGTCTTTACTCAGAAAGAGTTAAATTTAAGACAAAGGCGATGGTTAGAATTACTCAAGGATTATGATGTCGATATTAAATATCATCCTGGTAAGGCAAACGTGGTAGCTGATGCACTCAGTAGGAAGTCGTCATCATCGTTGGCCTCGTTAATCACTAAGTAAAGACACATATTAGAAGATATGAGGCAAATAAATGTTGATGTTAGGATTCGGTGCTTGGACAATGATGGTATACTTAAAACCCTTTTGGTGCGACCTACGTTGCTCGATAAAATCAAGGCTGCCCAGGGAAATGATGATCATCTAAGCAAAATTACTGATGAAGTAAAGAACGGTGGTAAACCAAAATATATGCTGCAAGGAGGAGTACTTCAGTTCAGGGACAGAATCTGTGTACCAAGTAACTCTAACCTGAAAAGAGAGATTTTGGAAGAAGCCCATAGATCGGGCTACTCGATCCACCGTGGAAGCACAAAGATGTATATGGATCTTCGTGAGAACTTTTGGTGGGGCAACATAAAGAGAGAAATTGTCAAATTCATGTCTAGATGCCTGGTGTGTCAGCAAGTGAAAGCTGAACATCAAAGACTTGCGGGTTTGCTACAACCTTTGTCTATTTCGAAGTGGAAATGGGACCACATAACCATGGACTTCATTCCGCAGCTACCTAAGACCAGTTCTGCACACAACTTTATCTGAGTAATTGTGGATTGACTGACGAAGTGTGCAAACTTCTTGCCTATTTGAACTACTTATTCAATGGAAAAGCTGGCCACTATCTACGTGAAAGAAATAGTTCGACTCCATGGTATTCCAGTCTCGATTGTATCCGACAGAACCCTCACTTAACAACCAAATTTTTGGGTAGGTTGTAGCAAGCATTTGGTACTAAATTAGAATTTAGTACTACTTTTCATCCTCAAACTGATGGTCAGTTGGAGAGGACTATTCAGACATTGGAAGATTTGTTACGGGATTGTGTTCTGGACTTTAAAGGCAACTGGGACTATTATCTGCTGCTGATAGAATTCCCATATAATAACAGCTATCAGAGTAGCATTGGGATGGCCCCTTTCGTGGTTTTATATCGATGAAAGTGCAGATCTCCTTTTTGCTAAGACAAAGTAGAAGAAAGGAAGCTATATACAACTAACATCTGAAAAGGTTAAATTGACTAGGGAGAGATTACTAGGTGCTCCAAGCGGGCAGAAGAGTTATGCTGACGTACGTAGGCAAGAGTTGGAGTTTCAAGTGAGTGATCACGTATTTTTAAAGGTATCTCCAATGAAAAGGGTAGTTCGGTTTAGAAAAAAGGCCAAGTTGAGTTCGAGATATGTGGGACCCTTCGAAGTACTAGACAGAGTTGGTTCTCTCACCTACCGGGTTGCTCTACCACCTGATCTAGCCAGTATGCATAATGTATTCCATATGTCTATGTTAAGGAAATATATTCCAGACCTAACACAGATGTTATAGCCAGAGCCATTATAAATCAGAGAAGACTTCACGTAGATAGAGCATCATGTTCATATTCTAAATCATAAGGTGGGCAGATACTTCGGAAGAAGAAGATTCCACTGGTCAAAGACCTTTGGAGAAACCATACCATGGAAGAAGCCATCGGGGAAATCGAAGCCTTGATGCAGCAGAGATACCCATATATGTTTGCAAATGAAGGTACTATACTACAATTTTGAGGATGGAATTTTCTTAAGATGGGGAGAATGTAACGCCCTGTGCTTTTTCGAGGCATTAGAAATAATTTTTAGCGATAAATAATTATCAGTTAGTACAAAAAAATAGAAGGGCAATAATTTTAGAATGTAACGCCCCCGAAAATCCAGAACTCCGCCGCCCCGAACTCCCGGGTCACTGGATCACATCAAACCTGTCAAATCATGTTCACTAACACATTCTTCCAAAACAGTGAATCCGATATCAACTCAAACTCTTCACATTCAATATTACAAAACTACTCAAACTGTAACTATTAAGATCTAGGTTCTTTACAAACTCAAGTTCTTATAGGACGAGTTGACAAAACTGACCCACACAGGGGTCTACCTACACAGTAGTGATGGGCTAATTGGGATCTTACACAGACTCTAACCCATTCCTGAACATGCTACATTTGATCATCACCTGCAGAAGGGAGCCAAACGAAGGGTGAGCTTTTGAGAGCCCAGTAAGGTCGAAAAATCCAATCCACGATGATTTTCAAAACACTTCGAATGATCAAAACTCAATGATTACCCAAAATGATCAAAATTCATCATAAATAAATGCCAAAATAAATATTAACAATCAGAACAAAATCCAAAATGATTAATAGAAGATCCTTTTTAAGTCAGCATTTCCAAGTACCACGAAAATTTTCCTTACTCAAGGGATTTCAATCCGAGCAGAAATTCATTTCGAAAAAATAGCAAAATTTTTTGAGGGATTTTAACCCAAGCAGAAATCAAATAAGATAATACGATAAGGCTTGTCAAGGGATTTCAGCCCAAGTACAAATCCTTATAGCTAAGTACAATGAATGTTTGTCAAGGGCTTTCAACCCAAGTACAAATCATTCTAGCTAAAAAAATCAAAAATCAATGTTGATCCTGGGCGATTTCAATGCCATTATGGCAAGCTTATATAGTGTACACATGCATGATGTACTAAATAATTAGTCCACTTGGGTACTAGCCTGCATTTCATGCAGGATTCAACCAGCCTTATACCACCTCCCCACTAAACAGGTACCCAGGCCAACACAGAAATTAACAATATCAATGAGTGTTATCATAAGCTCATATCCCCGAAATCAATTTGGGTTCTCATAACAATAATCATACTGACATAAGTCAGCATTCGGGATTTTCAGAAGAAATTAGAATTTCAGAAGAAATATCACAGATAAACAACAAAAACGACTGTGAATAATTTTCGAATATAATCATATCAATTCGAAAGAATGGATATGAAAAATAATCACAGATAAACAACAAAACCGACTGTGAATAATTATCGAATATAATCATAACAATTCAAAAGAATGGATACAGACAATTATCAAATTTGCTCAGCACGCAATAACACGTGAGCATCACAAGATTTCCAAATAACTGATTCAGGTTCAACATTAGGGTTTTCTGGGCAAGAACACGCTGATATCAATACATAACTCAGAGTTCGGCATTAGCCGTAAATATATCAAAGGAGTACTTATGAGTACAAGTTATCAAATAAGGGTTCGGACAAAAGTCCTTACCAAAGGTTCAGATAGAATCCCTTATCTGGATCCGTAGCTAAATTATCCTAATCGGAAGTCTTTAGCTTTAACCTAAACGGAATAATCGAACCATTAGAATATAGCCTACAGGACAAAAGTATAACTTAATACAAACTCACACATGCTTCCACAATGAACCTCCCCTTACCGGGTATGTAAAATTATTGAAACACCCCTAGGATGTAAAATTACCAAAATGCCCCTCTCGGACTTAAATTACCAAAATGGCCTTCCCATAAGTAGAATCACTGAAATAAACTTTTCATATATAAATTTATGCAAAATACCTTTCTTAAGTCAAATTACCAAAATACCCCTTCGGGGCGGCAAATTACCAAAATACCCCCGTTACACTTTAATTCTCAAAATGACTTTTCCATTAGCAAAGTCACTAAAATAATCTTACTGTATGTAAATTTACTTCAAAATACCTCTTATAGGTAAAATTACCAAAATACCCCCTTCGGGTGGTAAATTACCAAAACACCCATGGGGTTTTCGACACCGGAAAAATCTAAAAATATCTTAAACCACTATTTTAAGCATCCTGATGTCATTTTTGGACTAAAAATTATTTTAGAAAAGTTTTGTCCAAAAATCCTGAAATCGGTGTCCGAGCTGAGCGCTAAAAGGTCAGTTTCGCGAAAAATATCTATCGGCCTCAGAATGGCCTGAAATTTTAGAATATAAATCATATTAGTAAAATAGAGTTTTCATAAAATTTATAGGTTAAAATAACTTGGTTTGATATGCTAAATAAATTAATAAAGTTTTTTAATTGGTACCCCAATTTAGCACTCTTCACGGACTCCAAAAATTCCCAAAATTTTTCAGAGCGTAGATCTCATAAAAATATTGGGGGTTACAGTTATGTACTCTGTCTAATTTTAGCTCTAACTATTTAGAAAAATTAGTGAAAAAGCTGCCTAAACTAATTTATTTTTCTAGCGACAATTATACACACTATTCACATCAAAGCACCTAGTTTTTCACCTAAAACACACACACCCGTCTTCAACCTTTATCCACCTGCCGAAACATACACTGACACACACACACACACACATACACACCATTCAGGAACTCACGTTGACATGCCATTCCTCTCACTAACCCACATTGATTTCACCCTTTAACACACATTAAACATGTTCCAATATCAATTACACCCACACGATCACATAATCTCACCCCGCAGTTACACCTATTGAACACACATAGTTACACACTTGACGACACTGCAACCACACCGTGAGCATCTTCAGCCTCTTTTACCCACTACCCCTCTCCCCTATCCTTGTACACCCCTAATTCCATACCTGAAATACAATAACCCCATGTCCGTATTCCCTCAAGAACACACCCAGAACACCTAAAACACACAACAGTTTAAATGCACACATACACACTGAACACCCTGAAAACTTACACTAAGGGGTAGAAGAATTACCCTTTGAGAAATCATCCCCCAATCTCTCTGATTTTCTACTTGAATTCCAGCCCGAGCCACCCCTTCTTCTCCTCTGTTTTCTTCTCTCTATTTTGGTTCTTGCTCTTCTTCTTTTCCCGAAAGGGAAAGGTTTCCTTTTTTGGTTTTTTTTTCTTTAGACTTATCCATCTATTTGTTTAGAATATAATGACATTAGTCATTACATGACCAAGCAGGAGGTGGCCTTGCCTTATACTCCATCTTCCGAAATTTGACACAAAATGCAGACTTTCAAGAATTGCAAATTAACCCCTCAAGTTTCCAAAATTACAAAAAATACCCTCAAAATTTTAAAAATTATATTTTTGCCCCAAAATTCTTTTAAGCTTCCACAAGCTTCTAATACCCAAGTATTGCTCAAAATTTGAGCCCGTTTATTTTTTGAAGCCCGGATAGTTATTTAACCGGCTCCCAAAGTTCAGGATATTACATTGAGTCATTTGTAAATAAACTTTGGTGGCTCTATTTTATATTTTGAAAATTATGTATGATATGTGTCAAGTTCTTTGAAAAAATTGTCCTAATAATGCCAGCTCCTACTTGATTTACGGGGTGACTAATCTAATTTTTATTATAAACTAAAGGATAGGATTTGAAGGCAAATAAAAAAGAAAAGAAAAGAAAATTCAGGAAATAGAAAGGAAATAAGAAAGAGAAAACAAAAACAAAAACAAAGACCAAAGGAAAAAGAAACAGAGCTCGGTTGGGAGAAGAGAAAAACAGAGGAAGAAAAAAGGGAAAGAGAATAAGGGATAGAGGAGAGAAAAGAAGAGGAAGAAAGGAAAAATCAAACCCTAAAAGGGTAATCTCTATTTACTCAATTTTAGAGTCTAATTGATTTATTTATTTTTGTGAGTGTTAATGTTGTGAAGGTGTGTCACTACTACTACAGTAGCAGTGATGTAGCTCTATGTGTGTGTGTGTTATATGGTGTATAAGTGTATGTGTGTGTGTGTGTTATATGGTGGTGTATGGGTTGGTGAAAGAGGTGAGGGATGGTGCAGTGTGTGTGACTGTGTGGTATGGTATGTGTGTGCTTAATAAGGGTGAAGGGGAATAGGGGACATCTACTTTGTTGTGACTGTGTGTGTGTGTGTGTGTGTGTGTGTGTGTGTTAGGGTGTATACATAGGTGCGTATGTTAGGTAGTAATGTGGTCAATGGGTGGAATTAGTGGTGAAATGGAGAAATAGTGAGAGTGTGGCTGTTGACAGTGGGAAACAGGAAGAAGAAGGTGTGTGTCTATTAAGGTGTTGACCTGATTGTGTTTAAATTATGTATACAGTGAGCAGTAGCTGTAATGGTTGCTAAAGGGGCTAGGGTTAAGGCAGTGTGTTGGGCGAATAAAAATAGTTAGAAGCAGAATTTGACAAAGTATAAAAAAAAGATTTATTGCGAGATCTACACTATGGATTTTTTTGAGAATTTTCTATGTTCATGAAGGACGCTAATTTTGAGTATCGGTGAAAAGGAATTCTCAATTTATTTAATATAGCAAATTAGGTTATTTTAATCTAAAAATTTTAGGAGGACCTTATCTTACTAATAGGTTTCAGTGTATAAAATTTTGTGCCATTTCTAGACCGATATATGTTTAGCGGAACCGCTCTTTAAGCGCTCAATCTAGATATCGGTTAGGAATTTTCGAGCGAAAAATATTTTGAAGTACTTTTTAGTCAATAAATGACTTCAAGTTGCTTAAAAGGATATTTTAAAGCATTTTCGAGATTTTTCCTCTATGATAGCCACCCGCGGTTGTTTTAATAATTTTCCACCCGTGAAGGGTGTTTGGTAATTTTTCACACCCTGTGGCAAACTGAGTGAAAACACATAATTGAGCATCGAGAATTAATATCCTTCCTATTTATCATTTTAGGTTCCAACAGAGGAGGATTAGGACCGACACTCGAGTAAATTCTGAACCCGCTTAGTAATTCAAGTAAGTACATCTTGCGATATTCCTGCTTATAATCATATTTTCAATTATAATATGTAACAACATATTTATTCGTATCACTTAGAGATTTTTAGAGCTTTTATGCTAAACGACTGTTTTTGTTTTAAATGAAGAATAAGGAATGGAGTTGTGCTGCCATGAAACATTTGTGATCTAATTAATTGTGAACCTTGTATACTGTATGGATGAAACTTTCTTTAATGATTGTTGTGCTCCACATCTAACTGGGAAAAGTTAGATTTTGGGCCTTTGTCAACTGGACGAAATGTTGGTGCGTAGTACTGTCGCTAGTGGTCACCCCTGCTTCCACAATAATAATTATCTGATCGCAGCATATTGATTGAGAGATTATTCGGTTGAACAGTTATTGATGATTATTGTGCTACTATTTTACTATTCTGTAGACCTATTTCACAAACAGTATAAGCAACCTTACAAATTATATTCACTGTATCTTTTGATTTAGAAGTCGAAGATCCATGGCATACTTGTGAATCTTGAAACCTATTTTGGGATATGGTAAATGTGCTTGCTGGCCTTTAGCTCACTCCCTATTTTTTTAGGCAACTACCTAGATGGGGCCAACATTGATAAGGATCATGAGGTTGAGGCTAGTGGAGAAGATCATTAGAAGTTGTGAATCCCTGTAGTACTTTAATGTCCTTGTGGCGTTATGGATATTTGTCTTTTGCTTTGTAAGTCTGTAAGATGAGTATGTAACCATAAAATCATAGTTGGGTCGTGAGTTGGGTATTTGAAATGATAAGTGGTTAAGTAATGTTGAGATATTGTTTGACTTGGTTGTTAAAAGCCTTATTAATGGTGTAGAGTTTAGTAAATTCTAACAATGGTATGCACAGGTTACATTAAGGGCTAATGGAGCCATTGGTGAGAGTTTAATGGGCATGTGGCCAGTCACTAACCTGGTTCAAGGGCCCAGTCGTGGCTTAATAATAACCCAAAGATCATTTTTCTTTTCATAACTTACAAATATCTTGACTTTGCATCATGTACTTGCCAAGGAATCCCTCATTCTCTTGCATTTCCCTCGTCGTCGTCATCATTATCATCATCATCAACATCTTTGTCATTTTGGATGGTAATCTACCCCTATGACACTCAAAATAACCTTGATAATGCTTTCCTTGTTATCGTATTTGTTCTACTTATTTTGATTCTAATGTCAAAACCAACTCTTCTCAAATACAATTGGAAACATTCTTTGAGTTCTTCCAGTGTTGCAAATTGTTGCTCTCTATAAGGGTCACTAGTATCTAGTTGTTGGTTCGACCTTGTTCCAATATTAGAAATTTTAAAACAAGACCTGGGAACAAAAAAACATATGGTTTAGTTTCAAAACAGCAAGTAATATATTTTTAATTTCAAAATTATTACCCTTTTTTTGGACATAACAAATAAAATTAAAAAAAGTGTAATATTTTAGACAATTTCAAGAAACAAACAAAATCTCACGAGAAACATGACAACCATGCTTTTCATACGTTTCCTAAATTAAGAAACACGTACCAATAAACAAGTGAGGTCCTAAACTTTCCATACTTGAGTGGAGCTCGGAGCTTCAAGGGCTTGAGTGGAGTATAATGAAGATGCAAGTAGCTGTAAAAATCGAAGAATGATTGGCGAATTAGTTCTTAGGATACATATATCCTATTATCTGTGAACAAAAGTTAATCGTCTGCTACACTATGCAGCAGACTAGAACTATTCCAGATTGATATGCGGGGTCGAGGGGCAATGTGGTCAAAAGGCCATCTGCTACACTATGTAGCGAACGATTGAAAGTTTAAAAAGAATTAGTTCTGGCCCGTTTGACTACCACTACAAGAAAAAAGAGTTTTACCGACGGACTTTTAGCGACGGAAGTCGTTCCGTCGCTAAAGGTGTTTTCAGCGACGGAATTTCTGTGGTTAAAAACGTTATCCAAAAAAATATTTTACCGACGGATTAATCCGTCGGTAAAACCATTCCCGACGGACATTTAACGACGGTCTTTTAACGACGGTATAAACCGTCGCTAAATGGTTTTACCGACGGATCTTTAGTAACGGGACATGTCCGTCGCTAAATGTGTTCTTAAATACCCAGATTTCTCTCTCTCTCTCTCTCCCCGTCTTTCCTCCCCACCAGCCCCCCACACCGGCGACAGGCCCCCGCCTCCGTCCCTCCCCACCAGCCCCCACGCCGGCGACAGGCCCCCGCCTCCGTCCTCCCCACCAGCCCCCCACGCCGGCGACAAGCCCCCCCGCCACCACCACACCGCCCTTCCCTCTCCCCTCAGATCTGCCTTCCCCATTGCCACCTCGCTGCCCCGCAGCTACCCCACTACTGCCACAGCCACCTCACAGTCGCACCACCATCACCACAGTTCCTCCCCCTCCGCCGCACCACCACCCTCTGCCGCTGCCTTCCATGTGCCACTATCGTCATCCGCCTCGCACTACCACTACCTGAACTCACTTTTTTTCCCGGTTAGAAATTATTTATCATATTGAATTAATTTGTTGTTATAATGTAATTGTATTCTAGAAATTAATCTGTTGTTATAATGTAATTGTATGCTAGAAATTATTTATCGCATTAAATCTATTGTTATAATGTAATTGTATTTGATTTGCTATAATGTAATTGAATTTAATTTGTTGTAATGTAATTAAATTTAATTTTTTGTAGTGTATTGTATTGTATTTAATTTGTTGTAATGTAATTGTAACGATTAAACCTTAATTATCCCTAATTTGTTCCTAAGTAACCCTAATTGAACCAAATTAACCCTAATCAAACCGTAATTATCCCTAATCTAACCAATTAACAGTAATTAACCCCGCGTAACCCTAATTGAACGAATTAACCCCAATTAAACCTGATTAACCCTAACTGAACCAATTAATTGTAATGAACCCCGATTCAACCTAATCTAACCAATTAGCCCTAATTAATCCCGATTTACCCTAATTGAATCAATAAACCCTAATTAGCCCTGATTAGCACTAATTGAACCAATTAACCGTAATTAGTTCCAATTAAACCTGTTTGAACAGGTTAACCTTAAACCCTAATTAAAGCATAATTAGCCCGGATAAACCCTAACTATCCTTAATTTGTTCCCAATTATTCCTAATCAAACCGTAATTATCCCTAATCTAACCAATTACAGTAATTAACCCCGCGTAACCCTAATTGACCGAATTAACCCCAATTAAACCTGATTAACCCTAACTGAACCAATTAATTGTAACGAACCCCGATTCAACCTAAACTAACCAATTAACAGTAATTAATCCCGCGTAACCCTAATTGAACGAATTAACCCCAATTAAACCTGATTAACCCTAACTTAACCAATTAATTGTAATGAACCCCGATTCAACCTAATTGAACCAATTAATTGTAATTGAACCCCTAATTGAATGCCCTGATCCAACCGAACCCTAAATTGAAATAATTGAACCCCCCCTAATTGAACCTTAAATTGAATGCCCCAAATCAACCGAACCCTAAATTGAATCAATAGAACCCCCTAATTGAACCCTAAATTGAAATAATTGAACCCTAATTAAACCCCAAAATTGAATGCCCTAATCGAATCAAACCCTAAATTGAATGCCCTAATCGAATCGAACCCTAAATTAACCCCTAATTGAACCCTAAATTGAATGCCCTAATCCAACTGAAACCTAAATTGACCCTAAATTGAATGCCCCAAATCAACCGAACCCTAAATTGATTCAATAGAAACCCCTAATTGAACCCTAAATTAATGTAATTGAACCCTAATTAAACCCTAAATTGAATGCCCGTGATCAAACCGAACCCTAAATTAAACTAATTGAACCCTAAATTGAATGCTCTAATATAATCGAACCCTAAATTGAAATAATTCAAGCGCATCAGATATGTGCATTTTGAACAATTTTTTCCTATTTGAACATTGATAATTTGTTTGATAATTTTAGGTTGTTAATTGTGTATTTGAGAATTGTGATTATTGATCTGTGATTTTAGGTTGTTAATTGATGATTTTAGGTTATTAGCTGCGCATTTGAAGTAATTGTGATTATTAATTGATGATTTTAGGTTGTTAATTGATGATTTTAGATTGTTAATTGTTCATTAAGCATTTGAGATATTGAGATTATTGACGGAGGATGTGACCCAATTGGATTGAATGTGTGATTTTTGTTAATTTTTATTGCATTGGGCGGCATTTGAGAATTGAGATTGTTGACGGAGGATGGGACCCAATTGGATTGAGATACCTGTTAGTTAGCGCAGACACGGACACCATGTCTGATCGACGGTGTCCGACATTTAAAAAATAAATATTTTAATAAATCAATTAACCCTAATTAATTAGCTCTAACGAGCCTAATTAGTTTTAATTAACCCTAAGAACCTAATGAAAATCAAAGTAGCTGTAATTACCCCAAATTAGCCAAAATGAACCCAATTACGCGCATATTGATTATAGTTAGTCTAATTAGTCGTAATTTGCACTAACATAACCCAATTAAGCCTAATTAGCGCTAATTAGGACTAATCAACACTACTCGGCACAATTAAACCCTAATTAGGACTAAATAACCGTAATTAGGACTAAATAACGATCTTTCTGCAGTTTTGATATTTCGGAAAGATTCTTGCATATTTTATCAATTTCTGAACGCATGCATGCATAGAAACCCTTAGTTCCTGTTCAAAGGTACTCATTACAAAGTAATGCTTTGTAATGAGCCTTTGGATATCCAGTTTGGACAATTTGGAAAAGCTAATTGTTTATAAAATAGTGTTTTGACTCAAGCTGTACAAGTCTTTTACGCGAAGGACGTCGCCAATCCCAAATCTCATTGGTATACAACTATCAAGTCCAAGAAATTGCCCGTGACATATGACAGTGAGCTAGACTCCTTTCAAGCCAACCAACCACGTGTCTTGTTCCCTGTTGAGGTCAACAACAAGGAGGACGATCTTCCTCTTCCAACAACACTTCTTGTAGGAGAAGAAGTCGTAGATGATGACGCGAAAGACGTGGAAAGTGTTGGAGATGATGTGACCGAGTCTACTGATGAAGAGGATGAATTCGAAGATGAAGAGGACGACGAGTCCCACGAAGAAGAGGACGGCGGGGAAAGTGATGAAGATGATTCGCAAACTGAAAATGATTGACTTGTAATGTTGTAACATCACGGGAAAAATGTAGTAGAACTTTTAGAACTTGGTGTTTAATGATGTGTTTTTGCACATCCGTTCATATGTATATATATAGCTATTGTGATGATGATGATTTTTGCCAAATTATTATTTTTAACGTGTTAATGTCTTTGTAATTTATCTATATGAAGTCAGATATGGATAGGATACGGGCTATTCGTGGCCGGGCTGGACGCCGAGCTGCTTCCTCCCCGGTGGGTCCCACCTCGTCATTGCCTACTGATGACGAGGCACAGAGTGATCGCGGACAGCAGATGGGGCCCCAGTCCCAGCCGTCGCCCCAGCCCCCAGCTCGAGCCGTCGTCCCAACCCGACGCAGATTCATCCCACACGCGCGTGCATTCTCCATCTTCCGTGGGTTCTACCTCAGGTATAGTTGATAACGGTGTTTCGTACATTTTCGCTAGCCTTATATTTGAACTGTATTAATGTCTGTGTTTTGTAGGATCTCGACGAGGCCGTGGTCCGACACGCGGGGTACGCATCGACCCCCAGCATAAACAGAGAGTTACGCTCACGCAGGAGGGCCTGTAAGTACTAAAAATATCACCTCATGCCTTATATTTAAAATTTTGGGCTGTTAATTTATATTTGAACTGTATTAATTTATTTATTTACTTCTTTGGCAGGATCCTGGAGAATCAGGCGAGGACGAAGATCGGCGTTCTTGTGAAGGGCCGATTCTTCGAGCCACGCCTGTACTGGAAGGACTGGGATGCCGCTGCGAGGGAGGCCTTATGGGAGGAGTGGCTGGTACGGTGAAGTATTTTTTTCAGCGTTAGTAAATGTTTAATTACAGTTTGTTTTATGTTGTTAATTTGTGTTATTGAATGCCTTACAGGAGGGGTTCACGTTTGACACGCCTCAGCAGCAGGTACTGGGGCAGCAGGCTTTCTTTGCCTACATCGGCAAGAATTACCGCCGATGGCTCCACGATGCACGGGACCGGGCGAAGAAGGTGCTGCCCACGGGTGCCCCGATGACGGACATGACGAGATATCCCCCACATTGGATATCTCACCTGTATGGGGGGATGATAGATCGGTGGGCTGCGGATCCAGGTTGGGACGCCAAGAGTAAGAGCGGGGCTGAGAACAGACAGAACAAAGATCTGACGCACACGGGGGGGTCGGTGCCACACGACATCGTCCGACAAATGAACGCGGTCGAGCACCCGGATCTGGAGGAGGATGAGGTCATAGCTCTGACCTATACTCAGACGCACGTGCGGAAGAAGGACAAGGACGAGACGCACCGGGCGGGCGACTATATTTCAGATATTGCCCGGCGGATCGATGTGAGTCAATTTATTTAAGTTGTTAATGTTTTTTCTTTCTATCCTCAATGTCTGTTTCGTTAATTAATGCCCTAACATATCGTTAAACCACTATTTTTGCAGGCCTCGTATGAACAGCTAAGGGGGTCCGAGCAGCAGTCCGGACAGCCATCAGCGTCCACTAGTACGGCTGCGAGTACTGGGGGGTTGAAGCGATGGCTGGATACGCCGGAGGTCGTGAATCGGCCGAAAGGCCGCATACGCGGCCTGCCTAGCACGACTGCTCGTGCCGTGATAGGAGCGTCCTCACCCCCTGCTGCCCCTCCACAGACACCGGCTCCTCGTCCTCAGTTGGACGACGAGGAGATCCAGCGCATTGCTACAGTGGTGGTGAGGATGATCAGGGAGCAGGGCACTGCTGGACAGGCCGAGCCGGCCCCGGATCAGCAGGATCCAGATCCGGGACTCGACAACCCCTGATGAGCCCCTTCTCGTGCCCGTTCCTAGCTTCTCCCCCCCGCCCCCGCGCCCGGCTTGTACTCTTCTCCCCTCTCCTAACCGGTTGTATCCGGTTCCCGGCTTGTACATATATGAGTTTTTTTATAATAAATATTTTTTATAATTGATTATATATATTTCTTTCTGTATTGATTATTGCGCGTTGTTGTTGAGAATTGAAAATTGTATTACAGGTCTGGGTAATTGAAAAATAAAAAAAAATTTCAAAAAAAAATTGACTTTTGGCGACGGATTAATTCCGTCGCTAAAAGTATTCCTACAATCAGTTATTTAGCGACGGAATATTCCGTCGCTAAATAAGTTTTTTTAGAGACGGAATATTCCGTCGCTAAAATATTTTATCCGTCGCTAATTAAAAATAAATCCGTCGAAAAAAATGACATATTTAACTACGGATTTAAAACATTCCGTCGCTAAACTATTAGTGACGGGCTTTTATACGAGGGATTTTTAGCGACGGTGAATCCGTTGCTAATTCTTTTAGCGACGGATTTTGGGCTTTTAGCGACGGATTTTCCTGTCGCTAAAAGCCTGTTTTCTTGTAGTGTACAATAGATGGACACCTAACGCTAATAACTTAAGTTAAGTGGCTAGCAGTGGTAAGGGATCAGCTCCCTATGCAAACCAGTGTTATAAAAAGCGCGCCAGCTGTGCCTTTTGCCTTGCCTATGCCTAAGACCAATGCGTTCAATAAGGCGTGCCCCTCATGCGCCTAGGGGCAAATCGTGTAGCTGTAGTGGAGGCGAACATCTAGGTGCAAGGAATATGGTCGTTGGATATGCCTTTGTTTCTTTACATGAGCCATCCATTTCTTTTCTTGGATTTTTTTACCAAGTCTAACAAATATTTCAAAGATAAAGACTAAAATAGTAAAACCTAACTACAAAATCCCCAATTTGTTTCACAAGTCACGAAGACAGTCATAACTCTCACAGTCCCACGCCCCGTCACCTCACCACTGTTCCGTCCATTGCTTTGGTTTTTGCCGGCCGCCTGCTGTTTTAGTCGCTACCACTACTTCAGCCACCACTGCCACCATTGTTGCTCGTCTCTGCCCCTGCTGCTTGGCTGCTCCAATTGAAGCAGCTGCTCGCCTGATCCAGTACCCTGCCAGCTTGTCTCTCTCTTTCTTTCTCTGCTCCAATTTCTCATTTGTTCGGCTACTTACTGATACAAGTTAATCATATTACTAGCATCTTATTAAATCCTCGATAAGGAAGAGTGAGAATTTTAATGGTTTCTGGAGTTATGTCAATTGCTTGTTAATGATGATGGAGTGATATGTATCCCTTTTAGAAGTGAAAGTGTTGCTTCCTTTTTCTTTTTCATTGGTATCAGTAGTTTTGATTGGAAGAAGTTGGTTGAGAGTAGTAAATCCCCAGTAAAAGCTACGATGCATTAAAATGCAACACATTCTTAATGCCCATTAAGAGAACACAACTTTTCTTGGGTAATTGTCATAATCCAAAAAATTTGTAGCTTGTGAATCAAAATTTTGTTTAGAAGTAATTTTTATAATTTAAATTGTAATGCCCCGAACCTAGGTTTATCCGATTATTATTACTTCAGCGACAATTCTGAGGAGTGATGTTCTTTTGAGTTTTTAGCGACGATTGACTTGAGTAATTTTATCAGCAACAATTTATAATACCGTTAGCTACATATAAGAAAGTTGGTGCAATAAAGAAATAAACGAAACTTAGCCCGTGATCCTCGAGAAGTTATAATTAAATTAGGGTTATTATGTAAATGTCTAGATCTTATTTGATTATTTTAAAATAAGAGAGAGAGAGAGAGAGAGATAGAGAGCTATTGAGAAAAATGTGGGATTTGAAATGATAGAGAGTGATTTGAGGATAAAGAAAAGGAGGAGATTTTGGAAGTGATTAAAAGAGAGTAGGCAGCCGGCCCTAATTGGGCAGCGCCGCTCCCATCATTTATAGCCCCGGTGCCGGCCACCCTCCATCACCGGCAATCTATTCCGGCCGCGCCTACACCGAACACCGCTACTCAACACCTTCGACCACCATGCCGTAACCGATGTGCAATTACCACCGTTAAGTAACCACCCATTCGATCTCTAGTGAGCAACTCTGGTCAACGTCCACCAAAGCACCACCCAACGCCTCCATTAATCCCCAGCCACACTCAGTCACCAGTAATCAACTCCAGCCACCCCCTTCACCGAGCGCATCGCCCAATGCCTCCGTGACCATTGCGCCGCAACCAACGCACCGCTGCTATCGCTGCACGAGACTCATCACTAGCCTTCCTTCAACGTTGCGATGGCCTTAAACCTAACCGTTGCCACCAAGCTACCTTTGATGCGACTAGATCCGCGACCAATAGTGGACCATCAGTAGATGCTATAGCCACCGCGACTTTGGTTGGCCAGTGGCCACTCGCTACAACAACCACCAGTGACAGTTGTTAACACTCTTCGATTGCCTACGATTCACTATGCCACCATTGCGGTAGTGGTTGAAGGCTCTGCAGATCATCTCTATGCCACCGGCATCAATGCGCCATGCCACCGCGACCTCAATTTGGCGTTGCCGTTGCAGTTTCACGGTGAGCCAATACAGTGTTCGTTGGTATTTGCATGTGAGAAAAAAAAATAATAACAATAATAAACTCTTATCTTTACTATACAAACTATAAGTATCTGAGATTGTGGGATTTGGGGTGGTTTAAGCCACTCATCTTGGTGGGTTTCATGGTGTTGGGTGATGGTTGTTTGCAAGACATGGGTTGTTGTCTGAGTTTGTACGGATATGCAGCACAAGTGTGTGCACAAGAGATAATGTCTGTTTGCGCCGCACAATTGTGGGTCCACAGTGGTTGTGTTGTTGGCAAATGATGATGGTCATGACACTGCTTACCGGAGCCAGAATGGTATTGTGGAACTGTTTGCGGTGGCTGGGCTGGAGTAACTATGGAGTGTAAATTGCAGCGGTCGATAAAATTTTGGACTGTGTTGTTTGATGAGGTAATCTATCAGTTCAATTATTGATGGATGTGGCGTGTAAACTGGAATTGAATGGCGGTGAGTAGGATGTGTATGACTGTATTCTGGTGTCTGGGTGATTTGTAGGTATGGAGTGGTGAATGTACGGTGCATGAATTTGGATAGGTGTGTAAGTGTGGTTGTTGTTTGATGATGGGTGTAAGATGAGTGTATGTGGGGCAATGTCACGTGGGTGGATATTGCGTGAGGAATGTTGTTGTGTATATTTTAGCAATAGGGCATGCTTGGTGGGTTAATGGCATCTAGTTAGTTGAGAGAAGCTCGACAATGGCCATGAAATGCCTAAAAAAGACATGGTAAGTCGAGCACGATATTGGACGAGCACGTAAAGGTCGGGAAACTGACTGCGGAATTGAGTTGCTTGGAGATATGTTCAAAGGGATGTTGTGTCCTGATCGATGATGCCTTGGGTTATAGTAATTTGGGAACATGGAGATCAAAAGAATGGCCTTGATCATTCCTTTAGCCAGATGTAGCAGTGAGATTGTTGCTCTAAAGACTTTGATGTGGGGAATGTGTAGTATCTGTAAGTGACCCTTTGATTCAACTAGTATTTTTATAATTACATATGTTTATCTACTGTTAAAAAGTGATGTTTATCAGTTTTGACAATTCTAATTATGTTTAACTGCTCTTTCTTGATTTGCCAAAAAACTTTTAGTAGTTTGTTTCTCGTTAAAAAGAAAACGGACCAACATGAAACTAATATTTTGCTTAGAAGTTGCAATGGAACTCATATTTGAAATATTTTGGCATTTGACGTTATTGTAAATATCGAACAGCTTGAAAATTATCAAAAGGGGTGTAAGGATGGTTTGACCATTAATTGATGAGTGGTTGTGTTTATGATGAACCAAAATGTGGTCTTTTTTGTTTATTCTATTGCTGTGCTCCATATCCACGGGAAAAAGTTGGATTTCGGGCCCCGGTCAACGGGGCTTGTATGTTGATGCACAGTACTGTTGCTCGTGATTCGCCCTTGCATCCATAGAATTATTCATCCCGGATATAAGAGAGATTTCGGGCCCTAGTCAGTGGGCTTGTACGTTGGCCGCAACATATCTTTGAACTGATGTTGGGATGGAACCGTTTGTCGTGAGGTTTTTGTGTTAGTGGTTTCTGTGCCTTAGTTTTGTTCCATGTTCTCTATTTCGTTTTACCAGATGATTATTTACTCTATGACTTTAGATTTCTTAATGTTGCTATAATATAAAGCGAGTTATTTTTGGTATGCTATGGTCCACCTAGTTGAATTATTGGTTACTTACTGAGCACGTGGAAGCTCATCCCTTATCATTTCAGGTTGAAAGTAAGGTGACGACAAGGAGCATAGGAAGGGACAAATTGGCATGGAGCTCCGGAGACTGCCTTGAATGAGTCGCTAAATATTTAGGTTGTTGGTTTAGTTTTAGTTGTTAACAAATTGGAATTATGAAGAATTTTAGCATGAGTGTTGTATTCAAATGAAAATAGGAAAATGTAATTAAAGTTTGTATAAGTTTTAATTTACGCTGTAACTTGTATCGGTTTTATCGCGTAAGGCCTAGTAGAGCCCTTGGTTAGAGCTCATTGTGTCTGCGGTCAGTCACGTGCCTAGCTCACAGGCCTACTCGTGGATTTGGGTTGTGACATAAATATCCTAATATGCATTAGAATTCAAAAAATTGGTGATCCAAACAGGTAAAGACACAAGTTTTCATTTTGGAAGACCATCAACTACAAGCAGTTTAGCAATATATATAAGTAAAAAAGACCATGCGCCACTTTGCACTTGCATTTTCCCCTATTTTTTTCGTGTAGTTATAATCAAATGCTTGATGAAGAGTTTGAAGAAAGCGTTGCTACCTTGGCCCTTAGCGATGATAAGGATGGTGGTGTTATGTTCAATTAGAATTTAGTGATTTGCTATTTTTTTTGGATGATTTTAGAGTTTCTAATGTTGCAAGCTTGTTAAATTATGATCTTATGGAATTTGAAACTTTTTTTAGTGTTTGAAAGTTTGACACTTTTATTGTTTTAATTAATGAACTATTATTTATTTATTTTTACTTGTTTTAATATTACGCCTCGCTTCGAAAAAGCGCACACCTGCGTCTTGCGCTTTGACTCCAGAGACCTTTTGCGCCTTTAATAACAATGATGCAAACCCCCCCCCCCCCACCACATGTGTGTGTATACATGTGTATGTGCGCGTACGTGTGCACACACACACACACACACACACACACACACACACACACACATATATATATATATATATATATATATATATATATATATATATATATATATATATATATATATATATATATATATGCGTGTGTGCTCGTGCGCGCACATGTGTATTTATTTATTCGTATACATTTACATGCAGGTTGATATATATGCATATCTATATGTGTTGAGTGTGTGTGTGGCGACTCTCTCAACATGCTCTATCTCACAGAGACCTTAATTGATCTAGATCTGACAGTTTGTGCATGTGTTGTCTCTGTGTGTTGAATGTGAGACTTGATTCCGTAAGTTCCTTCTTTGGACAAAGATTGATTTCAAATTGGATAATTTTTGGCGATTGCTGCTTGATTTCAAATGGGTTAAACATGGTACAAATTGTGATGAATGTTAAGACTCTTCGTGAACTAGGCATCCTTTAAAGTTACAAAAGGTGGGATGTGACTGCAGTGAGTTAACTTATTATAAAAGGGATCTAGGATATTAAGTTAACTCAATTCTGTAATAGAACTAAGAAATATGATATGCTGATAAGCAACAAATGTATAAAATTCATACGGTGTTGTAATAGAAGATATAAGATGTATTTGCTTAGGGCTGCAACTTGGACTGGTTAAACGGGCCCAAGGGTCAAACCATGACTAACCCACTCTCAAAAACTCGTGCCCATATCCAGCCCATCCCATCTATGGGCCAAATAATATCTGCTCGTTCCCACCCCATGAAAATTGTGGTGGACATGGGTTGGACACGGCCTGCTCACGGGTTGTTCATGGTTACAAATTAATTATTTACTTAATTTTGAGCGTATCAATTAACATCCAAATCTACTAATTAGTCATGAGTTTCCGTTAATTTAATTTTTAAGCACATCAATTGACATCTAAGTTTACTAATTAGTCATGATAATGAAGAAAATCATAATGAAGTTTCAAAATGGATTTTAATAAAGTATGAAAACAAAGTTTTTGGATAAATGAAAGAAAAAGAAAAAAGACAAGTCTTGAAATAGTTTTAAGAAGTCTTATCATAGAAAAAGAAATAGAGAAATAAAAAGAAGTTTTCAAATGTCTCCGTACCCATATGGTTAAAGAATTTTATAACTAATCTTGTTTACATAATATTATATACGTATTTTATATTATATAAACGATAGACGTACTGGGTTTTTTATGGGCTGGATGAGCCTTTAAAATTTTTTATTCATACCGAATTTATATTTTTGATAGACTCAATATTTGTGCCCATGTCCACCACGATATCTATAAAAATAAATTCATACCTATATTGCTTCGGACTGACACGAGTTATTCAGGTTTCTAGCCCAAATTGTATCTTATATCTGTTACAACTTTTTTTAAATTCTTTAATGACGAGTAACATTTGGAAATCGAAAGAGTGCCTGTTTTTATTCTTTAATAATAACTTAGATGGATATTTTAAAAACAAATAATCAAGCAATCAACCGGTTCCACGAATAGTCGTCTTGGTTTATTGCCCAAGCCATAGCAGAAAAGAACTTTCAGCCGAAAACACACACAAAGCACACACAGAGACAGACAGTAAAGCCTTCACAACTCACTGGAATTATCAAATTGATCACTCTCCCCAATGTCGGTAAGTTCTCTTTTCATTCCCCTCTATTTCTCTAACGTGTTAATCTGTACAAATCTTTCAATGTTGTTACATCAGAAACCCTAGATTTTTTTTGAACGATTATACTTCAGATGAGACTGGGGATATAATTTTAGGGTTCAATTTACAGATCTTTGAGTACAATGGAAGTGCCCTGGTCGCGATGGTCGGCAAGAACTGCTTCGCCATCGCCAGCGACCGGCGACTCGGCGTCCAGCTGCAGACCGTCGCCACCGACTTCCAGCGAATCTTCAAGATCCATGACAAACTCTTTGTCGGCCTCTCTGGCCTCGCTACCGACGCTCAAACGCTGTGAGTTGATTTTTTAGTTGTCCGCTTTGTCCGTGTGTATCGCGTATCAATTGTATGTGTTATGATGTGAAGTAGAATGATTGCAACTGTTTGGCTACCATGAAAACGAGACAAAATATACACAACTGTATTGAAATTTGTGTTCATCCAGAATGAAATTGAATATAAGAGTACCAACTTAAAATACTACTTGCTGCTTTTAATATGCTTTTTGCACTCATGATAAAATCAGCCGTTATCGTTTGCAACAACGGGATTATATGCATTTGCTTCAATTTGTTATGCATTTATTATGATTTTTTTTTTTGAGTTTTTGAAGGTATCAGCGGCTTGTATTTCGTCACAAGCTGTATCAGCTTCGAGAAGAGAGGGATATGAAGCCTGAAACTTTTGCTAGCCTTGTCTCCGCTATTCTTTATGAGAAAAGGTGTGTATGTATATTGTTTGTGACTGCCTGTTTTGCATGACAATGATGTGTTGGATTTTAGATGTTACATGCTTGTTGTCATGAGTCTTTTTAGCAGAACATTGCCTGTGGCTAGCACATTAATGATTAGGTTTTCTTACGAATGGATAGGGTTAAAAGAATGGAATTCATAGCCAAAGCTTTATTTTCTGATAGGTATGTTGGCACAAGTAAGATCATATTATACTCTCTCTGTGTAGAAAGAATTTATAGGTTGAGTTTTGCACACAAATTAGGAAAGATGGTCATACTTTTGAAGTTTCCTGTTATATCCCTCAATGTCTTTTCTGTGTCTGAGCTTATGGGTCTCGTCCCCCCTTTTCCTTCAAAGCCCTATGCGGTCTATTTCTGGAAGTTTCGTTAATCAACGCTGCTCATGCAAAAATTTTCCAAGGCCCACCTCATGGCATACAAGTTAAGAGAGATAAATATAACAGGTATGGTTGTCGTCGTTGGGATCTAATATTAAACCTAAATTAGGTTTGTCTGGGCAGCTGATGAATGTCTTCACGGTGGACTTGATTTTTCCAAGCATTTTTTCGAAATAAACCCTTTATCTTGATTCTTCAAAATTGATTGAAATAGACCCTTTATATTTGTTTCTTCAAAATTGAAGACAAATCCTTGAATTATTAAATCCCCTCCTCGAAATTACTGATTTCAATAGCGAAGTCAAATTCTTTAACTCTTAAATTCATTAATGTCAAGAACCAGGATGGAGAATTCAATCTCCAATACCTGCGTTTAGTTCATTCTAAATTAAAGCTTCATCTTGATTCTTTATTAAGAAACGTGATTTTTTTTAATTATTACCCAAACAACTTCCTTCCAACAACCGTTAACTGGGGGTCTTGTTTCTTTTCTCCTTTTTCTTTTGTTTTCCGGATCACCAGTTTAACCTTTATTGGAACCTATGGAGATGGCAGTAGGTACGCTGCTTGTGAATTATCTTTATTTTATTTTTTCCTCTGTATCACTCAATCATATTTTGAGTTTAGTTTTCAGCCCCCAAACGTCATCCCATCTCCCTCATTGCCTCGTCGAACGCCTGGCTCCTTTTGCAATGCGTCAATGCATAGTTGGGTCATGGGTGTGTAGTCAAATAACTAGGCTGCCTAGTTGAATGCTCAGCTTGACTCGTTGATATTTTCAGCGCCTAGCTGAGCACCTAAACGCTAAGTCTTCAGCAGATCATTTTTGCAGGTGTAGTTTTTGGGAGGTGGTGGTTGGCTTGGCCAGATGTATTGATGGGCGCGTTGGCGGTCAGGGTAGCAGGCTAGGTATGTTTTGGGATGAGGGGAAGAAGGAAAGAAGGCAGAAGTGGCATTTCTTTTATTACGGTGGGCATTTACCAAGAAGAAGGGTGCAATAAGTATCAAAAATGGTAAAGAAGTTTTAGATGATGAGGGTGCATTAACATGACCAAATAGTTATAAAGTGAGTACATGGCTACTTCAGTGTTGCATAAATTTGAGCATAGACCCATGTTTTTAGTTCTAGGGCTTGTGATTTTATTAAGATTTTGGTTTTAAGGCATGCACAATGCATTTTGAATGGTATTTGTACTCTTACGGTAAAAAAGTGCACTAGTAATATGATAAAGAAAGTTAATATTTTGTACTTGTTCGACAAAGGAGTGTAATAGTATATGTTAAACATCTCCAATTTTTTTTATCTTATGTACTTTGTGATGTCTATTACTCTAAAGTGTTAATATCATCTCCCAAATAGCAACGAGTTGCACTTTGTTGTGAGAGTATTGTGAGAAGTGGAACAGTGTTTGTGCAAGTAGAACAGGTTTCCGTGCAATGATTAAGGATATTGTTCAATGTATGACTCCGAATCCAATTTAACTTACAAGGCTCATAAGGAGATATCAAGCAACTGCAGGTTTCTATTCACTCGAATTGCTCGACGAGTTCTTTGATTTTGTCACTCCAACTACGGCAGGCCACTTTTTCTCCTTCTTCATAGTGAATTTTGACTTTCTTCTTCTCAATCACCCATTGGCGTCAACGTCTCTCTCTCTCTCTCGATCTATTTCTCTCTCCTTTTATTTTCGGGAATCTTGTGGTGCCTATCACCGCAACTTCGTATTATTGGCTTCTATATCGGTGATATTTCCGGCGTTAAATTTGCCATTATGTCGGAAATCTCGACAAGATAATGCCGTTATATAATTGTACCATGCTATTTTTGACTTAGGTCTCGGAATAAGATCCTTGCCTACTAAAACTGAACCTTGGCGTAGCGGCCGATACTTTGAACCATGGGAACAATTGACGAACACCAATAAGTGGTAGGACCAATTATGGAATGAGAGTGTAAGACTCTATCCCAAAAAAGGAAAGTGATCAGTTATTGGGACAAGGGAAGCGTTACCACTTACTTTGAGATGGCGGGAGTATAATTTCACTCTTTTGGAGTTTATATTTGTTGAGAAAAATGTCATTTGATATTAACAATGAGGTTTGTTCACTTGGTAAGAAAATGAACAAGTGCATTATATTATAGGTTTGCCATTTGGTGTCAAAATTGCCCTAATGGAGTACGGGCATGAGTATACTTGATTGATATGTTTTGAGCGTCAAACAAACCAAACTACACGCTATATAACCTGGACTCGGTACAAGTATCTGGGTCAGATACGTGTCCAATTGTTGGATTCGTCTAATTTTTCAAACGCATAGGGACACAACACAATATTCATGTGTATTATTACTCGTTAATCATTTCCAAGGAAAAATGATGTTTTATGTGATGCCCATGGTTTTAATTGAAAGCTCGTCTCATCTAAAAGTAAAAGAAACTAAAAGAGAGTACTATAAGATAGTATTCATAGTATCAGATCCTATCAGATGTGTTGCACGCATATCCCAAACACGTGTCAAAGTGTCGAGTGTCCGATACAGGTACTTCACGCATTCTGAAGAGTCCTTGTAACATAGACTACACGTTATAGCATACTAGACACTGAGATGAGATACCTTTCCTTATTTCATGAATCTTGGCCATGCATTAACAATTCATAAGAAGACTAGACATTGGGATGAGAGACCTTTTAAAAGTCACTTTAATTTCTCTTTTTCCGAATCTATAAGTTTGTTGGAAGCAAGAGTAAGTCAAAGATGCATAGTCGATAAACTTTTGGTTTCTATATACTGGACCTTTTTACTCTTAAATTAGCGTGGATAAAACCACCAATGAAGCTGGAGTGGAAAGTGTCGCACTTAGGTGGATACGAGTCTAGAGTGTCTTGGATCTCTCCTTGCCTGCACTCTTGCCCCACCTTACCTGAAGCATGCTCCCATGAAGCTCCTAGTTTGCAAATTTGTGCATCTCATGGAGATTCATTCCTCTTCGATGCAAATTCTGCAACTAACCCAGATATGTAGCCTATATTTTTCAGTCATTATAAATTACTCCCTCCGTCCCAACAAATTGATCATATCTTTTTCTTATTTAGGCTGTCCCAAAAAAATTGATCGCTTTCCAAATTAAAAAAGATCCTACAGGTGTTTTTTCATGTTTACCCTTTTTTCATTTTTTTAATTCTATTTCTCTCTCCACATTTAATCTTCCATCAACCCATTTTGTCCCCCCTACCCACTTTCTTCCTCCCCCCTCCCCTCTCTGATGGGGTAGAATGGGAACTCAAAACATATGACTCATATCCTAAATAGACGTGCAAGTCAAACCTGATCAAATAATTTGAGACGGAGGAAGTACATAACTTGCATCAAGGTGACTACTAGTATTGGAAATGTTTTGCGATGCAGCAACCTTGTCTTTCCTATTGTTGAGCTTGAGTTCTGAAAACTATGAATTGGAAACCTACACATCATGTATGAGTCGTTTAATAAATATCAGCTGAAGGGGTGGTGCTGTTGGATATCATGTGCTTTGACAGGGAAGAATGGAAGAGAAGGGTTAACGTAGCCAACTATGATGATGAAAGCTAAATTGATCAAAAGTGAGGATTTAATCAATAAAACACCTTAGTTGAGTAAACTCTAACAAATCTTCCAGTTTCTAGATTGATTCATCTTGAAGTGGAAACATTAATGTCATTTGTATTGGAGAGGAAGTGAACGCAGTATGGAAAGCATGCCTAGGCGCACTGATGCAAGAGAATGCAAGCAACTCTCTCAAAAGCTTAAGCTGTCAGGAAACATTAACTAATCCATTTTAAGGCCAGGATTCGTATCGCATTCAAGCTCCATGGGTCCACTTCCGACCTAACATGCCACCCCAGGTCCTACGTCCTGGGGCCTACTTCCCATTGTGTGACCTTCTGACCTTGCAAGTCTGATCCCTCCCAGCAGGATTAATGCCCCTGCATGAGGAGACTTGATCCCGAGACCTAGAGCGCTGACCCAAAAGCTTAAGCTGTCAGGAAAAAGGTGCAACTAACCCTTTTCAGGGCCAGTATCCTATCTTATTCAGCTGAAAGAGTGGTGCTATCAGATAACATATGCTTTGACAGGGGAGAAAGGAAGAGAAGGATTAATGTAGCCAACTATGATGGTGATGATGATAATGATGATGATGAAAGCTAATTTGATCAAAAGTGAGGATTTAATGAATAAAACAAAATAGTTGAAAATAAATCTGTATACTAAAAAATCTTCCAGTTCCTGGATTGATTCATCTTGAAGTGGAAATGTTAATGTCATTTGCATTGGAGAGGGAAGTGAACGCAGTTACTGAAAGCACGCCTAGGCGCACTAATGCAACACAATGCAAGAAACTCTTTAAAAAATTTAAGCTGTCAGGAAATTTTAGCTAATCCATTTCAAGGCCAGGATTCGTATCACATTCGAGCTCCATGGGTCCACTTCCGACCTAACATGCCACCCTAGGGTCCAACCTCCTGGGGCCTACTTCGCACCTCCTGGGGCCTACTTTGCATTGTGTGGCCCTCTGGCCTCGCAGATCTGATCCCTCCCAGCAGTATTAATTCCCCTTCATGAGGAGACTTGATCCCGAGACCTAGAGCTCAGATCCAAAAGCTTAAGCTGTCAGGAAAAGGTGCAACTAACCCTTTTCAAGGCCAGGATCCTATCTTATTCAAGCTCCATGGTCCTATGTTGTGCGTCCACTCCCCACCTTGCAGGCCACCGCAGGGACTTACCTCATAAGGGTTTCACCCTGTAGAGCCTACTGCCCACTCTGTGGCCCTCCCACCTCATAGGGCTGATATCTGCCCAGCAGGATTAATGTCCCTGCCTTACCCAAGTCGCTTGGGTTAGCGTCTCACCTAGCCCTTGGTGGATCCCCTTTGTAAAGGCTGGTGCCTTCAGCCCAAGGCGCGGGGCTGGCTTCAGGCCTGTTTCATAATCAGGGAATGTTTTTACACCAGTGGTTTAAAGGAATTTTATCTGAAAGGACATGAGTTGTAAAGAAATCGTGAAAAGCTTCCATATTGGAACTGAAATCTGTTTGTCAAAAGTTTTGGTCTTCTGTTATAGTTGCTCATGTATAATTTGCTTCCATCCAAATTAATGGTTTTTTATGCTTCTGTTGTGTACTTTCTTTGACGAATCACTGCAAAATTAAGTACAGTCTTTACATGATCAATATATACGAGGCCAAGTATGCATGACAAAAAACAAGCTCATAATTGTTTCATGTACAGGTTTGGTCCCTATTTTTGCCAGCCTGTTATTGCTGGCTTAGGAGATGAAGACAAGCCCTTCATTTGCACAATGGACTCAATTGGAGCCAAGTATGTCGACTTTCTTCTCTTAGATGAGTTTCTTAATGCTTTCGTTGTTATCAGCAAGCAAAGGATCTTAGCCCATTACCTAATATCGAGATTTGGTTGTCACTTTTGCAGTGTCCAGTTTAACTTTATTGGCTTTACTCATGTGATTAAAGCATGCATTAACTACGTGAAATTTGTACTAAGATAAAACTTAAATTCTTGTCACGATGTTTTGTTGAGTTCGTGTTTGACTGCTTTTTCATCTTGTAGATTTACAGTCTATCAATTGTATGGTTTTTTATGGGTTTTCTTTCTCTTAATTGGCACCATAGGCACTTCTCAGATTTCTGACTGTAGTTAACTTAAAAAGGATTATTTTCAATTTCTTAGGTCGGTCACATACTGACAAGTGATGTAGGAGAGTGCTTTTTGCATTGTCTTGGCGAATAGTATTTGATTCAGTTTCTGCATGGAAGATTTCAGATATAATGAAGGATTTTGTTTTGGGCAATCTAAAAGATCTTATACGGAGAGAATGATACTCAGTCATATGGCTGAAAAATGTTGAAAGGGTTACGGCTAAATTTGGGGTTGGATTAGTTGAGGTTTAGCCTGATTGTAGACTTTTCGGACATTTAGACTGCTGGATCTTGTGGATTGCTTATGGAAGATTCTAGGGCAACAATTGGCAGATTAGATAGTTTTTACCATGGTAAAGCTTTAAGGTCTGAGGTTTTACTTGTCAAGATTAGAGATTTTGTTTTAAGACCAAATACTGGTTTCTATTGGGCAGCCCCAAATGCCTAGGCAGTAGGGGCCTTTCCCCAAGCAAAGATTTTAAATTTAGATTTCGATTGACGAAATTATTAATCCTGGTCCAGAACCCATTCTCTTTCTCTCCATCAGAAACAATTTGCCTTGCTTAACAGCCATTATGACAGATCAAACTGTTCCTTGACGTCCGAACCTCATATTACATCTTCATAACTAGAAAAATTTCAAATCCACATCCAGAGCTCATGGAGTGCTCTAGCCAAGTTGAGTCTTCTATCTGTCGTGGTAAAGGTTGAACCCGTAGACCAGATCTGAACACGCTATTGGGGTCTTGATACCCTTCTCAAGAGATGCCAGGCACCGCCACCATACGAGCCACCACTTGCTCCCCCTGCCATCATCTCTTTCATCGTACAAATAGATTCAGATCAAAGGTTCACATAAGCAAAAGATCTAATGCATGAGCATACCTGGATGGCATTTTCTTCGATTTTTTGGTTCTGAAGCAAACTAAAAGTTTCCAATACCATCAATATTTTGCTTATCAACTTCTAGATGCGACCCAAATGGATGTGTTTCTCTGTACATTTTGTATACTCTTGTGGGGTGGAGGGAGTGGGTTACTGGTGTCTGGTGGTGACTGGTGAGAAGTATTGGTTCTGGACTTCTGGACAGATTGAGTAGCAGAGGAAGAAGAGGAAGAAAATTGAATATTTGACCAAGAGGGCATTATTGTCCATCAAAACTTAAGAGAATACAATTGGCTTTGGCAATTGGGACTGCTTCTGTAATCGGGTTTCAAGTATTTTGATGAAAACGAACAGGGCGCTGAAAGATAAGAATAAGAAAGAGAAGGAATCTAATAAGTTTCCACAAATTTTGAGTCCCACCTAGCAGCAGTAATGGAGTCTCCCTATTAAAGAGAGCAACAATCTGCATAATGCCGTATTCTGTTGATTAGATGAATTGTCTCCGTGAATACTTGCTTTTTATGGAAGTACAGGCTCCACAAAATATACACCTCAAGGTCTTCATAAGCATTGGAAGTGCATTATTGAGCTATTTTTTCACCCCATTAATGTAATGCCAAATAAAACTGAAAGAGTGTTCTGCGTTTCTGTTCCAATGCTAGACGGTTGTAGAAAATGTGATTCTGGTTTTCCCGTTGTTTTTAACTATAGAAACTTAGGCAAAATACTCTTGTTCTTGCTATCTCAAGGGTGATAAAAGTCTGAAGTCATGTTTTTCATGTACTTTTTGACCTTGCTTTAAGCTTCTTTTGTTGTTGAAAAGTTACTCATATATTTTGAGCCTTGCTTCAAGCTTGTCAAATGGTGGTTTTTGTAATACAAGTATGAAGGTTCTGCATTACATCGACACTAGTTTGCCTATTGAAAATATTTGTTTCTTCTAATTTCTTATTGCAGGGAACTTGCAAAAGACTTCGTTGTTGCTGGCACTGCTTCAGAGTCCTTGTATGGTGCATGCGAGTCAATGTTCAAGCCTGACATGGTTTGTCGCTATACAACTTAATTTCACTTTAAGCAACAAAGTCTAATGGCCTTCAGTAAAGTGCATGTTAATTTATGACGTGTCATTGTAGTTGACTTGTTCAAGACTTTTTCTGCTGTATATAAGAATTTCCATTCATCTATTGCTTACAAGCTGATGTATGTATTAGTCCTTAGCTTAGCGCATATTAGAAGAGACAAAGCTTGATTGTCATAACCTTGTCCTAGGGCCACATATCTCTCTGAGATTAGACCTTTCCTTAAATTCTAACACTTCTTTTTTTTTCTTATGAGTAAATTAAATTTTAGCATGAGTTTAACAACGGATCAACAATGAAAAGACAAATAACGGAAAATTATTGTGCTGGTGTGCTCTAACAAGGATAGCCCAGATATACGCTGATACAGGACAGCGCAACTAACTCTCTCAAAAGCTTAAGCAGTTAGAAAAGGCGCAACTTGTCCTCATAAGGTTACCTTCTTTCGAGGCTTATAGTTAGGTCTCTCCCTTATGGGGGCTCCTGCCTGGGCCACTGGCCACGCCACTGTTGCGGGGAGCTTGTAGGCCACCCTGCCAACAGCATGGTTCAAAGTCTCAGCATTATTGTTTGCGGTTTGGAATCGGTGTCGGTTGCGGCCAACTCAGCATCAATAACGAGTGATACATGACTTTAAGCTACTTATACGCTCCAAATAATATGTAAAAATAACAATAATCATAACCCAGCAAATAAATGTCTTTTACCTAAATTTAAATTAACTTCACGCTCATCTTTTGCATTATCATCATATAACATTAAAGAACAAGCATAGTATTTCACAAATTTTTAACCCAAAATTTCCGTATGTGTTAACTTGTGCAATTTAAAAGTTTGGTTTCCTAAATCCTATGAAGTGTTAACCTGTGCATCTTAATAGAATCTTAGGTCAAAAGCTTCAGGGATACAAGGTATTGAGTGATTTAGGGTAACAAGTAATTAAAAAAATTGAAAATGAAAAAAACTAAAATTATTGATTTTCAAACACATAAAAATATGCTTAAATTGACGGTTGAACTATATGATTTGACCGAAGAATAGGATGTTTGGACATAAACAAAAACTAATAAACAGACATGTATATACAAACAAACTTAAACTAAAATTACACATCGACAGAATTAAACATAATCGTTACATATGCCACTACAGTTTTCAGATTCAGAGTCGAGAGAGAGGTCAGAGAAAGGACGGCTGGTCGTTGGGATTGGTTGCAGGAGCTTTTCTCCAAATGCCGTCTAGCAGATTGGGGTTTGTGGCCAGAGATTTTCCTCAGCATCTCTCCCCCTCTCCCTCGTGTTCCCTTTCATCTTTCTACTTCTCATCCGTGTTCGCCGATCTTCACCGATATGTCAGTAGAATAAATCAATGACTTCAAAAAATTCCAAAAAAGGAACTCCTTTTAGAACCCCAGGAAAGGCTTTTTTTTATAGAGTATGCTCTTATTCACTCTGACTTGCCCAAGTCTATGAATTGCGTCATATAAGGATCAAAATTTATTATATTGGAAATCTCGCTGATAAGTCAATATCTCAGAGCTTTCGGAGAGAGAACGGCGGAATCTCTTAATTCGAGTGTGAAACGATGTTGGCTTCACAACAAACCGCTACGTGACTGTTCGGCGGCTCGGCCGAGTTTTTGAATCACGACCAACAGGTTCCATGGGCCACCCACCGCAATTAGTCCACCATTTCCAGTAGGAATAATGCATCGGCATGATTAGCCTCCGCTGATAAGCAGGACCTTTCACTGTGATACCATTTTCAAGCCTGAAATAGTTGTCACTATATGCAACTTGGAACTACTTTAAGCAACAAAGTCTAATGGCCTTCAGTGAAGTGCATGTTGATGTGCGACATGTTATATTGCCATTCTGTAGTGCTTATAAACTGATGTATATATTAGCCCCAAGCTTAGCACATATTGGAAGGGACAAAGCTTGATCATAGGAACCTTGTCTTAGGGCCACATATCTCACTAAGATTAATACTTACTGCAAATTCAAGCACGTTAGTAACAACGAACCAATAATGTAAACACAGAACAAATATTATGATCCTGCTGTGCTCCTAAAGAAGATGAACCCGATATTAGCTGATGCAAGACAGCACAACCAACTCTTGCATATGTTTGAGCTGTTAGGAAAGGCGCAGCTAATCCTCACAAGGGTTACCTTTTTCCCGGGCTTATTGTTTGATCTCCCCCTTAGTGGGCCCCATGCTTTGGTCACTCACCCAAGCTCATAGGCCACCCCATTATCAGGTTAAGCGTGGGAGACCACCTCAATGGTTCCCCCAATGAGCCACAAAGTACTGCAGGAAAAATGCTTCTGCATTATAAGCACAATAAACTTCTATTAAAGCATAAGAACAGAACTTTGACAAGCATGTTAGTGATGGCAATGATAAAGCTGCAGAAGTTAGTATCAAAAAAAAAAAAAAAAAGGAGATGGCAAGTCTCGGAATAGGAACTGCATTGCCAACATATCCGGTGGATTGCCAGAATCAGATCTGAAGAGTTAGATAGAAACGGTTTTGTGGGTGTGGTTTGGGACCCTTTAATTCTGTTAAGGGCTTTTTGTGAGCTCACTTCATTGTACAAATCATATAACCTCAGATTTGTGACTGATCAACGAATCAACTTTAGCCCTTTAAGTCTACTTAAAATACAGTTTCGCTCCAAAAACAGGACTTTCTTATAAAGCAGGTTAAGAGTGAGGGCCTAAATTGTAGCAAAAATGTTAGTGAAATTGCAAGCAAGCAGGCTGAGAATGAGAGCCTAAAATTGTAGCAAAAATGTTAGTGAAATTGCAAGCAAGGTTAAGAATGAGATTCTAATTGGGTCGGAGAGTAGACAAGTGAGCTGAACCATTTTGGTTAGGAAATTAACTCCTAACTAGGTTGGACTTTACAGGAGAAAGTTAATATTTAGCAATTTACTTATAAAAGGTCCTCTGAGCCTTAGAACTTTAAGATGCCCCTGCCCTGCTTATGCAGTATGCCAATCACCTACCTTTTATGAACGAGCCCCTTTTGTCAATTTACACAATCATCCACTAATTAGAAAATTATATCATTCATAATTGTTGTCAGAAGATCATTACATACAGTAAGTGTATAATCACGTAGAAATGTACACATTGCGGCAGTATTCTTGTGATATGTGGTTATAGTTTATTTGTCTTTATTATTTGGTCTTGTGAACGAAGGGTAAAAACTAAAGGTTTGCTTCAGTAAAATTAGAGATGGAGATGGCCCAGGTAATTGGTAGAAAACAAGGAGATGATTAGTATTTTGCTACGCCTTAAATAAGTTGTGTAATGAACACGATGTGGTTATGATTAAACTCGGATTGAAATGAACAAGATGCCATTAATGAGCGAAGGAGATGACAAAAGTACCATTAGTGGTATCATCCAAACTTAGTTATAGTGGCATTCTGTGAATCCATGAGATTGTTAGGGAAAAATTAGAATAGATGGATTGAGATAGTGGTTATTATTCTCCTTGGCTTTGCCATCCTCAATAGATACTCCCTCCGTTTCATAGGTGGTCCCCTTCACTTTTTTGGGGATAGATGTCGAACATGTATACGTGGACTTCACTCATTGTTTTTGCCCTAGTTTGACTTATTTGATCTGTAATTGCTACTTGAGTTCACTTCAATGTTCAGAAGTTCGACTTCTAATATGGAATCTGAATGGTAACAACAAACAGAAGGAGTCATATACATGAAGAGCAAGGAGCCGATGATCTCTTTCCTATATGGGGTAATAGTTTGTCCCTTTTAGTAGTGTGTCCTCTGTGAGCAAGGCTTCTCACATCTAACCCTCCTCAGAGGCTGCAGGGAGAGGGGCCTCTTGTTCTAGGCTGCCATTCCTAGTTGCACATGTTATTTCCTTGTTTTAGTCACGTTCTGGACACTGTAGAAGCATCATAAATTGATTTATTTCTGTATTTGAGTTCACAAGAAGATTGCCAAGAAGATTGCTCCAAAACGCATTAGGCACTTAGGCTTGTATACACATGTTATTACTCGTGCACGTTTGCGTTGTTCTAGCACTGTTTATATGTGATGTCGCTTCCTTTTCTGGGGTGTGGGACAGGGATTGGGAGCTGGTTTGGGGTGGGATAACTAACTCGGTCAATGAGTGGCAGTCATGCCTGTTTTTCCTGTTCATGTACCCGTCTTGGGACACTTGTTATGAAGTTAGCAAGTTCTTTATTTATGTCAACAGTTTTATAGTTCTCTATTTTATGCCTTGCAGGAACCTGAAGAGTTGTTTGAGACGATCTCTCAAGCATTGCTATCATCTGTAGATCGTGACTGTTTGAGTGGCTGGGGAGGACATGTCTACGTTGTGTAAGCAATTTATTACTCCCTTTTCAGCATTATTTCTGGAAGCATTGTCACAATTTCTTTTTTGCAACATGTACATTAGCACGTACAACAACGGAGCTCGTAGTGTATACGTTAGTATGCAGAGCTTTCAGTTACCTTTACAAGAGTCCATTTGACGAGTTGGATCATATACTTTGGCAGTGTGTTGCATTGTTTGGTGAAGGAGGAAAAGAAAGGAAAATATTGCATTAGGTTTCAAGTTCTATTTCCTAAGCAGTCAAAATGAGCCTCTGGTCTCTGTTTGATAATTGACAGTTTTAGGTTGTAATTCAGTATGCATGTTACCAGTGTTATAGCGTAAACTACTGAAGAATTCTGTTTACATAAGGCGAATGAAGCTGATTTTCAATTCCCAAGAAAGTCCGGAGGTTGTGTGTGAACCATCCCCACCCCAAATTTGTGTAATCTTGGGCCTATCTAGAAAACTACCGCTGAAACTTGCAGCTTAAGATGATTGATTTGCATTGAGAAGTTCAAGATTTTAAATGCAACCCTAAGAAGGGCTTTTAAAGCCTTAAACCTCTTTTTGTTTTCCATTGTGGAACTTCGATGTGCGTTGCGAATTGCTAGCTTTAGCAACTCATGCACCTCAATCAAGGAGCCTAAGCTTTTAAAGCTTTCTTCTGATATCATTTTCTCTGTGGCACACTGATGCGACAATTTTTTCCACGATTAATGCCCTACGTTTTTACTTGATGATTTTATTGCTTCTGTAGTGCTGAAATTCACCGTTGTTACAATGTCCAGATATGCATTCCCTTTCATTCTTCCTGAAAGTGTTTCTTATTTTGCTGCAGTACACCGACAGAAGTAACTGAGAGGATCTTGAAAGGGCGGATGGACTGAGTTTTTCACTTGGAGCTGCATCGATCTCAAGTCACTTGTTCTAATTTACTTAATGTACTGGGAAATGGTAAGAAATGGATTCCTAGGCTCATTGGAGATCGAATGTTAGAGACATTTATACACCATCTTGCCATTTGGCCTGTGTCAGAAACATATTGCGAAAAGTCTAAGCTGTGTCAAGAAATTACAGATGCTTTCCAAACGGATAATTTTGCCCCCTTAAGAGACGATTTATCACTAATATTTCCACTTCAAATATGAACCAGTACATTCCCACGGATTGGATTTATCATATCCCACATTGCAAGTCTAAAGCTCTCCTTTATGGTTGCAAACGAATGAGTACTTATCTCATTGAAGAGAGCTTGAGCTCGTCATCAATAATTCCGGTCACGTGTAAGCGTGGTAGTTACGAGCTCTAAATCCGTGTCCAAAACTCGAGCTTGCAAATTTAGCTGAACACGAGCTTTCGGCTCATCTCCAAAAAAAGGAAAAACAATTTGGACAAGGTAATCCAAAATCTCAAATCAAAACGCTAATTTCTGATTAAACAACACGAAAAAATGCCTTAAAAACAACAAAAACAAGCCTGAAGCGTCTAAAAAACTTTGAAGTCAGACAGTTTTGGGGAATTACTGCCATCGTATGTGGTACAGAACATTAGTATCTATACACTTTCAAACCCCAACACCACGGATTGTCTTCACTACGACACAACAGGACCTAGAGATGTCAAAGGGCCGGCCAGGCCGGGCCTTTGGGCTTTTCAAAAAAGAGGGTCAGGCCGGGCTTGGGCTAGGGGTAACAGGCCAGGCCTCCTCAACAATATGAGGGCCCAGCCTTAGTCCAAGCCCTTGGCCCAAAATTTATGGCCGGGCATGGGCTAGGTCGGGCGCAAGCAATTTTTTTAAAATTTTAATCATTTTTTGTTTTGCGGTAAATTAAATTTATAATAAATTTGTTAATAGGTTCTCCTCTTTTAATCCGGACTTGAGACAGTATATGAGAACTGATTCGTTGACCACGTGAGCAAAAGAGGGGAAGTTGTCAACGCGATCTGGCCGCTCGTCCCGAAAGGATGGACGACTCAGATCTTTCTTTTTTAAAGTTTATCAGCCGTTTGCTACACAATGTAGCGGGCAGGATTTTTTACCAAACTGCTCCTCCCTTGTCGTCCGCTATACTGTGTAGCGGACAACTTTTTGACCCTGACAATTGTCAAGCAAAAAGTAGTCCGCTACACTGTATAGCGGATGACTTTTTGCCTGACACCTGTCACATCAGTCCACATGTCACATCTTGTTCCAACGACTGTCGTCCGCTACACAGTGTGGTGGATCACTTGGCAGATATACCCCAAAAGTGTCCTAATTCCCATCTCTTTTTCCATTTTCATCTACTTGAGATCTACTTACTTTTATTTTCAGCTCCATTAAGCTTCAAGTAACACTTGCTTCAAATAAGGTAAGTTTGTGAATGGTGAAGTTTTCTTTATGGGTTGAATGATGAATTTTTTTTGGATGAATATATAGATTTTTTTTAGATTTATGTTTGTTGTATTTATCAGTTTATTCATGAAAGTAATTTTAATTTGTAATGTTCAAGAAATTAATTTGTTAACTTCAAAAAATTTATTATAGTTAAATTCGAGTTTTTTGAGATTATGTTTGTTGTATTTTGACATACTAAATTTGTCTATTTATCTTAGTAATTTTAATTTGTTATGTTCAAGAAATTAATAATTGTTAAATTGGAGATACTTTTGAGATTATGTTTGGTATATTTGTCATGCTAAATTGGCCTATTCATCAAGGTAATTTTGATTTGATATGTTCAAGAAACGCCATTTGATAGTTAAGCGTAATCTATTTCTACATAGGTTTTGTTTCACAGTGCCCGATTTCGTTTCAAGCTCCAACACCCCAGTAGATGCTAATGATCCGTATCTAGGACGAACGTTTTCATATACCGTACCAACAAGTACTCGATGTCGTTCCCTCCTTTCACAGGCGTCAATCATCATTACCACTCCATCCTCTTAGGGTTCGCTTCGTTAAGGGACAAGAGCGAGAATTCTTCTGTATGGTTGTTTAGGTCGTGGCTAGAAGCAATGAACTTCAAAGCACCCAAAGTTATCATCACCGATCAAGATTTGGCAATAAAGAAGGCTATTGCTACCGTCTTCCCAAATACTCGACACAACTTGTGCACCTGACACATAAGCAACAAATACCCTGAACGTCTTCCTAGTACCCTTCTTAGAGTACTATGAGCAATGGATTAGCGTTTACACGAGAAAGTATTTTTCTACGAGCATGAAAACGACGGCCATGAATGAATCTATGATTGCCTTGTTTGCTAGCTATCTAGGTACAATTATGAATTTGAAGAGTTTCGTTACATATGTCCAAAAGCAGTTGCACAGATATTCGTGAAAGAAATGGCTGCAGACTTTGTAAGCACGTACAAACAAAGGAGAGGTTTGCTTGAGACCTTGCTGGAACTGAATGGTACAAAACTCTATACGAAGGAGATGTTCATGCAATACCAAGTAGAGCTGCAAAAATCGGGATGATATAGTATAAACAAGGTAGCAGAAAAGTCTACGCGTGAGTACAAGGTTTGTTCATTGATGAACGATCTCGCCCCTCAGAAGATGTGTAGACTGTATATGGTGAGCCATGACACGGAGATAGATTCAGTGACATGTGTTTGTAAAAAGTTTGAGTTCCATGGCATGCTGTGTAGACATATCCTGCGGTTTTTCACTTAAAAGAATATTAAGGCAATCCCCAATAAATACATCTTGCCGTGGTGAACTAAGGTTGCAAACAGGTTGCAAGGTACCATTGCCTTTCTGGAGCATCCGTACTGACTTTGAAAAATCAGAGATGTTACGGTATAATTATCTGGTGACAATGTTTACATGTTTGTCCGTAAATGGTGCTACTACAATGGCCAGATATTAACATCTCCATGAGATAACGGAGCAGGAAGAGCCCATCATCGACCAGTTTAAAGTAGATTCAGTCAGTAATGCGGTTGACATTGAGCCTACGTAGGGATCAGAAGACGATGAGCCGGTTAAGGAAGAAGACAATGATATTAGGCCTTTGGACCCAATTATATCGCAAATGAAAGGCCGCAAGAGATCTACACGGATGAAGAGCTCTATTGAACAAGAAACCCAACCTAAAAAGCTTAGAAGGTGTGCATTGTGCAACAAAATGACCAACCATGTCAAGCGGAACCTCCAACACTTAGAATTTTTTTGCCCATTTAGGCTGTCTGCAAAACTATGTAGCGGTCAGCCTAATAGAAATATTGGCCTTCAACTCGTCTACTATACTACCTGGCGGACGGCCTAGCAGAAATATTGGCCTCCAACACTTAGGGAATTTTTTGCCCATTTAGGCCGTCTACTACACTATGTAGCGCGTCAGCCTAGTAGAAGCATATTTTTGCCCATTTAAGTCGTTCGCTACATAATGTAGTGGACGGCCAAGCAGAAAAATTAGCCTCCAAAACTTAAAATGTTTTTGGCCCATTTTGCCCGTCCGCTACACTATGTAGCGGACGGCCTAGCAGAAACATTAACCTCCGACACTTAGAATTTTTTTTTCATTTTTGTCGTCCGTTACACTATGTAGCAATGGCCTAGTGGAAACATTGGCCTCCAATACTTAGAATTTTTTTCCTTACACTAAGTAACAGACGGCCTAACAGAAATATTGGCCTCCAACACTTAAAATATTTTGCCCATTTAGGCCGTGCGTTACACTATGTAGCGGACGACCATTTTTTTGCCCATTTAGGTTGTCCACTACACTATGTAACGTACGGCCTAACAGAAACATTGGCCTCCAACACTTTTAAGAAATTATTTTGCCCATTTAGGCAGTCCGCTGCACTATGTAGCGGACGACCATTTCTTTTGCCTATTTAGGTCGTTTGCAACACAATGTAGCGGACGGAAACAATTAGGAATTTTTTTTGTCCATTTTGGCCGTCTGCTACATAGTGTAGCAGACGCCAAGCAGAAACAACCGTCTTATGCATTATATAGCGGACGATCAAGCAGAAATGACACATAATTTTTTTGCCCATATAGGCCGTCCGCTACATAGTGTAGCAGACACCCTAGTAGATTAATTTAAACCCCTTTCCCCTCATTTTCTTACCTACCACCAACTTGTCTCAAGAATCACTCAAAAACAACAACAACACAAAATTCTTAAAAGAAATACTCAACCACAACACGAAGCCATAAACACTTTGCCTTTCACAAACACACAAAATAAAATTTCATACACACAAGCAAATCAAATGACAATTCCATTACATAAGAATAAAAATTTACAATGTTATTCGGTCTCGTTCCCAGCTGGATTTACAATATTCCTAACTAGTTTAGGCCGTCCGCTATGAATTTGCCAAGCTATCTTGTATCTAAAGTTTTCTACGTCTGCTTGGCTCCAGACGGCAACCTTGAGGCTCTCAGTCCGACAAATATAGTCCATGTACATCAAGACGAAGACGTCGCAGTCCGACTGATTAGCTTGCATAGGCCTCCGTTTCTTCAATCGGACTACAAAGATCCGGTACTCTTTGTCCACGGAGAGAGTGGACCGTGGCACAAAATAGATCCTATGGAAAAATGAAAAAGGTGTCAGCTACGAGATAACAATTACAATAAGAAAATTGAGAAATAAAAAATCTCTAATAATGATCGAAAGATTATCATAGCTGCAAATTGTTCTTTGAAAAGATCCTTCACCGGCATCATTAAGGCATCATTGTGGAGACTGTCGAGGATTGATATGACCATAGCTCATGGTTCATAGCAAACCAAGTACCAGTGGGGGTGCTCTAAAAAGGCTACTAGGAAGACATCTGCATCACTGACGCTCACTGAACTCGGACTATTCGTAGACCATGTAATGATCTCCCTAGGCTAACGCCAATGGAGCAAGCTTCTCTTCCCCCTCACAGATTTCCACTGTTGCCATTCTCCAAAGAGCATGCCATGAAAAAATGCATCCATCATAAAAATGTGGGGATAAGCATTTGCCCTATCCTCCTCCCAACACATCAAAAGTTTGCTGTAGGCAGACTTCACACTACACACCACTTTTCGATCGTAGCCTGGGGGAGGGGCTCGCTAAAGTAACGTTGGTGGATTAAGGCACGTTTTGCCGGCTTCAGAGGCTTCAACGGATGCCCTTTGGGATAAGCGGGAATGAAGGGGGGTCGACCGGGGGATATTATCCTCCTTGAGGCTCTTTGGGTATCACAACGCTGGAAGTGGAAGGTCCTGCCTACGGGACGAGTGGCAATGACTTGGAGAGATTGAAGTTCACGAAGTTGAAGTCTTATGTGACTTGACTCCAAGAGAGTGGTGTAGCCTCCGAGTAAAGTAAACGAGGTCTGACTTCACTTGTCCCAATGAGCCATTCCCATACCTGATGGTGGCCCCTAAGCATCACCCATCCCAAGTACAGAGGGATCATTAACTCCCTCGCTCACCCCTGAAGTCTGATCTGAGGGGTCACCGTATCCCTTGCTCAGGCTGCCACCTGAGACCCACTCTCATGGCATCCAGCAGATCCTTCCACTCACTCAGCTTCTTGAAGAAGACGTGGCATCAACCTACGTCCAATTAGATAATGAGTAACTTTAAACTTACGAGCTCAAATTCCCTACGTCATCAATCTGACCCCTAGGGTTGTACTTTTGGTGGCCTCTTAACCACCTTATTGAGGATATTCTCTTCTGGGTGATGTGTTAGTACCATGCCAGATACTGCTCGATGCTGGCCATAGGGTTAGGCTCTGACATAATGGCTGCCATCATGTCTTGCCAAGAACCCCACAGTTCAATTTCATTTGCACACAATTCGTGTGCATTCACCTGCCCGAACTGTTGGGCACCCGATGGGTTCTTGTTAACCCTCATGTCTGGGGCATCAGCTGGCAACCCCCACAGGCACTCAAAATGGCGCATGGCGTAATTTGGTAGTTGCCACTCTACAATCTCGGAGTGGATTAGTGGAGTGCGTTATAACCAAGAGAGCGTGAAGACGAATGACTCTGTCTCCCGTCGTCCCAAACGTTTGTACGGTGCCCAACGCATTTGGCTCGGAGATAGTGAGTCGAACTCTGCCCGATTAAACATCATGTTATGATGGGGATCATCTCTCCTCGGGTAGTGGCTCTCCCTCCGATTGTACTCTAAAGCACACAATCAAGGCCATACATTATTGGTTCCCTTTCTACGGTTGGATGAGTCGACAGTAATGTGTTCATAAGACCACACTTGAGACAGAAAAATTAGGGTTGTATCGTCAAAATTTATTGTGCACTGACTAGTAAAAAAATATCGAAAATGTAATTACAAAGAGTTATATGATATAACTGCAACACTGAGAGACATGCACATATAGCTTTGGAGTCGTGCCTCGTTACCTTGTGCAATGCTCGATACAAGTATGCAAGAGTTGCTGCACCCCAAGCATACTCCCCAAACTCTTGCAGGTTACCCAACAACACTAAATATTTGTTTTGAACCGTATTCTTTGACGTCGTTGGGAATATAATTGCCTCCATCACCTAGAGCAGGAAGGCCTTTGTGTGCCAGCACAAGCATCTCCTCCGTGTAGTTTTCTGGCAAAACTCAGAAGTTTTCTATCAATCACCTCAACTTTATCCCACCACTGCTAAATTCATTCACGGGTATTAAAGTAAAGAAGTCCCTAGCAACTTTCTTATTTGTTACGGAAGATCTAGAAGCAATTACCGGCCGCCCCACCATCGTTGATCCTAAGATGTACCCTACATCTTCTAAAGTTATTGTCATCTCTCATAGAGGGAAGTGAAATGCATTCGTTTCACTTCTCATCCCTTTAACAAGGGCACCTATTAAGTTCTGGTCAAGTTGCTGAAAGATATCCCCATGAGTAAAAACCTCGAAACCAAGTCCACACATTAAGTTTTTTTGGTGTTTGTTCAATCACCAATTTTTGAACTGTTCGGTTACTTCTACTGTGATGAGTGGTGCTCTTTCTTACGAATTAACAAAGACTACTTAAGCAAGGAAAAAGATATACAACATTCATGAAAATAGGAAAATAAATAAAAAATAAGTATCTTACTTATTCATTCCAGATGGATGTACTAATATGGTTTGATTTGTTGTATAATACGGAGGGATCTTCTGGTCCAAGGTAAGGCCATTTTTTGCAACTGAAATTACGAAAAAAAAATGTCAAGTTTGGAAGTTTTTATCAAATGCTGGCAAGTTACCAACACTAGCATATGCTATATATATATATATATATATATATATATATATATATATATATATATATATATAGACACACGGAATTTAGAAATTGTCAATGCTAGCATATACAAAATACATAATCAAAATGATGCACAATACTCACAAACTCTAGGTTATACACAAATAAGGTTTGTGAACTTACGTGATTAATTAGACGATTAAAGGACTTCTTGCGAAGAAATTGCATAGACCTACTTGCCAACGCCGTTAGCAAGATAGGGAAGAATAAAGAAGAGAGAAGACTTTCGAAATTAGGGGTTTGTTGCTTATATATAGGTCGTCCGCTACGTAATGTAGCGGATGGTGTGGATAACGACAAACTAACAGCCGTCTGCCACCCTATCTGGCGGACAAAGTGGGGGGACAAGATGTGACACATGTCAGCCAAAAGTCATCTGCCACACAGTGTGGCAGATGATTTGAAAAAAAAGTCGTCCGCTACACTGTGTGGCAGACGGATCAGCTCTCCACACACACACACACACATAATTGTTCAAAAAATGAGAAAAATGTCTATTTTGCTTGTAAATTAACCACACTCTCATGTGAATTTTTGACTTTAAATACATTTAATTTGTTTGAAAATAATCCAGGATGAAAATCTAAACTAGATTTTGAGAAAAAAGTTTATTATGAAAAGTTGAAAAAAAGGAAAAGATAATTACCTAATCATCTGGAAGATCTTCAACGCTAGGATCGGTACTTTTCCTATCATCAACTGGTTAATCTTGCTCCCAGTATTTTGCATCAAGATAATCCTTCCAACATATGCATAACTCGGGATTAAAACAACTCCTCCTGTCATCCAACACCCCTCTCGCTCGCTGAAAAACACGATTCTGAAGCAATTGTGAAGGCTTACACCGGTAGTACATCCCAGGCAATTTAGAATAAAGTTCGATAAATTTTTGCAATTTGTTTTCAAAAAGTTAACAAATCAAAGTTCATTTGCTCATCCATTGACAATGAAGAATAATGATTAGTATTTGCATATAAACCAATTTCATTAAAAGAGGAAAAAGAAGACAAACCTATAGAAGTAGCTTCCACTCTTGCTTGTTTTGCGACTACATGTTCAACGCTCCTAAGAAATGACTCATAATATCTTTGATCGCTTGATGATGTAGCTCGCCCGCGTACGTCAATTTCTATATAAGTTATAAAGATCTTCAAATGACGTACTAATAGTCTCAGTAAGCTTGCTTGTTGAAGCTGCCCCGTAGCCCAATTTTTGTTGCATATTTCTAATATTGAGACATGTATACCATGCAAACCTAGGATCCAAAGTAGTGGCGATAGCAAAAACAATACGCAATTTCTTCCAATATTTATTAAATTTAAGGTCCATCTGTTTCACTATATGTTGAAATGATTCTATATGTCCCTATTTCTCTAAAATGTCATCAACTTTAGAATTTCTAGTACAGAAATAGTTGACGTAAGATAGTATGTACTAGACAATCAAATGGTAGACATTAAAATACCTTCAAAAATTCAACCAGGTGTAGAGCTAACTGCCATTCGTCGGGAGTTGGCAAGCCTTGTGAGAACATCATTAGTAGGCGGTGAATATAGACTTATTTGTATAACATAACACGTAAAAATATTTTTAATGTGGAGTTCCACCTATGCACGATATTTGTAAATAGTCTCCTACGAGGCAAACCATATTGACTGCACAAAGCTTTAAATTCATGTATTCTAGAACCTGAAGAATTAATAAACATAGCCATATCCCTCATTTTAAAAAGAATATCTCCTGCAGCAACTAAATCATCTTGAACAATTAAATTAATTATATGAAAAATACATTTAACATAAAAAAGTTTCCATCTAATACAAGTTTAAAGTTTGTCTTTAAGACTTGAACAAAAACTTTATTATTAGAAGCATTATCAAAACTGATATTCGTTATCTTGTCCGTTAATTTAAATGTGTTATATACTTGGCGTATTATGTCCGCAACGTCTAGTGCATCATGCAGATAGGGCAATAGTTCAAAAGCGGCGATTCTCTTGTTCATAACCCAATGAGAATCAATCTAATGTGCTGCCACAAAAGCATAATTAACCAGAGAAAAAGGAGATTTTCAAACATCAGACATAAGACTAGCTCTACAATTAAATTTATCAAAATAATCAAGCAAGCCTTCTTTAGCAGCATATAGTGTCTAAGTGCATCAGACCTAGTTGTATTTCTGTGAACCAATATATACAAAGGTTGCACATAATTATTTATATATTTATAGTACTTTTCATTATCAACAAAATAAAATGTTATTCATTGTTAATAATAAATTCAGCAAGATTGTCTCTTTGTTCTTGCTGATTATTTATAGATAACTTACCATCAAAAGATAACTGCGTTTGGCTAGTATCAACATGGCTTGATTAGGTGCACATGTCGGTCAATGCCTATTAAGATGTGAATTACTACTACCACACCAACATAATTTTGCACAATACTTACACTGAGTTTTTTTTAACGCTGTCGACTGTAATATGGTCAAAATGATACCAACATTTAGCTTTAAACTTTTTATCTGCCGCTTGGAGTTCAGGCGGACTTGAGGCAGAATTGCTCTATCGTTCCTTCATCTTAACGACCACTCATCGGGATAAGATTCTGCCTTAGAGTGGTAGTGTCGCCAACCGAGCTGTGTTCTTATATAAAATGCTGATAATCTTGTGAAGGTGTATATTGAAAATCATGAATATTTTGATTAAATTTAATAAAAATTTTTGTATCTATAACCACTGGTGGTTGAAATTAATCTATCCTTGATGTAGAGATCAAATCAATCTATTTTATGGTTAAGAAATGAGTTATCCCGAATCTAGTACATTACATTTTTTATTTCAGAGATAATTATCGAAATTAGGGTCTAGTAACTAATGGCTCAACATTCGATTTTGTTTTTAATAAATGGGGTGAACCGGCCGGTTATTGACCTTTTTCAATCTATGATGTTATTACTTATTCTAATTTATCTCCAACCATGCAGATCAACATTCCCAATCTTATTAGATTCTGCGACCCTGGGCACTATAAAATGGGGTCTTGGCCTCCACTTTGGGGGTCAGACATCAAGTCAATTTCCTAAACTTATTCTCTTTAGAGTTCGCATGCCATTTCCTATTGAAATGGCATCCAACCTCTCTCGAGAATCTTAGCCATCGAAATCACAAAAAATAAGTCACTTTGTTCTTTGTGTCGTGGATCCAACGACGAGCATCCTCGAGTCATTAAGGCAAGCTGCATCTCCAGGTAACTTTTTTTTTTTAGCTTTCATAGTGTAGAATTCATATAGACTATCTCCCTTTTACATTTCATTTCAAAATAGTAAAAGAATTATTTTCATATTCTTTGTCTAAGTCTAAGTCCCGAATTATAAACTACCTCCTGTAGGACTGGTGTTGAACTACAGCGGTTTTGATTCTGATTAGTCCGATCGGATACGTAGGCCACTTGAACCCAATTGTCGAGTTCAAGCCAAAAATAAATAAAAATAAACTTAGAGTAAGTCTTGTTATATTTTTACATGCTACATGTTCTTTATGCCAAAGACCATTAAAAACAAAGTAGAGAACGAAAGGGCGCGACGAGTGCCTAATACCTTCCTGTTGCGTAACTTAGTCTCCAGACCTCTCTCTTGGTTTTAAGAGACTACTTGTCCTTTTGGACACTTTTGAGTCATTCTTAGATTTTTCTTATTTTCATAAAATTTAATAAGATGGCGACTCCTAAAAATACTTTTTTTTTGGGAAATGTTTTGAGGCTGTGCATGGACTAAAAACACTGAGAGGACTAGCCCTTGAAAAGTTTTTCTTGATTTTTGACCTTGTATTTTTTTGTGGTATGTATAATGTGACATAATTGTGGTACATGCGCTTTTATTTCCATACCTAACATACATGCACGTCACACGCTGGACCACCCATTTGAGAGCGACACACTTGAGGCCCTTGGTCCTCTTGGGCTCAAGGCGATCTCTCGATCAAGTTCTCAACCCCACGTGCCTCATACTAAAAATTCCTTCTGGTTTTTTTGGTATACTTAACAACATGTACATATATTGATGATTGTTTATTATTAACTTCATAGTTATGGGTGAGAGGTATATGGTACAGTTGAGCCAATGGAGTGACGTTTACACTGGTGTTATAAAGAGGAAAACTCACACTCGAACCATTGAGCGTTCTGCCCTTTGTTGGGAGAACACCTATATTGGCCTACAGTGGTATGTTGGCAGGGAAACCACCAGCATTCTGTAAGCTAAACTGGTAATTTCGGAAAAAAGAAAAACTCTGACTAATCGGCCGGTTATCCGCGCTCTCAACCAGACGATTAGTCACTATGTGCATTTGCTTGAAAATTTGCGAGATTGGCTAGTTCATACTCTGATCAAACCCACTGATTAACCAGCCAGTTATCCTCTCGGATGAAAATTTTTCTAGAGGTCAAGGTTAGTCAGAAACCTTGACCTCTAGAAAAATTTTCAGAAAAATTCCCTTGAACCACTGACCAACCGGTCGGTCAACCTCTTAGATGACCGGACAATTAGTTAGAAAACCTTATCTTAGAAAATTTTCAAAAAAATTCCCAGAAGTAAACCTTCAACCCCACAAGCAAGCACCTGGTTATCTACTAAGATGACCCAGATGGTTAAGAAACTTTATCCATTAGAAAATTTCCAAAAAAATCCCAAAAATAAACCTCAACCCATTAACCAACCGGCTGGTTATCTCTCTAGATAACCAGACAGTTAATCAGCCCCTTTTTCCAAGAATCTAAAAACACCCTCTAGGACACACATCATCCTCGCTAAATTCCATCAATAGGGCAGACTAAGGGAATTTATTCTACCCTAAGTCCTCAACAACAAAATTCAAATATACGTATGCCTGTCACCATGACTACCGGTGTCCAACCGTAACAACAAGAATTTAACAACACGTCATCAACATGGCATGCCAATCAAAACAATAAATTAGCATATCAGAACCGCATTGTCCTTACCTGATTGGCTTATAGCCGAAGCAACTCGCAATCTCTGATCGCAACGAGCTGCATCACCTAGTTAAATAATACTCTGCTCGTTAGAAATCATTCCACATATACGCACTCTCAATTCTACCCCTTCCCATTTAATCGTTTATAGTGTCTTATGACAGCTTGTTAATCCGATCCAATAATTGGATCCTAAACCTAGCTTACCAACGCATTAGCAATAGCCACTATTTCATTATTTCAACGTATTAATATCATTACTCACTTCCCACTATTTCGAACTAACCTAGCTTACTAACGCATTAGCAATAGCCACTATCTCATTATTTCAACGTATTAACATCATTCCTCACTTTTCATTATTTCGAACACTGAATTACGCGGGTTCTCCAAAATTTTTAGCACCAACATGGAAAATTACCAAAATACCCCCTAATGACCGCCTACACCACCAACACCCCAAAACCGTTTTAAAACTACATTTTAGATATACTACATCATTTATGGGCCAGATAGTCTCTCAAAAACTTGTAGAGGAAAAATTACCAAAACACTCCCTCTAGGTGGTAAATTACCAAACTTCCCCCAGGGGTTTTCGGTACCAGAAAGATCTTAAACCACTTTAAAATGCTGTTTTAAGCATCTTGAAATCATTTTCGAGCTAAAACATATTTTATAAAATTTTTGCCCAAAAATCTCGAACCGGTATCCGGACCGATCGCTTAAAAGCTCATTCGGCCAAAAATAGCTAATGACTTCGGAATGACCCGAAATCTTAAAAAATGGAACTTCTCAGCATCATAGAGTCCTCATAAAAGTTTTGCGTAAAACCGCGCTCCTTTGGTATTTTAAATTTTACCGTAAAGTTCTAAACTTTCCACGTCTGTTCACCCCTTTTCCGACCTTGGAAAAATCTGACAGTTTTCCACGATACATGTCTTTTAAAAATAACTAGGGTCTTTTTTTTCGCACTTTGGCTAAATCTAACCCTAACTATTTTTAAAATTTTAACTTAGAACCTATATATTAAGGTTTCATCTTTAGCGACAATTACAAGTCACTATTCAGATTCAAACACACACTATTACACCTTGAACACACACACACACACACACACACACACACCAAGCTTCTTCTTCCCTGAACCATCCATGTACCTGGGTTCTCTCTCCTTTAATTTTCGCATGGATTCCCATTTTCTCACTTTTACGTCTCCTAATTCCCTTGCCTTCCATACTTTCAAGCTCCGAATTAATTTGGTTTATGTAATTACATCCAATTAATCTCCAACAATTCAAATTAAATCTTCAAGGATGAAGAACAAACACTAAAACACACACCCACGCCACTGAAATCAACCTAATTCAAACCCTAATTCGTTTTTTTTCCTTTCTTTGTTGTTTTAAGTTTTCTATCCACGATTCCAACAATATTTCATCATCATTCCTTCATCCCAATCAGATTATTCAACCGAATTTGGAAATATAGATACATGACATATATATATATATATATATATATATATATATATATATATATATATATATATAACATATACACAAATAAAGTCATTCTATTCTCACGAATTTGGTTTAAAATCACACCTGTTAGCATTTAGATTGCACTTCCTTTCCTTCTTCTTTTTTTTTCTCTTTTCCTTCTCTTTCTTCTCCATTTTTTTTCTCCACTGCTGGCTGTGTTCTTCACGGGTACTGTTCATGCACTATTAATGTTTCCAACTTTCTTGTATTTTCATTTTTCCCCCAACACCTTCTTTCAGTTTCTTTTTGTTTCAATTTTATCCACTCCTTTCACTAATCTTTAGGTTTCATAAGTCATCCGAGACTCTAGCCGGAGGTGGCCACATCATGACCACTTTCTTCCAAACTTTGACACCTAAGTTCAACTTTACAAAATTGCACTTTAGCCCCAAAGTTTTCAAAATTGCATTTTGACCCCTCGACTTTGGGAAATTGTACTTTTAACCCCAAAATCCCCCTAACCCCTCCTTTAGCCCCCTAACACCTCATTATCATCAAAATGATGCTACGTAATAAAAACATGCATCTCGTTCACCATATTTTTCAAAATTATATTTTTGTCCCTTAACTTTCCAAAATCACATTTTAACCCCCAACGCCCATACTAACCCCTTATTTATCTCTCTAACACTTAATCATCACCAATATATTGCTACTTAATAAAAATAGTGCCCCTTAATTAATCAAACTCATGGTTAGATTAATTTTCTGTATTTTCCGGGGTATCACACCCCCCCCCTTAAATAAATTTCGTCCTCGAAATAGGGACAAACCTCCTTTTGCAACTTGGTGCAGAAATTATTACCGCATTAATGCCTCGGTTGTCAAGCTAACCTCCTTGACCGCATGATTTTACCTAATCAACTTTTACCACCAACATTCATGTAAAACATGTTCCTTCTTATTAGCCATCTTCGTCGGTGCCTCCTAATACGAGATATTATCTCGAATTTCAACTTGTTCCAACTAGATCCCATGCATAGAATTGGAATCATACTTTCTCAACATTGACACGGGATACACGTTACGTAATTAACTCAATCCTGAACGTAGATCGAGTTTGTATGCTATCTTCTCAATCCTAGACGGGATTTTAAACGGTCCGATGAACCTCGGACTCAACACCCTCCACTTCCTGAATCGCATGATTCCTTTCCACGCTGACACTTATAAAATGTACTATGTCATCTACTTCAAACTTCCACATCCTACGCAGTAAGATTTCTCTCTTGGGTATCTATCGATCACCTTGTTTTCTATTTCTTTGCACAGTCTCGTGCGAAACAGTCTCGAGCGAAACAGTCTCGACTCTAACCATATTCTACAAATAGGTGTGTGACATCTTCAGCCATACAACACTTCATAAAGAGCTATTTTTCCTTGCTCAACCGATAACCACTTTTATAGGAGAATTTGACTAAGGGTAACTGTTTACCCCATGCTCTGTCAAAATAATTAACGCAAGCCCTCAACACTCTCTCAGCATTCATATCATACGTCTTAATTGACCACCTTTTTGAGGAAAAGGCCGTCCTCATGATCAACTTTGTTTTTTTTTTTTTTATTTCTTCTTGAAAACTTTTCCAAACTCTAAAGGTGAACCCTGTGTCTCTGTCGGACACAGTAGTAACTTAAACTCCATAACAACTAATCAGTCGCTTAACATAAGTTTGGGCAAGTCGTTTAAAAATATTCTTCCCGAACAAAATAAATCGGGACATCTTAGTCAACCTATCCACTACAACCCAGATAGATGTGCATTTCTTAGTTGTTCATGGTAACCTTAACACCAAAATTCATCGTAATGTGTTCCCATTTCCACTCAGGTGCAAGGAGTGGTTGCACTATCTGGCGATCTTCTTATGATCCACTTTCACCTGTCAGCAGGTCAAACATCAGGATATAAACTTTTATATATCCCTCTTCATGCTAAGCCACCAAGAAAAAAATTTGGTCTTAACTTAGGTTCCTTTTTGTCTCCCCTGAGTGAATCGGCACTTAAAACTATGAGTACCCTTCAAAATTCCGTTCCTCAATTCATCATTAGGCGGAACATATATCTGACCTTCACATTCAAAATTATCACCCTTATCACCATCAAAATTTCTTTTTCATTCCTTTCTAATTCCTGCTAGGTCTCAATATCCTTTCATCTTGGCCTTAAGCTTCCTTGATTTAATTAAGAGGCACTGGTCACATTTCCATGTGAAGCAAAATATTACTTCCTTTTTTTTTCCTTACTCAAAATTTGATTTCGAGTTGTTCACATTCTATTAACTTGGCATAACAATTGTCATAGCTAGTTTTCTGTGATAAGGCATCTTAGAGAGATCATCAATAACTCTCTGGTAGCCTCCGACTGACCTTAGGAAGCTACTCATCTCAAACGCCGATTTTATCACTCCTCATTTGTCACCCTTTTCCACTTTCCCCAAATCTCCTAACTTGCTTCCACATTAACTCCGTGCATCCAGATTTCACTTTCCCCAAATCTCCTAACTTGCTTCCACATTAACTCCGTGCATCCAGATTTCCTAGTCAAACTTCACATTCCTCAAAATTAACATACAACTTAGCTTTCTTAAGATTTGTCAAACTTGCCATTGCGCAAGTTCCTCTTTTCCCTTAATATCAATCATAAGGTCACCAATAAGGCGATGACACAACGATCAAGTGCTCTAAAAAACTTGATTCATCAAATTCATAGACATCACAGGGGCATTAATCAATTCACGTGACATTCCCAAGAATTCATAATGCATGTCTCAGTTTACAAAGACAATCTTGACAACTTCATCCTTCCTTATTCTTAATTAGTGATGACCTATTCTAAGGTCAGTCTTAGAAAGAAAACACTTAGCACCCAACAATTGATCGACATATCATCTAGGTCAGGCAATGAGTAATTATTCCTGACTGTCACCTTAATCAACTTCTGATAGCCAATACATAGTTTCATATACCCCTTTTTTCTTTTTACTTCAATGACCATCGCCCTCCTTTAGAGCAACTCCGTTCGATATACACTGGCTGTTGACATATAAAACAACCTCTTTTGATTCATCTTAAACATTAGTTCAGTGTCTTGTTCTCATTCTTAAGACATGCTTTACTTGCCTTAGCATATTCCACACCCTTGTGCCTCAATTCACACCATCTACATTTTCTATCTCTTCCTCTTTGTCCTGAACTTTTTCCGGACAGTTCATCATGTACTTACTTCTTACAATTCTTTCAAATTTTCAAGTTTTGGTCTTGGATTCTACCTCTTTCTGCCCTCACTCCTTTCTTTCTTCCCAGGCCTCTTCATTCTTTGCCTCCATCACTTGATTTTTCCTATTACTCTAGTAGTAATTCCCCATGAGAGCCTCCTTACCGGTCCCTTTTTAAGGATTATTTTCCAACTCTCCTCATTTTATCCCACCTTTCACATCTTTCTGTCATCGTCTGATGAAGGCAATTAGGCCAACTCACCAAATTCCCTGACATCCTTGTCTGCCTTTCTATCCTTCCTCTTAGCACGAGAAACGTGTCTCTAACTTACTCTTCAATTTTAGCAAAAAAAAATTATCATCAACATGTTACTTGTGCCTATTCTGGGCAACGCAGGCCAAATAAGCTAACCACCTCAACTTGTTTTGCCCGTTCTCAACAACTCAAAACTCTTCTTGTACATATGACCAGCGAAAATCATCTTTTTGACGTTTTTCCACATCTTGTTATTTCAACTATCTTCTCCATCTCTCAAATTCACATAGTTGTCTACACTAGACCATTTCCCTTCTGTGGGATTTTACCCGGGCGGGCATCCTAAAAGTCCTAAGATCTACTTTCTTTACTTCTTTTTACTGGGGCTGTCATAATAGTAGCCACCAGTGGTACCGTTGGAACTCCCACAATCTTTTTGTAGAAGTCTCAATTGCTCTTTCTTAAGGTCTTATTGACCTAATACACTTCCTGCTTATTCATTCCACTTACATCCTCAGCATTCACCGTAATCACTTCTATTGAGGGTCCCTCTCGATTGGGAACCCTTTCTCTCTTTCTCGACGAAGGAGTAGCACGACAATTAAAATTACACACCATAATATCAACCTTCACATTCAAACAGCTAATGGTTTTCATCACTAAACAACCTTTTTCTATAATAGTATGTAAATAATACTAGTTCCCCATCACCCTTCCCCTTCTCAATAATAACTTTAGGTCTGATTTCAAAAGTGGACTCCACCCCCTATTCGTACACCCTATCAACCTCAGAGAAACCATAACGCTCTTTTAACAATTTTGGGCTTCAATGACTCCCTCTTAGTATCAATTGTTGCATGTCTTTAGGTATTGCCTTATTAGAAGGGCAATCACGAACAACCTGTCATATTTTTTCCCGAGTGACCCATATACTGGCGTCCACCGTCTCTCTTAATATCTAATTCGATACTTATTCATGTCCTCTTGTTCAACTTTCAGCCTCTCTATCGTTTATTTAATACCGCTAGTTCGGGATTGGAACTAACTTGTCGATTAGTCCCTTTTTCCTCATCACTTGGAAGTACTTTTCTTTCAAAATCTCATCAAAATTCTACTCATTCTCACCCTCGACTCCTCATTTCTCCATTCACGGTTTACACACTAAAGTGTCTAACCTCATCTATTATCCCCATATGTCCTTCTAATTCATTTCCCACTTGACCTTCATCTGGTTCTTTCTGCCTAATTTGATCTCATCTACATTTTCACTAGGATCTTTTTTTTGAGATCCGACACCGCAACCTTGTCATCATGAACCACTCTTCTTAAACTAGGTCGACCAGCTCCTTCTTCCATTCCATGCAGCAATAGCAGGAATGCCAAGGTTACATATATATATATATATATATATATATATATATATATATATATATATATATATATATATATATATATATATATATATATATATATATATATATATATATGCCTTAGCCAACCTCAACCCACATATCTTAACCGTACTCCTAATTCGGCCTAATCATTAAGATTCTTCTTCTACTCCTCTCATCGACAACTTAGGCCTTCTACCCGACACTTTGATAGTCTACAGAATCATTTGCCTAGGCTCTGATACCAACTTGTGACACCTTCAACCCAGATGACATCACCAAGCTGAGTTATCGACCATAATTACATTTAAAACTGAAACCAAAAAGATAACCCTAGAGGGGGGTGAATAGGGTTTTAAGACTACTTTAAAAAATAACAAGTAATTACTACAAACTTAGAGAAGCTGTGAATAACACTTGAAAAGCCACAAACAACAAATCTCAAACACAATATCTCAAGTAAGCAAACTACCAATCTCAACACAAGTATAAAACGATAATGTAAAGAGAGAAGGGTTTAGAGATACTTGACAAGGAGATTTAAATGGTTCAGCTTGAAATACCCTCAAGCCTACGTCCACCCCTTCAAGGAAGTCCCTTGAAAGGCTCTAGAATCCACTAGTATGATCTTTCTTACGGGTCAAGATCGAACCGCTTACAATACCTTGATGCTATGCCCACATCAAGAACAAGCTTTGACAATCCCAAAGCTCCAAAGCTTGACAACCCCAAGCTTTGATACAAGAAACTTTAGATGAAGAATTGTGTACAAAGATTCACTCTCAAGAAGTAGATGTGTACAAGTTTAAGCTCTAGAACAAGAGAGATGAGTGTATGATGACTTATGGAAGTGTATATCTCTCAAATGTAAGCTCACAATAAATGCTCTCTTAAAATGGATGAGAAAATAATGAAAACCAAGAGAGATTGAACAATTGCTTTGATATTTGAGAATATGAAAGATAAGAGAGCTTTGAATGCAATTGATGAATCAAAACTATGCCCAAGATGAGTATTTATAGGGTTGGGAATTAATATGACCGTTTGGAGTTAGGTGGAGCATTAAATGCACCAAACGGTAAATACAGTCGACTGCAATGTGCCATTGCAGTCGACTGTAATCCCAAAAGTAGCAGTTAGAAATCCAAATTTCGAACTTGCAGTCGACTGCATTCCAATACAGTCGACTGTAATAGGCTACTAGAAGTATTACAGTCGACTGTAATACCTCACTGCCCAACATGCAGTCGACTGTATTCCTGAGAATGCAGTTTCCTTGTTTTCAAAATATGAAAATGTATTATGCATGCAAGGGAAACCTATGGGCAAGTTCTAGGTTACAGTCATCGATGCGATCATCTCTCTAGGTCTAGTTAAAAAGATCGAAATAAACGCAATAATAAACTTCTATCGAAGTAATCCATCTTGATGCGTTCCGTTGAGTGTGTTTGATTGGCTCTTCTATTTGTCTGTTTGCATGAGTATGAGATTGTACCTATTGCTTCATCAACTCAATGCATGTTTAGACAACATAATCAATAATGTTAGTTATCCTCAAAATCAAATATAATTCTAGGTTGAATAACCGTAGGGTTAACAAAAACCTTATGTGGAATACAGAGCAACTACATCCTCATACTCATACATCATGAATAAACACTCCAAAATGTGTCCTTACAAAAATCTTTCTTACAAACATACATCATACTGCAGCGGAAGACTTTCAAGTCTCTAAACAACATGAATGATTACAACCTGATATAGGACTGTAGTCGTGTGACTCTTATCAACCTATCTCGCAGCTCAATCTTTATCTCACCATTTTCAGCTTGTCTTACCTCACAAAACGTATCCCCTCGCTCAACCTCTCTAGCTTGTTTCACTTTCCTTTTCTAGAGGGTTCTCCTTGATCGACCTTATATTCTGCACAATACAATATAAGGAATGAGCGCAAATCGCCCAGTAAAGACAACACGAGGAGTATCCCGTACAAATGATTCATAAGACTCGGAGGAATAATAATCATCTCAACGATAACAATGAATCAATAGTAGTCAATAAATTTCAACATCAACATAACTTGTCTAACGATAATTTTTCTTTCGTTAGACTGAGCGGCTTTAAGGCCCAACAGAACAGCATTATTGCCACCTCTTCATGGACAAGACTGACTGACTGACCGACTATGCAAGTGAACACTAAAACAGGAAATTGAAAAGATAAACACCAAGGAAATAAAAGTCATTAAAATGATTAACATCAGAAGAAAATCAAATGCAATGCAACTCAAATATGATAGACTAGACTCGACCAGACATTAGACTTGACTCGCGCGCGCCCTACGTCCTCTTTGCCAGTGATCATATTTCACAGGCCATCCTCCTCATATAGATGTCCCATTTTACGGGATATTCATCTCAATCTCAAGTAATTAAAAGAGACACTGTCAACAAGTAGGGAACTCATTTAGAGTGCTTTCCCTAACCACTTTACAACCAAGCAGCAGGACTTTATCAACGGGGTGGACTAAGGGAAAAGTTATTCCACCTTAAGTCCTCAACAACACAGCTCAACAAGGAAAATTGGATCAGAAGATCAACCGGTGTTCAGACCTAACAACAAGAGTTTAACGTACCATCATCAATAGGGTGGACTTGGGAAAAGATTACCACAAGCCCTCAACAACGTTCTTATATAAGAGAAATGTCGACTACCAATAAGTGCCGGCATTTCACAACAACACGCAACGATCTCAACAGCATCATCATCAACCACAGGGCAGACTCGGGATAAGTTTGCCACAAGTCCTCAATAGTGTTCTCAAAGTAAGAGATATCTGCTATCAATGAGTGCCGACATATCTTAACAACCATGCAATAACCCCTACGCAACATCATCATCAACTTCAGGTATGCTAATTGAATCGAATCATAGCATACTAGGACACACATCATCCTTGCTAAATTCCATCAATAGGGCGGACTAAGGAAATTTATTCTACCTTAAGTCCTCAACAGAAAAATTCAAATATACGTATGCCTGTCACCATGACTACCGGTGTCCAATCGTAACAACAAGAATTTAACATTTACGTCTCCTAATTCCCTTGCCTTCCATACTTTCAAGCTCCGAATCAATTTGGTTTATGTAATTACATCCAATTAATCTCCAACAATTCAAATTAAATCTTCAAGGATGAAGAACAAACACTAAAACACATTCCCACGCCACTAAAATCAACCTAATTCAAACCCTAATTTGTTTTTTCCCTTTCTTTGTTGTTTTAGGTCTTATATCCACGATTCCAACAAGATTTCATCATCATTCCTTCATCCCAATCAGATTATTCAACCGAATTTGGAAATGTAGATACATGACATATATATATATATATATATATATATATATATATATATATATATATATATATATATATATATATATATATATATATATATATATATATATATATATATATATATATATAGGAAGCTGATCCGTTGATAGCGCTAGCAAAATAGGAGATTTTGCTAGCGCGATCTGGGCCGTTCATCCCGAAGGGATGGACGGCCCAGATCTTTTCTTCGAAAGCTGTCAGTCGTTCGCTACATAGTGTAGCGGACAGACTTTTTACCATATTACCCCTCGTCCTCGTCCGCTACACTATGTGGCGGACGACTTTTTTGGCCAAGTCGTCTGCTACACTGTGTTGCAGATTACTTTTTGACTGACAGTGGTCAAGTCATCCATAACCCCCCGCCCCCTGACAGCTGTCACACCAGTCCATCGTCCGCGATACTGTGTAGCGGACTAAACAATTAACTATACCGAAACTGTGTTTCGTTCTCTTTTCGAAACTCATTCATCTTTCTTCTCACAATTTTTCTAGCGGCGTTGGCAAGTAGATCTGCGCAATTTCTTCCAAAGAAATTCTTTAATCGTCTCATCAATCACGTAAGTTCACATTCTAATCCTTTATTCGTTTATAATAGTTGTTATGAGTATTGCGGCTTATGCATGGTTTTGAATATATGTATGCGGTGGATTGTGCTAGCGTTTGTCAATATATGTGTATTGCTTAAATGTTCATGTGATTTCACTTGCATATATACAGCATGTCAACTTATGTGAGCACATGCTAGCGTTGTATGTTTGAAAATTTTTACGCTTCCAACCTTGCCATTTTTTCGTAATTTCAGTCCCAAAAATATGGATTTTAACCTTGGACCAGAAGATCCCTCCGTATTATACAACCAAGCAAATCATGTCAGTACGCTCTTATGGGATGGTGGGGTAAGATCCTTATTTTATCAACTTTCCTATTCTTAGAAACATTGTGTACCATTTGTTTTTACGTTGAGATTGTATTTATTAATTCGTAGGAAAGAGCACTTCTCAACACAGTAGAAGTGCCCGATAATTTCAAAGCCTGGAAGTTGAACAAAGTCCAGAAATGGTTATTGCGTGGGCTTGGGTTTGGGATTTTCATGCATGGGCAAATCTTTCAACACCTTGACCGACACTTAATAGGTGCCCTTGTTGAAAGGTGGAGAAGTGAAACGAATACGTTTCACTTTCCTCTCCGAGAGATGACGATTACCCTAGAAGATGTAGGGTTCATCTTAGGGTTACCAGTGACGGGACGACCTGTAATTGCTCCTCCGTCGGAAGCAACGAATAAGAGAACCGCTAGGAACTTCTTTACTTCAATACCCCAGGATCAATTTAGCACTGGTGGTATCAAGTTGAAGTGGTTAGTAGATACCTACAAGGTTCTCCTGGAAAACTACAGGGACGAGATGCTTGTGCTATACACACAAGCTTTCCTCTTGTGGGTGATGGGGGCAATTCTGTTTCCAACAACATCGAAGAATACGGTCAGCGTCAAATATTTACCGTTGTTGGGTAACCTGCTGGAGGTTGGGGATTATGCCTGGGGTGCAGCAACTCTTGCGTACCTATACCGAGCATTGCACAAGGCAACGAGGCCCGACTCCAAAGCTATATGTGCGTGTCTCTCGCTATTGCAGGTATATCATACGGATCTTCATTACGTGCTTGTTTTTTTGTTGAATTGACATTTAATTTTGACGATACTTTATTTAATCTGTCTTTGCTCTCAGGTGTGGTCTTATGAACACCTTGCTACCAGTGCACCCAGGCATAGGGACGGAACGGATAATGTGTGGCCTCGGTTGTGCGCCTGGGAGTACAGTCGAAAGGACAGCCACTACCCGAGGAGAGACGATCCCCATCATAACATTACGTACTATGGGGGGAGCTCGACTCGCTATCTCCGGGCCAGATGCGATGGGCACCGTACAAACGTTTGGTGTGATGGGTGGGGGAGTCGTTTGTCTTCATGCTCTATGGGTTGCAACGCACACCCCTGATCCATTTCGAGGTCGCAGAGTGGCAGCTACCAGATCGTGCTATGTGCCATTTTGAGTGCCTGTAGGGGTTGCCAACCGATACGCTGGATATGAGGGGTAACAGGAACCCACCGGGTGTCAGACGGTTTGGCAAGGTGAATGCGCACGAGAACTTGAGGTTTGGGATTCCTGGCATGACACATTGGCAGCCATTGTGTCGGAGCCTGACTCCGTGATCAGCATCGAACAGTACAATGAGTGGTACTACCACATCACCTGGAGGAGAGTAGCTCCAGTAAGGTTTGAGCGCGGAGAGAAGTACCATCCTAGGGGTCAGATCGATGAGCAGATGGCATACAATCTGGTATGCCTGCCCAACCAGTGCTTTTAATTGACCTTGATGATTCTAAGTGTATGAAGTTACTTATTTATTATCTCTTTGGATGTAAGTTAATGCCTCGTTCGCCTTCTTCCAGAAGTTAAACGAGCGCAAGGATCTGGTGGATGCAATGGGTGAGGAGCTTCGCCAATAGGCCGAATTGTTGGCGTATGGCTGCAGCCATTTTTTGAGCCAAGCATCCGGGTAGCCTTCGGGCGTTAACCCGGGAATGGGGGAACCCGGGTGGCAGCCCCCTTATGTGAACTCGGGATACGGTAATCCCTCGGGGCAGACTTCAGGGGTGAGCCAGGGATACGGCGGTCCTTCTGTACCGGGAATGGGTGGTGATTGGGGACCGCTAAGCACCATGGGCCAGGCTCAAGCGCCATGGGAAGAGTACAGTGCGTCCTCCTTCTCTTTGCTTCTGGACTCGGAACCCCAACCCTCTCAGAGTCAAGTCACGCAGGACTGGGGTTTCAGAAACATCAGTCTGTCCGAGACACTGCCCACTGTCCCGTGGGCGGGATCATCCGTTGCGGAAGGAGGGCAATATTCCCCGATTGACCCCCTCGAAGGAGTGCAATATCCCCCAGTCGACCCCCGAGGGGAGTATTGCAAAGGGCATCCACTGAAACCCCTAAAGCCGCATAAATGCCAAATTATCAGAGAGCGGTATTTTAGCGGGTTCCCCCGAGACAAAGCATTATATAGTGTGAATCACCCTAAGGGGATGGATTACTGTTGCTCGTGGGGAGAAATGTCCTCCTTGGCTCCGGGGAGTTGGTTAGACAGTGGCGTCATCTCTACCTACGTGGAGATTCTGAAGGAAAGGGGCCGGGGGCGGCCGAATGAGTATTCGGCCGTATTTTTGTTGGATGCCTTTTTTCATAGCCTCCTAGTGGCTGAATGGTGACTTTTGATAGTACTAACAACACCTATGAAGCTTGTATCATAGGCTTAGAGATGTCCCTAAACGTAGGAGTTCGAGAGATCACAATGTATGGAGATTCAGCATTGATCATATACCAAATCCAGGGTATGTGAAGAACTAAATATGAGTGCCTACAATCATATCATGCCCACTTAGAGAAGGTCGTACCAGTTTGAAGATGTTGAATTCCATTACCTACCCTGAGATAACAACAACTCTACCAATGCCGTAGCCATCGTTACATCAATAGTAGACATATCGAGGGATAGAATGTAGAGCCATTTGTAATAAAAAGAGAGACCAACCAGCTTACTGCTTCATGATAGCACCCATAGAAGAAGACAGATTAACTGAGCCTTGGTATACCAATATATAGAATCTTATCCAAGACAGAAAGTACCTAGAGGGGGTGTTTGGCGAAGGATCAAGTAGCTTTAAGAACATAGGTAGCACAACTCATCATGTGTGACTGAAGATTGTATAAGAGACATTGTAATAAAGAACACCTTTTGTGTGTAACAAATAGAGAAAGTAGTCAAATCACTTAAGACATACATGCATGAGAGTGTGGACCACAAATAAACATGCGTATGCTAGCCAAAAAAGTCCTTCGATAGGGATACTATTGGAGTACCATGGAACTCGACTATATCGAGTATGTAAGGAGATGTCACAAATGTAGGGTGTACGCCAACCTGCAACATTTACCTCCTCGAGAGTTATACAACATGACCTCTCAGTGGCCATTCTTAGTTTGATGGATAGATGTAATAGGGAAGATCAGTCACAAGGCCTCTAATGGACACAAGTTCATACTACTAGCCATAGATTCCTTTACAAAGTGAGTGGAAGCCGCTTCATACGCCGTGCTCAATGCCAAAAAGATGGCTCAGTTTATCCAAACAAACATCATTTGCAGATATGGAGTTTCCCTGGAGTTGATCTCAAACAATGAGTTATATTTTGAATGAGAAGTCACAGACTTAGCCGAGAAATATGGTATCACCCGACATAGCTCATCACCTCGTAAACCAACGGGGCTGTCGAGGCCACCAATAAGAACATTAAGAGCATGTTGAGTAAAAGGAAAAAATTCTTGTATGAATTGGTTAGATAAGCTTCCCTACGCATTCTGGGGCTATAGAGCGTCGGTGAGGACGTTGACCGAGGCTACCCCATATTTATTGGTCTACGGCATGGAGGTCATGCTCTCGATAAAGTTAAAAGTCAACTCTTTCAGAGTGCTATTGGAGAATCAAATAGCCGAGGAAGACTAGGTGAGACACAGATCCGAAGAATTGGCCTTAGCAGACGAGAAAAAGTTAAAGGCGCTTTATCACGTCCAGGTTACCAAAGGCGAATCACCAGAGCATTCAACAAGCGATTCAAGAGACGCGGGTTGAAAGAAAGAGATTTGGTGCTAAAGGAGAACATGAGACAAACTTGGAAACCGTGTGAAAAGTTTGAACTCAACCAATCAGGTTCCTATATGATCAAGCCAACCATGACCGGGGTGTAGCATTGTTAGTCGATTTAGATGGAATTGAGTTATCACAACTAGTCAATAAAGATCAATTAAAGAAATATTATGCTTGGGCGAATTTTGTAATTGAACTAGAATGATCTGAACCTCCTAAAAAACATTTTTTGATCATTCACAAATTGATGTAACGCATAGAGGAGGGTACATAGGCAACCCGTAAAGTTACCTCGGGTGCGGTCAAATTTTAACAAAAACATTTTATTTCACTAACTAAAGCACTGACAACATTCTTGAGAAAGATAAAATTGCCACCTAGGATGAAAACCCTGCAAAGTGTGGCCTAGACAAAAGTTAAGGTAAGGAAAAATAAAATATGAAAAATGCTAGGAAAAAAAAATAAAAAGGCCCGCTAGGACGAAAATCTTGCAAAACTTTCTAAGTCCTATCAGCAACCTTTAGGATATTTGCCGGCATATGCTTAAATTTCTTCGAAGTTGAATTCTCCTCAGCATTCAAAAATGATTTTCATGCCTCCATACTCTTTTTCTAAATTGACCTCTAAATCACATCCTTTAATTCCTCCACTTGAAAAGCCGGCCTTTAATCTACTTAGTCCTTTTCTTTATTACCCTGCCTGTCAAACTGACCCTCAAGGTAAGCATCCACATCGGCCCCTTAGTTCTGAGTAACTTTGATAGTGGGATTCCTCTTCAGTGGCTTCTCCTTCAATAGCAAAGTGGGATGTCACTAGGGCTCGTCTATGTGCAAAGATCGTATCAGATTCCCATCAACGTCAAACTTCTCCTCAAACATTTTAGAACCAATCCAAGAGTGCCTGATCCAAGTGACCCGAACTTCATCTTCAGTTTGAGGATGACGAAAACTTTTCTGGTACGTTTTGAGAAGACCTGCCAACTCTGACATCTCTGGGCTCAATCCGATTGAAACACAAGCTTCCCCCTGGTTTGCTCCAGAGGTTGTATCTCACAAGCACTCGGGAAGTCCCAATCTAACTCCACCCTCAGTTTTCCTTCTAAAGACAATACATTTTCACAAACACGAGGCTAAAACCAATAGATATATGCATTACACAACAAGGGAAAAATAAGTTCAGTATCGGTGATGAAAGGTTAATATTCAATAGAACTGTGGGTTTAAGGCAGAAACCCCCAGGCTCTCAACAGAACCTTGATTATGGAAGGACTAAGGGCTTGTTCTCCTATGAATACTAAAACTTCAGAATCATCTGCTCATAACCAAACTGCCTCAGGACCCAGTAAGCAAAGTAGAAAGAATTGTAATGTAATCCCAGGAGATGAACACAAGGATAGTCAGCTGTTCTTAGAAATGGCCCGCGAGCCCTCCACCATTTATAGTTCTAATGAATATCCTTTGTCTCTGGCACCAGAAGAAGTGAATCCATTCATCTATGCTGGAATGGCCTTAAAGAGTGAAGGTCGAGAATGGAAAGCACTAGGGTTGTATCCTACTGCAGCAGGTTTGGTTATCAAACACATATGCTCTAATAGCCACATGTACAAAAGCAAAGAATTGCCTTCAAATGAAACGCAAGGATAGAACATCGGTGACACCAAGTAAAGTTTTGGCTAGTATTAAAGGGATTAGGGTTTTACCTCAGGTAGCCTCACATCAGCAACACCAGGGCTGAAAAAAGTGAGATATTTGGCTACCAAGCATAGCACCAAGGCAGACACTCTACCATGGGCGTATTGTTCATCACGACTAGTCGGTTTGGCAGAAAAATACTCTATTAGAGAAGAAAGTTTAATATCTTCACCACAAATGAAAGACCAGGCACACTCATTTGAGACCTTCAATAAAGTCTTTTGGGACTTGAAAAAACCATCTCAAAAGGTCAAAACAATGATTGGAAGATTGGCTAGGATATCTATCAGGGCAGAGAACTCTTCAAAGGTAGGGCCTGTCAGACCAAAGCGGAAAGCATGATCCTAAACATCCCAGAATCTACAAGCAGCACAGAGAATGTCCTCAAAAACCATCACGCTTCTCAAGCTCATCATGGATTTCAGTTCGAACTCCCGTTCATATGGATCAATTCCATCTTGTTAAAGGAGTCTGTAAATGCACGAAATTGGAGCTCGAAGATCATAAGATCATCTTTGAAGGCCATTGAGAGTTCTCAAGAGAGGAGGGATGAACTTTATTCAGAAAAGACAAGTCATGAATATGTATTGTCAAGCAGCCGTAATTTCTATAGAGTTAGGAGTCAATAATTTAAAAATTCATGAAATTTTATCAAATAAACCGTCATGTTTTCAATTAGCCAGCCGATTTTCCTATTTAAATTTGCATATTTAATGGTCCATGTTTCTGATCAACCGTCCGGTTCATAAAGAATTTACATAAAAACCCTAAAGCGTGCGGCCTACCGTGCATGTGCATGGGGTAGGTGTATGAAGTAAGGTGAAATAGTGTGTGTCTAGGAAGGAAATTCGAGCAAACTTACCCCCTTCATAAAATAAAGTGCACTAAGATGAGTGCCTTACTCCTGAGTTAGTAGAGAGCAATCATCGGCTCAATTCTTTGTTTAGAATCTAGAGTTCTCACATAATCCTCCATGATTCTACAAAAATTGATAGAGATGGGCAAGAGATTTGTGGTATTTATAGATTGGGAGTGTGACGAGGGCTAGAATGAACTATCTAAAACTCCTAGATAGAATAAATCTGAGAGAGATCGGAGTGGATCGAATTAGAAGTGTTTTAAGAAAAACCCTAAAATCACGCACAAAACTACACAGCCAAACTGGCCGGTTTTGTCATTTAAGTCGGTCAAAGTCTCTAACTAACTGGCTGGTTTTTGACTCTTCAAAATTTAAAAATCCCAAAGTCTCTGGCTAACCAACCGGTTCCCCTACCAAATTTTCAAAATTTTCAAAACCCTAACCAGTCGATTTTCAACTTAGAATTTCAAATTTTCAAAGCTCTCAGTCGTTCTGACCAACAGGCCAATTTCGACCTCTTTTTTCAAATTTCTTTTATGCATGCTTGTATGCTTGTGTGTTTTGTGTGCTTCCCTCATCCTTATAAATATGTGGTTGTTTGCCTGCACATTGTCACACAATATCTGTTCATTCGCCTGAAGGTGTTGTTATCCAGTATTTGTATGCCTACATACCTGCCTGGGCATTTCTTACATCTGATCTTTGGGTGATTCACTACCTAGATTTCTTAAATCAGTTATTCTATCTAACGACTCTTATATGGTCTAAGGCTAATACAAGATTATGTGTTTGTTGCCAGTATCTTCTTGTGAAGTGAATTGATTCCTTCAAATCCAATAATCAATTATCTTTATGATATTTTCTGCTCGACCTACCAGTAATACTTTCACTTTGTCTATTGACCCTTCCAACTTGTCTTGAGGGCTCCAACAACGGTCAAAGTTATTTCCCTGTCTGTCAACCTTTTTAACTTGTCTGGGAGGCCCCAGCAACGGGCAATTCCAGATCCAATTTTTAGCATCCCTAGATGGCCAATTGTTGTTACCATTCGCTCTGACTTCTAGGGGTATACCCTTATATCTAGGCAACCAACCGTTTAGTGACGCATTTTTGGCTCCGGTTCTTAGATATATAACTTTGAGCGTTGACCCTTTCAACTTGTCTTGAGGGCTCCGACAATAGGCAATTCCAGATCCAGTCTCCAGTGTGTCTAGACGACCAATTGTCTTTACTATTGACTCTGGCTTCTAGCCATGTTATTCTCAGCTGCCTAAGCGACCAATCGTTGTTACTGTTTGCTCGGACTTTTAGGCAGTGAATTTTTCAGTTCCAGTTCCGTCTCCAGTTTCATATTCTATGTTCTTAGATGACCAATTATTGTTACTGTCAGCTTCGGCTTTGAATGATGTCTATATTTCAGCAAACTACGTTGGTCTGATTCTTCCTAAAACGATATGTAGGAAGCCTATGAAGGTCCAACTCATATCATTTAAGTCTTTGAGTCTGCCTTTGAGTCACGTGGTCTTTTTTCGTGTTTTCACTACAAATATGTGTTCTTCTTTTTCAGTGATGTTCGCCTGCCAGCACGCTCTATTCCTGAAGGGCTCTGTAGACACCTCATTTTTGTAGGCATTTTTGATTAATTAAGTAATGAATTTTATTATTTATTAAAATTCATTATTGAGCATGGGCTTAACGATGTAATTTAATTATTTAATCGAGTCTAGTTTTATTTAATTAATTTGGTTCAGTTCAATTGTCCTGTCCATCACATGTCTAGTCCATTACATTTAGTCCATCCATGTAGATTAAGTCTGGTCCATGGTTTAGATTATTTTTATTGATGTAATTTATCTAGATGATTTTGGAAAAATAATTTACAATTTATCCTTAATATAGAGATCAAATCAATCCATTTTATGGTTAAGAGATAACTTGTCGCAAATCTAGTGCATCCCATTTATAATTTTAAAGATAATTATTAAAATTAGGGTCAGATAATGTCTCAAATTTTGAAAACAAATAGTTAATAAATAGGTTGAACCGACCAGTTAGTTGACTTTTCTCAATCTGCACTTTTATCACTTTTTTGGACTTATCTCAAGCCATGCAGATTGGCATTTGTCAGATTCTGTGGCCCTTAGCACTATAAAAAGGGGACTTGGCCTCTATTTTGAGGGTCAGTCATTAAGTCAATTTCTTAAACTTATTCTCTTTAGAGTTTGCACTCCATTTCCTCGTGAAGTGATGTCCAACCTCTCTCGAGAATCTTAGCCATCAAAATCACCTAAAAAAAGTCACTTTGTTCTTTGCGTTGTGGATCCAACGGAGAGCATCCCTGAGTCATCAAGGTAAGCTGCATCTCGAGTTAACTTTTATCAAGCTTTCATAGTATAGGAATCATATAGATATTTCAATTTCCCGTAGTCACATTTTATTTCAAAACTGTAAAAAAGAGTTGTTTTCATCGTCTTTATTTAAGTTTGTCCAAAATCGTAGACTACTTCGCGTAGGACCAGTTTCGAACTACTAATTAGTTTTGATTCCGATTAGTTCGATCGAATACTAGGCCACTTGACCCCAGTTGTCAATTTCAAGCCAAAAATAAATCAAAATAACCATAGGATGAGTCTTGTTATATTTTTTACATGCTACGTGTTCTTTAGGCCAAACGTCATTAAAAACGAAGTAGAGACCAACTTATCTTTTGGACACTTTGAATCATTTTTAGGTTTTTCTTATTTTTCTCAAATTAAATAAGATGATGACTCCTGAAAATCCTTTTCTCCAGAGATTTTTTTAGAGACAGTGCACCACAACTTGGGATCTATCTTTGATGCAAGTGATTAAATCATGAATTTATATGAAAAATGAAAATAATTGCCAAATTTGGTAATCCATCTACAAATCCGAGATAGATACCGAATTAGGGTCAGATAATGTTTTGAAATTCAAAAAAGGTATTATAAAATTATGGGATGAAATAGCTATTTTTCGACAAACCAGCCGGTTAGTTGACTTTTGTTAATTAGCGGTTTTCATCAGCTATTCTGTCTTATCATCAGATTAAAGATTTGTAAAGCCATCTTTATCATTTCCAGCGTCCTAGAGCTCTATAAATAGGAGCCTTGGCCTATATTTTAAGGATCCTATTTTTTGTTCCTAGAACTATTACACCATTTCTCCTAGAAGTGGTGTGTCATCTCTTAAGAGAAACTAGCCCCTTATATCTCACTTTTAGAGTCGCAAGTCTCTTGCATCGTGGATCCTTCGCAATGCGTCCTCTAGACAGGCAAGCTCGCAAGGTATATTTTATAGTTTTCTAATCTAGTTTAGTAGTCTAGAATTATTCCTCATTCCTTTGACCATATTTCATATCTAATACAGTAATCATAAAAAGGAGTATTTTCATTTCTTTGGTCCAGCCTAAGACCGAATTGTAGGTCCCCTCCCATAGGACTAGACTTGAACTACGATAATTTTGATTTCGGTTTGTTCGAGTGAATACGTAGGTCATTCGACTCTCGATGTCGAGTTCGAGCCGATAATATAGAAATAAACTTGGGTATGTTATGCATATGTGTTATGTGTTAAAAAGGACAAAAACCAATAGATATTAAGTAGAAACTGAAAGAGTATGGTGGGTGCCTAACACCTTCTCGTCGTATAACATAGTTCTCAAACCCATTTACCTCTTTTCAATAGATTAGTAATCTTTTGGACATTTTTAGGGTTACTTTCCAGACTTTTCTTATTTTCCTAAATTTATGTTAAATAATATGGCGACATCCTAAAAAAGTTCCTTCGGGGGGGGGGGGTCTTTTTCGAGGTGGTTCACTATGGTAGCAACTACGCTAGGGACTAAAAACTAAGAGGACAGGAGTTGAAAATTTTCTTTGTTTTTTTGCCTTTTTATATTTTCTTTGTGTTGAATAACACGTGCAGTGTGATGTAACTGTGGCAATTGTTCCTTTATTTCTATGCCTCATACATGTGTACGTCTATCCGTAACCCACCCACTGGAGGATAATGGTTGAGACCTTTGAATTTCCTAGTTACAAGGTGAATTCCAATGTATCTTTAGCTCCAAGGCCTCGTACTAAAGGGACCTACTGGTTTCTTAGTATATTAAATGATTTGTATACACGTACTGGTGATCACCCATTATTAACTACCTAAGTTACTGGTGGGAGGTATATGGTACGAGTCGAGCCAAAGAAGTGACCTTACACTGATGTTGAGAGAGAAACCACACTCCTAGATCATTCAGTGTTCTACCCTTTTTAGAGAGAGTACCTGTTTTGGCCTATGTCATTTACCAACCAATATTCTCGCATAGAAGGGAAGACTCTGACTAACTAGTTGGTTTTTTGTGTTTCTGACCAGACGGTCAGTAAGTGCATTACTTGAAAATTTGAAAACTAGCTGGCTTATACCTCAAACCCTAGACCCACTGGCAAACCACCAATTCACCTTATGGGTGACCAGACTGTTAGTCAAAACTTATCCCTATTATAGAATATTTCAAAATCAAACCCTTGACCAACTGAACAACTGGCCGATTCACCTCCCTGGTGTCCGGATGATTAGTCACAAGAGTTAACTACTCGGTTGACTACTGTACTAATAGAAAATTTGAACTTCAGGCACTGAACTTCAGTTTCTGTCAAAGTGACCACTGGACTTGTTAATTTGTCCAATTAGGTCATTGTGTTAGATTATGTTAAACGCAAATACGTTAAGTAACTTAGTTTAGAGGTAAATTTATCTTTTGATCTTTTTTTCCTTCTTTCTCCCCAGGTTCCCTTCTTCTTTCTTCTTCTCCCAAGTCCAACACCACCACGCCGCCGCCACCACCAACCACCACTGTCACTCACACAACCCCTCACCTCTACACACACACACACACACACTCTCTCTCTCTCTCTCCCCTCCCTCCCTTCCCCCCAAACTCTCTCTCCCTTTCTCCTTGAATCGCGTGCGCGCACACATACACACAAAATCAATCGCGTGTGCACGTACCTACACACACAATGTCCCACATAGAGACCCACAAAGCACACACTATTCATAGCCCTTTACCTCCGTCCTGAGCCATTGTGTCCGCCTAGTCCTTCCTTTCACCACAATCACTAACTACCCCGCTTTGCCCTCATGCAATGACCACACCTTTAACCTTCTATAATAACCAGAGATCGCCTCTACCCCTATCCCCCCCACCAGTTAGCCTAACAACATCACCATCCCACCACCAAAGTCATCACTTCAGCCAAGACTACAAATAACACACTGTCACCACCTCAAAAAAACTTGAATTGAACCTCATCCTTACCTCTACCCAATGATAGTCGACCTGGCCGATCTATGAATAGGTGGTGGTAGGTTCATCTTGATTGGTTAAGGGACTGTGAATGGAGATCGGCATAAGGATTGTAAGGGTAATACTAACTGGTGGTAGGTTGTGAGTGCAATAGTTGGTTTTGGGTGGTTGTCGAGGTGGTAGGTTTGGGTGGTTGTCGAGGTGGTAGGTTTGGGCGGTGTTGGCTATTAAGCTCGATAATGGTGGTGGAGGTGGGCTTAGGCTAGTCTAGCAACAATTATGGTGGTTGGTGCTATTGGGTGGGGTTGTGGAGTTGATGGTTAAGATGGATTCAATTAGGGTTTTTGATTTTGGTTGGAAATGTGGCCGACCACCCTCTATTCCACGGATGTGCCTCTTTCTTCTTAGGAAAATCAACCGAGAAGCTCTAATCGTATGAAATTGATAGATTTGCCCCCAACTTAACGGAATAAATAGGCCCGTGGAAGGTCTCCTTTTAATGACTCATGGGTAAACATGGCTTTTTCTTAGGTGCGCTTCCAGCTATCAAGGAAATGAAAACAAATACATGGTCAAATTATCCCGTTCATACTTTATTTTAGTATTATAAAAAAGAGGGAATCCTAGATGGAGAGAATCTAGTCTTGCTTATTTTAGTACATGGCTTACGGCAGCAAGTGACTAGAGGGTACCCTCTTAAAGCTACAACATCCCCTCAAATCGGCTCTACTAGTTGGCACGCATCGGTCTGTTTTGAAAAAGGCTTAGTGTAATCCAATAACTGTAATACAGGATCATCAATCACTGACTGCTTTTCGGTCGGGTATAGAGATAGTGAAAGGATTCAAGGGCTTAACTTTAGGAGAGGAAGGATCAAAGACCCCTTCGCTAATAGGCAGTGTTGTTGCTAAGGTCCTTCTTAATCCGTACGGTCTTAGTTCCGATACTAGTAACTAGAGATTGGGGCTTGTAGGTGAGTCAGAGTCTCGTGCTAGAAAGAGCTACCCCCAAACCAATAGTAATAGTAATTGGACTAGGGGCTTTATCTCTTTCCGTTCTTAGTGAGCTTTAGCTTCAGAGACTAATTTCTTTATTGATGCCAATGGTTCTATTGATTCGAGAAAGAAAAATAAGAGGCTCTACTTTTGAGCCTTTAGGGGAATTTGAAAGTCAAAACATATCCGTTTTTCACTCTTATTGCTTACTTGCTTCCATCCATTGTTTTGCTTTATTACCTGACTAAGGCAGTCATTTATTGATATTAGCGTCGTTTCCAAGAGTTGAGTTAAGTCATTTACCCCCCCCCCCCCCCCCCCCCCGAATTGCAATGCAATCTCCACTGCTTGTGGGAAAAATGGACTTTGTCTTCTCAACTGTACAACAGTCTTGCCGAAATATGTGTGCTAGGAGACAAACCAACTCATATTGTATTTTTGGGGAGGTTTCAAGTGCTCAATTCTTTTTCTTTTAAAGAAAGTTTGAAGCTAATTTGAGATAGTGACTTCGCGTACATTCTTCATCACAATCAGGACTAGAGGTTCCGCTTTCCTTTATTCGGCTTACTTTGGAGCCGACACTTGACCTTTGTCCCAGTCAATTCCTTCTAAGTTGGCTCTATGAGTACGCAGATCTCTTTAGAGTTCTCTACTGCTTCAGCTAGCTCATCATAATAGTCATCCTTAGACAAGTAAGCTTCATGGTCTTTAAAGGGCCTTTCAGTAGCTTTGATAGTGGTAGCTTTGCCTTTCTGATATAACTTTATACATAGGAAGTCCAAGGAAGGAAGAGCTTTCGGCCAGTGAATGACTCAAAAAATTTCGAAGCGTAAGTGAGGTTTCTAAACTCTAAACAAGCCTTATTTAGTTTAGCCATAGTGCTGAAGTGAAGTGGATCATGCTGGCTTCTACTTCTTGAACCAGTTCTTCCTTCTTTTTTTTTTATTCTTTTACTTGTAAACTCGCTTTCATTTTTTCTGATATTGATATGAAACCTTCTTCTGGACTTCCTTGCCAACTTTCTTCCCTTAGAAAAGGTAGTGAATTCCTTCCTAAATCTAAAGTTAGGAATGACATAAGGGAATCCGATTCAACTCTTACAGCAGATAGGCTTACAAGGTAACTGAAACAGTTAGCCAAAGAAGAAGACCGGTAACGAAAGCAAAGGATATTCCAAAAACAATAGGTATTGTAATAATAGGATTCTAAACCTTCTCGTCTTCTAAAGGCCACTCACTCGCTTTAAGATGTGCAGAATATCCGTCGGTTCTTTAGTACTTGGAATACTAAAGAGATCCCACTTAATGAGGCCTATCCCTGCTCGTAAATTAACGGTTTAAGTTCCTTTTTTTCTTCTTACTATCACAAGCCATTCTTCCACTCAATGATTATGATATGATTCACTTACCTTCTTGAGCTAAGGGCAGTTCAGAGCGGCTTCGCCTCTCGTTACTGCTTGACTCGTTCCATTCAAAAAGATTGCGGCAACTACTGCTTCATGCAAAGCGAACAAGAAGAGCTTTTTCTGTAAGAACAATAGGTGTCAGTTGCTTTAGCAGCTACCTCCGGCATCCACCCGCACTTTCAATGTAAATTCCAAAAAAAAAGTTTACGCATTCAAGGCAGGCCCTAGTGTTTATGTAAACGAGAAAAGAGAAAGAGTAGAAAGATTTTGATCTCCCTTTATAGGAGATTTCAAATGAAGTGATTCTTCTTTGTCACAATCACTCAGTCAAAACCCAAGCCAATCCCGATTTGAGAAGAAGGTAATGAAGTCCTGTTCTATCTGACCTAATTATGTGGTTGCCTAGATTTAGCAGAGTGACCTAATTGGGCTTAATTCAAGAATTCAATAGTCACTTTAACACAAATTGAAGTTCAGTGACTAAATTAGCTTTATTGTATAGTGGTCAACCGAGTAGTTAATTCTAGTCATAACTATCCCTGTTCTCTAATTTTTTAAAATCAAACCCTAGACCCACTTACCAGTCGGTCGGTTCACCCCTGGCAATCGGAAAGTTAGTCAAAGATCTTCCTTTTCTAGAAATCTTTTAGATCAAAAACCCTAAACCCGTGGACCAACCGACCTATTTACTCACGGGATAACCTCACCCATCAAATTTTTGAAAAAATTCAAAATAAACCCACTAACGGGTTAGTCAAAAGCCCTGTCATTATTAAATACCTCACATTCTCATGAGGAATAAACCAACTAGTTTAATCTATGTGGTCTGTGTGATTATATTTTTTAAAATTCTCTATACAGTTAAAGCTAAACAAGGCTGGTAGGGACTCATCCGGGAAGCTCACTTGCACCCGAATGGCCGAAAATACCCACAGATGGCAGATTTGATCCCTATTGTCAGTGAGTTACAAAAGGATTTTTTATGCAGTTTCGCGGCCCTAGCAAATCAATAGACATGAACAGCAGAGGAGATGGAAAACCTTAAGAGAAGGGTAAGAAGGAATAAGAGGACGAGGCTAAGCTTGAGAAAAGGGATGGTAAAAATAAGGCCAAGTTTGAATGGCAATATGAATCAGAAGATGGGGGAGAGAAATTTACTGTCCCGGAACAGAAGGATAAGCTGGCTGCACTAGAATCCCAGATTGCTCAAATGAGAAGGGCAGATGACATACTAGATCTCAGGGCACTTACTATGAACCTAGAAGAACGATCGTCGCCTAAGTTCAAGATGCCAGAGATGGACAAGTTTAATGGAATTACAGACCACAAGATTTATATCAAGATGTACATGCGTGCGTTGGCACCTTATGGGGTCAACCAGAACAAGCTAATCCAGCTCTTCCACCGTACCCTCACTGGAGCCACATCTCGATGGTTCCTTACCCTAGAGGAAGCTCGAGTCTGAATCTGGGAGAATGTTGTAAGAGAGTTTATAAATCAATACCAGTACAATGCTGATTTAGACATGACTCGTAAAGAACTATAGACCACCAAGCAAGAATCAAGGGAATAGATATCTGCTTTTATCATGAGATGGAGAAACAAAGCTGCTCAAATAGTTACTCGTCCTACAGAGGAGGAACAAGTGAACATAGTAAAAAACAATCTGCTCCCAGTATACGATGAATACATCTTTGGCCACTACCACACGTTGTTCAATTCACTAATGGGATCCCTAGTACAGATCGAGGACGTCGTCAACAAAGGGACCATTTTGATTAAGGTGAAGCCGGAAGCCTACTGAGCAAACCCCAAAAATTTCAATGTCCAACCGAAGCCTGCCAGTGCCAACAACGTCGACATTGTCCGAGCATAACATGTAGTCTCATGGGAAGCAATCTTAGAGCCAAAATTAAAGTTCACGTAATTGAATGCCCCATTGTCCAATGCATTAGAACAATTGTTGAGGAAGGACGTGATATCCAAGTTACCACCAATGCCTACACTAGCTGTGATCCCTAAAGGGTATGATGTTCAAGCTTTTTGTGCCTGTCATCAAATAACACTCCATATAGAGATGTATGAGTCTCCAACATGCCATCCAGGACCTTATTGACAAAGCATTATTTTCCCCTACCTCCAGACCCAACGTCAGGAAGGAACCCTTACCAGCTCATAGGGTTAACACTATCGATGATGTTCTATGAGTGATGGATCGAACTAAACTCATTACTCCAGCAAGCCAGTGTTTTCAGCCTAATTATGTTTTGATTCTCTACCAGAGTTCTGTGATGCTATTTCATTGGAATAGTTGATGGAAGGCGAGGCCTTCACTGTTGAAGAAGATTACGATGAAGATACGAACTTTGTGTTTAGGCCTGATATCGATGTTTCACATTTGACAAGATCAGGTCGAGTTTATCAAATTGTTCCCTGACTAGCCTCATTAGACCCACTGTTCTATTAAGACCCCTCAGACAATAAGGTATTGAGACAATTAAAGAAAACCCAAGCTAATATCTCCATTTAAAGATTGTTATCCGCTTCCTACTCACATAGACATGCCTTGATCAAGTTACTCAGGTAAAGCCCAGATATCCATAAAGACACAAGTAAAAGACCAATCCATGTACTAGGGGCTATTCATTACAAGAATGTCCTTACCTTTTCTGAATCTGATCTGCCCAAGCCAGAACTAGGCCACAAGGACCCACTCTATATCCTAATGCGCGCACTTGGTAAAAAAGTTTTGTTAATCCTCATAGACAATTGTTTTGCCCTCAATGTTTGTCCTCTACACATTATCCAAGCCCCTTAGCATTGACTCCTTAGAATTTAGCATTGACTCCTTAGAATTTACCTCTCATTTCTAAGCTGTTTGAGCATATGTAATACCCGAAGAGAGGTTGTTAGCACAGTTGAGCTCTTTATGACCGTTGGAACCAACCAATTATTACATTCAGTCTTCTATTGGGGAGACCGTGGATAGACCCAGTCAGAGCAATCCCTTCTATCTTGCACTAGAAAGTTAAGTTTGTTATGAACAAAGCTGCTTTCACAATTATGGGAGACTTGCAGTTACCCAAAAATGGACATTGTGGTATTCGTTAGACCTACTTCCCAATGGATTCAAGATCGACAGCTTAGTTCAATGTTTCGAGTTTAAGGAATTTTGTCTCGGTGAAAACTTTCTCACTTTTGTGCCCTACAGTAACACTACAGTGCTTCCAATGATGAGAAAACTCTATAATTTCTCTGGAAAAGGCTTTGCCCAAAGCTGTCAGGGACTTCCCAGCTTCTTACTTCTAAAGAGCAAGAAAGATCAGTTCGGATTAAGATACAAGCTCACCAAGAAAGAGAGGAAAGAAGCTACCAAGAAGATGGCTCAAGCCAAGAAGGCCCAAGAGGATGGATGGCCCATGACTAAGGTCCCTACGTGAACGAATACTTCGTTATGGGAGGAGGAAAAGAACCTTACTATGGATTCCTGGATTAGGTTTACAATACAGAAACAAGGAAGCTGATCAAGGGATAGGAGATCTTTTACAACTCTGAATGGGTGGAGGTTGAAGAATTGCCACGCTTGACAGAGCCAAGTAAGGAAGATACCCGGATTGGATGGACTTTATGGAGCCGGAGGGAATGATAGCATGCTTCAACGATATGCACACCCTAGTGCTTATCTGAAGTGGATGATCAGATCATTGACCTAACAAATTTGATCACTTTAGCACATGATGGCATGCAGAGTTAAAAGATCGAGTTCGAACCACTGACTATGGGAGGGATCACTAAAGATTGTCAGATGCCGAGGCTACTCCAAAATCAGAAGACCTAGATGCTTATGTCTCTTTAGATAAACTGAGTTTGAGAAAACATCACAAATGGTCCCTGAACTATTGGTCATTTCGGAGCGTAGTCTTTATACTACCAAATTTGTATGAATAGTCTCTAAACTATCAGATTTTAGTACAATAAGTCCTTTTTTCCACGTCCGTTTCCTTTTAGTCTTTAGTGTGTATAAAAATAGGGACATTTTAGTCTTTTCTTCAAGTGTTTCAATCTTTTCTTATTTTTTACAAGAAAAATAGTTTGTCTCCATTTTTTGGACAAAAATGCCCTCATCTACAAACTTTAGTTGTTTGTTTATTAAGGCTAACCACGTCATTTGACATTATAATATAAACCCTAACTTCATTCTATCTTCTTTCTAACCACAGCTGACGTCGCCACCCTTCTACCATCACCGCCGCTACCTCCATTCAGCGCCCCACATATGTTATCAATCTCCCAGCCATGGAGTCGCCGGCTGAGATCCATGGACCCTAGACACCAATTAGATATACAAACCCCTTTATGTCCTTGAATCCAACCAAGACTAACAACCACTTCTCACCGTCGCCGTCCACCACCCTTCTAACCACCACCACATCTGAGAAAAACGTCACACCCTCTGAGTCCATCATTTTTATCAGATCCGCAACCACCAGCTGCAACCACCTTAGGACACCAAGTGCCAAACACTGCCGCTACCGCTGTGCCACAAGCCACCACCATTGACAACTCTATGTCACCACCAGCCACACCTTCCACCATTGATTTATCTAGATCTACCTCAGATCAATCTCTTTTAGTGGTAATTGGTGAACGGTCGGGTGATGACGACGACCAATATTTTGGGGTTGGCGGGGGTGTAAGGCTGGTGGGGGGCTGGTGATAGTGGGTTGATCAAATCAGATAAATAAAGAAGAAGAAAAGACAGAAATACCCCAGTTATGGCCCACACTAACGGTTAAAATAGACGGACGTGGGAAAAAAGACTGAACGGGCCAAAATTTAATAGTTTAAGGACTATTCATACGAATTTGGTAGTACAAGGACTACGCCCCAAAACGACCAATAGTTCAGGGACCATTTGTGCCGTTTCCTCTCTGAGTTTTCTTACCTATTATGTTCTTCTTAACTTTTTAATTGATACTTTGATAGTAGATTTCGATAAATCTTTAGTTGCTGAAAGAGAAAAAATACTTGAAGAAATAATGAAAGAAATAGAAGATAGAGAGTCTGGTTGAGTCAAGCCAGTGGCAGAAGAAACTATTGAAGTCAACATAATATGCCTGAAAATGTGCAAGAAGTTAAGATAGGGGCTAGCCTAAATAAGCATTGTGCTCCTAAAAGACATAGACGTATTTTCTTAGTCATATAGTGACATGCCTGGTATCGACCCGTCGATTGTTGAACACCACTTACCTACCTTGCCTGAAGCCAAACTCGTCAAACAGAACCTCCGTAAGTTGAGACCAAAGTGATCTCTTAAGGTTAAGGAGGAGGTTATGAAAATCCACCACTTCGGGCTCGTCAGAGTTATCGAATACCCTACCTAATTGGGCAATATTTTCCCATCCTTAAACCGACTCGCAAAGTTCAACCGTTTGTTGATTATCGAGACCTTAATCGAGCTTCCCCCAAAGATGACTTTCTCTTGCCCATTATAGACTTGATCATATACAACACCACAAGTTTCGTGGATTGCTTCGCAAGATACAATTAGATAAAGATGGCTCTGGAAGACCAGGAGAAAACAACCTTCACTACCCCGTGGGGCATATTTTGTTACGCGGTCATGCGTTTTGGATTGAAAAGTGTCGGGGCTACCTACCAATAAGCCACTACTACCTTCTTCCACGATATGATTCATAAGTTGGAAGAAGTATATGTATATGATATGATCAATAAGTCAAGAAGCGTGAAGATCGAAGTACAGTTATGAGGAGGTACTTTGAGAGATTAAGGCAGTATCATGTGAGGCTCAACCCACAGATATGTGCATTCAGGGTTACAGCCGAAAAGCTACTTAGGGTTTATGGTCAGCAAGAAAGGCATAGAGGTCAACCCAGATAAGATTAAGACCATATATAGTAAAGATGCTCCCACCTAAAAGCAAGAAAGAAATTTGAGGATTCTTGGATATAATATAATACATCAACCGTTTGTATCCCAGTTAATCATGATTTGTGAGCATGTCTTCAAGCTGTTGAAGAAGGATTCATCCAAAGAGTATAACCCCTTGTGCCAAGAAGCTTTTGAGATAATTAAACAATACATGAGTAACCCTTCAATCTTGAGCCCTCCAATACCTGGTAGTCCTTTACTGTTATACCTTACCGTAATCGATACTACAGCCTAAGCAATATTGTTCCAATATTTTGACCATTCAAAGTCAAGAGAGCCATTTACTACATTAGTAAAAATTTGATCCAGGGAGCGATGCATATCTCGGCTTTGGAGAAGCCATGTTTATCATTAGTCAATGTAATGTAGAGGTTGCAAAATTATGTTTTGACTTACCATATCAGATTATTAGCCATGATAGATCCAATTAAATATTTTTTCAAAAAAGATCTGGTCCTATCAACCGCATAGCGAAGTGGCTCCTACTACTTTTAGAGTTTGACAACGCCTGTGCCACGCAAAAGTTCATAAAAAGAAAGGTCATGGCCAACTTATTAGTCGATTGTCCAATAGAGGATACAAGTGGATGAGAGGCAAAGATCTCGGATAAGGAAGTTTGTATCATGGAATTGGAGACCTGGTGACAATTGTATTTTGATGGAGTAGCTAACAGTAAAGGATTCATAATGGGAATACTGCTAATCTCACCAAACAGAGCTCATTCTCTTATAATTATCAAGTTGACTTTTGACGGTACTAGAAACACTGCTGAATATGAAGCGTACATCATCGGTTTGGAGATGGTTATAAGCCTTGATCAAGTATTAGATATAGGCGTTGTGGAGGATTAGAGACGAATGTCTACAAGCATACAACGCCTATTTAGAGAAAATTGTGGACCAATTCGAGAATGTAGAGTTTTATTACCTATCCCAACTCAAGAATAATTTTGTTGATTGTGATGCACCGCCTCGAGAAAAATCCTCAAAAAAGGGAATTCTGGAGTCGCTATATTATTTAATAAGGAAAAATGAGAAGAAAAAAAAAATGACGACTAGCCTATCGAAACTAGAAGAAGGATCCAGGGAGTAAGTTACACAATGGGAAGGTGTTAAGCACTCGCCATGACCTTTCGATCTCTACTTCATTTTTAATGATTTTTCCCTAAAGAACACGTAGCATGTAAAATTCAGCAAGACTCACCCTAAGCTAATTTTATTATTTTGGCTTGAATTTGACAACATGGGTCAAGAGGCAAACATATCCGATCGGACTAATCGAAATCAAAACTACCGTAGTTTGACTCTGGTTCTGCAGAAAATAGTCTACATTTTGAGACTTAGACTTAGATAAAAAAAAAAAAAAGGCAAAATGAAAATACTACTTTTTGTTAGTTGTGAAATAAAATGTGACTACAGAAAATATGAGACAATCTATATGATTTCTACCCTAGGAAAGGTGGTAATGATTACCTCGTGATTTATTTTGCCTTGACGACTCAAGGATATTCTCCATGGGATCCAAGATGCAAAAGAACAAAAGTACTTTTTTAGAGTGATTTGATTGGCTAAAATTCTAGAGAGAGGTTGGATGTCACTTCACAAAGAAATGACATGCAAACTCTGAAAAGAATAAACTTCTAGACTTACCAAAGATCCACCCTTGAAAATGAAGGCCAAGAACCTTTTTTTATAGTGCTCAGGGTTGTAAAATCTGATTTGATTGACAATGCCAATCTACATGGCTGGAAATAAGTCAGAATAAGTGATAAAATCGCATATTAACAAAAGTCAACTAACCGGTTGATAAAAAATTGGCCGATTCATCCCATTAATTAAAAATAATTTTCTCAAATTTTGGGGCATTATTTGACCCTACTTTTGGTAAGTATCTCTAAAATCACAAATGAGTTGTACCAGATTCTGGATGAGTCACTTCTTAACTAACAAATAAATGGGTTTGATCTTTTTATCAAGAATAAATCGTGGATCATTTCTCCAAATCATCTAGACAGATTACATCAATTAGAATAATCTCGACCATGGACCGGGCTCGACTTAAATGGACTGTACTAATGCAACTGGCCTGGACTAACATGCAATAGACTGGAGTTGACAACTTAACTGAACTAAACTCAACTAGATAATTTAACTGGACAAAATTAATTAAATAAAACTGAACTGAATTAATTAATTAATTAATTAAACTACATTACCAATCCCAAACTGAATAATGCCTTTTAGTAAATGATAAAGCCCACTATTTATTTAATAAAAATACTTACAAAATAGAGTGTCTACACCGATGTTTTTGCAACACTCGCATCGATGGTGGAAATAATCGAAGTACATGAACTAGAGTTGTTTGTAATTAGAAGAGGGATTAACCAGCTTATTGTTTCATGATCAAATCAATAGAGAGGTAATCGAACCTTGGTATACAGATGTCTAGAACCTTGTCCAAGATGGTAAATATCTCGATAGAGCTTTCATGAAGGACCATGTATCCTCTAGGAAATGGACAACACATTTTATCATGTGTGATCAAAGCTTGTATAAGAGACTACAAATTGAGAGCATTTACTGTATGTTACAAAGAGAGAAAGCCATCAGATGATGGAAGATATAAACTCAGAAGAATGTGGACCGCATAAAAGGGCTGCATGTTGGCAAAGAAAGTTATCCGACATGGATACTACTAGAGTACGATAGAACGGGATTGTATCAAACATGTAAGAAGGTGATATAAATGCCAAGTGTATGCCAATTTGCAGCACCTATCTCCTGAGGAGTTATACAACATGACATCTCCATGGCCCTTTTCTGTTTGAGGAATATATGTGATAAGAAAGATCAGTCCTAAAGCTTCCAATGGACACAAGTTCATACTTGTGGCCATAAATTACTTCACAAAATGGGCAGAGGCCACTTTGTACACCGTGATCAATGCCAATAAGGCCCAATTCATTCAAACCAACATTATTTGTCGGTATGGAGTGCCTCGAGAATTGCTTTTGGACAATGGTATACATTTCGAAAGATAAGTCATAGATTTAGCCGAATAGTATGGTATTGTTTGGCATCGCTCGTCACCTTACTATCTGCAGACCAATGGGATTGTAGAAGCCACCAATAGGAGCATTAAGAATATGCTGAGTAAAATGACGGATTCCTATCGGAGTTGGCCAGATAAGCTCTCGTTGCTCTCTGGGACTATAGGGCATTAGTGAGAACATTAACCGGGGCTACGCCGTATTCATTGGTTAATGATATGGACACGATCCTCCCAGTGGAATCAGAAGTAGCCTCTCTCAAGGTACTGTTGAAGAATCAAGTACCTGGAAGATTGAGTACGACACCACTTTGAAGAGTTAGCATTGGCTCTCTATCACATTCAGGGTTATTAGAAGTAGCTCGCCTGATGCTTAATAAGCGAGTGAAGCACGCAGCTTAAAAGAAAGAGATTTGGTATTAAAGGAGAATATCAGACAAATTTAAAGCCTCTAGGAAAGTTTGAGACCAACTGAATAGGTCTCGATATGATCAAGCAAATCATGACAAGAGGTGTAGCTTTATTAGTCAATTTAGATGGAATCGAACTGTCACAGTTAGTCAACTTAGACCTGCTAAAAAAATACTATGGATGAGTGAAAATTATAACTGAACTACGAATGACCTGATCCTTCTTTAAAAACACTACTCACCATACACATTTCAATGTAACAAGTCAGATGGAGGTACGTAGGCAGCCCGTAAAGATGCCTCGAGTGAGGTCAAATTCTAATAAAAAGACTTTATTCCACTCGCTATGAATTTAACTACATTCTCAAGAAAAATAAAAAGAACCCGCTAGGACGAAAACCCTGGAAGGCATCCTAGGCAAAAATTAAGACAAGACAAAAAAAATAAAAAAATACTAGAAAAAAATAACAAAGGCCATTAGGACAAAAAACCTGCAAAGAGCGACCTAGGCAAAACTTAGGGCAGAAGAAAAACTTCTAAGTCCTATCAGCAGTGTAAGAGTAAACTATCATCACCTCCTATTTTTGTTCTTCAAGGAAGTACGATCATCGTTATCTAAAAATATGATCGAGTCGAACTTCTGCTCATCCTTCTTATAAGTCAGTCTCTCTGCTATGGGAACTCTTTCTTGTGGAATCTTTGTTCTTCACTGAGCCTTTTCCAACTTTCCCAATTTTTACCCCTTTCCACGCATATGGTCAAGCTGGCCTTCGATGTAAGCATCTATGACGTCTTTATGTTTTGGATAGCCTCAATAATCAAGGGGCCCTTTTTGGTAATTTTTCTTAACCAGTAAGAAACGGCTCCTCCAAGGTTCATTAATATGCACAGACCGTATCCAAATCTTGTCTACATAAAAATTGTCTTCAATGAGCTGCGAACCAATCCAAGACTGTCGAATCCATGTGACTTGAACTTCCTCCTCTGTCTGGGGGCGATAGACTGAAATATACTTTGTGAAGATTTACCTTAAGTAATGCAAATCAGCCCTAAACCTGCTTCAGAACGACCTTCCTCTTTGGCTCTCTCCAGAATTTGGATCTCACGTGCACCTAAAAAATTGCAGTTCAATTATGCTAGCAATCAGCTCTCAGTAGGCAACACCGTCTCTTGAATAAGGGGCCAGAGCCAACGGATATAAGCATCAGACAACAGTGGAGCAACTAGGTATATACTATTGACAAATGACACAGTCCCTGTAAAGCAAATAAAATAAGAAGGAGAACCCCAACCTTTGGTAACAACCTTGATCAATGAAGGCTTAAGGTCTCTCACCATATTAAAATCACTATGAGAATTTGGAACAGCTTGCTCATAACCAAACTGCCTCAAAATCTGACAAGCAAAATAGAATGATGAAGTAAGTTATCCCAGAAGGAAGACATAATGATACCCAAAAGTCCTCAGAGTAGGCCCATGGGGCCTCCACCACTTACAATACCAACAGAAATCCTTGGATTCCCGAACGCTTAAAATATGGGCCCAAGCATCTATTCAAAATGGCCTCAAAGAGTAAAGGCCTAGAGCTAAAAGAACGAGGGTAATACCTCACCTCAATAGGAGAAGCTATCAGCCGCATATGATCCAGAAGTCACATATAGAGAAGCAAAAGGCTACCCTAAATGCAATTCTTGGATCCCTATTCACCTCTATAATGACATTTATAGTTTCTACTACCACGACAGGAATTAGGGTTCTCCCTTGTAAAGATACCTGGATAGCAACTTAGCTAATCTCACATCAGCAACCTCTGGGCCCAAAATGGTATGATATTTGGCCACCAAAATAGCCCTAGAGCCACCACCCGGCCACTCGAATATTACAGACTATGGTTATCCACATTGGCAAAAAAATATTCAATCAAAGGAGAAAGCAGAATATGCTACTCGGATAAATGACTAGCCTGCACTTTGCTAACTTCCAACAAGCTCATGAGAGACAAGACATGACCATCATGAATGATCAGAACATCAATAGATATATTGGCAGAGACATCCGCCAAAGCTGACAATTTCTTAAGCATAAGGCAAAGCTTATACAAGCCAAATCGGAAGACATGATCCTAAGGATCATAATATTTACAAGTGGCTCGAAGAACTCATGAACAGCAACCATGCGCAAACTCATGACTGACTTCAGACAAAAGTGCCCGTCAAGGTGAATAAGATCTATCTTGTTATAGGAGTCAGCAAAGAATCATAATTGGAGCTTGAAAATTGAGAGGTTGTCTTTGGCGGCTAGCCTGAGAGAATGAAAGTTGAATGCCATCCCTGAAGGATGAGTCCCGAATACATAAAGAGGGTGCCCTAAGTATAAGGATAGGAATCGTAATTTTAAAAAAAATAGAAAAACTTGTCAGACAAAACGGTCGGTTTTTTTACAAAATGACTAGCTTTCTATTTGATTTGAATTTGTGTAGAAATCAATCTCTCTGATTAACCATCCAGTTTTACTTGAAAAAAATGATTTTCCTTCTGACTAACCGGCTGGTTTTAGGCCCAAGAATATTTTTGACTTTTTACAGTTTACCATCTAAGTAGCCTTGTTCCTCTATTTATAAAGGTCCAGAGTGACTTTAAGCTCCTGTTTTGTAGTCTACAAGTCTCCCTGAGTAATATCCAAATCAAAATTACCCAGGTAGTGATTAACTAATTCTTGCACCATATCTTCCCATGTTTGCATTCTTGAATAGTAAAGGGTGAGCAACCATCAAGCATCGGCTCCTGTCAAGGTCTGACCAAAAATGTTGTACCAACTAATTCTAGTTAACTCCATGAGGAGCTAATGCACGCATATACATCTTCAGATGGATCCGTGCATCTTTGTCCCATTGAATTTGTCCATATCTGACATCTTAAACTTCAGAGGGAGTCTATCTACAGGCTCACGGTAAGGGTACTGAGGTCTATTGTGTCATTGGTCTTTTTTTTTTTATCTTAACAATAATCTTAGCATTGTGGGACTCAAACATAGCCAATTTTTCCTCTCCTTCATCATTAGGTTCCTATTTCCCATTTACTTTGAGTCCGGGCTTTTCCCTTTTCTTTCTCTTCGATCTTTGGTTCCTCTCCAAATTCTTTTTTTCCTCTTTTTGCATGAGTAACGTTACACTCGACATGATTTTGGTATGTTGAGTCACTAAGGCGGTGAGGTAACTTGAAAATATTTTTGTAAATGACCAAGGATTCAGACGAGATCATTGGGCTGAGGAAATCCTTCGGTCACAGGAATCCGCTTAAGTTTTTTGGACGTATCCTAATACCAATTCTTCATGTTGATGCCAGAACTTCCAAAAAAAATATTTTGGAGTTCTACAAAATTTTTGAATTTTCCACTTTCTATCTTTTTTGAGATTTATTTCTTTATATATTTTTATAAATTAGACAAATAAAAAACATCGACTACATTACCAATCAAAATAAATCCAAAAAAAGATAATCTAGGAAGTGCTAGCTAGGAGAATCAATTGAGATAAAATCAAAAGTACGGTTCTGGCTTGGCATCATGCTTAGCTCGATATCGGGAAAGTCTTTGACCATACATCTTGTCCCAAGCTGAATATACAATCTCATCCTCATGGCCAGGCGTAGAGAGATCTAGTGCCTAAAGAGATGTCTCAGCCTCACTCGGTGTATTGGCACAAGTTTTTTTTTTTAACATTAGACTCGATAGGAGGACTGATCTAATCATTGTTGATAAAATATTGAATAGCACACCTCAAGGTGATACATTTCTCCATATGGTGTCCAAATGCTTGGTGATATTCACATTGAACTTACATGTCAGGCCCTTTTTGCGGTTATACCGTTACTGAGCAGTTGCTCAAACACCTTGGCTACCACAAAACTTTCACCTTTTGAAGAACTTTCACATAGTGACAATCGGCTCAGAAAACCACCTCTCGAGATCTACCCATATCATTATCTGCAAAGATCCTTGGCTAAGCGTTAGGATTCTTCTGACCAGTCTTATGTATTGTCTTCTCATCCTTGACTATTGTCCCTTTGTTGATGGCATCTTTCTGCTGAGTGAGAGTATCTGTCAATACCATGAATGTGGAATGGGAGTATCTTCTCTGCTCGGCAAGGTCTCCTGTGAGCAATTTTACCTAGATAGCTATTTTTAACTGTTGAGGGGTCCAAGCATGGAGACCTTCCTGGAAACCTTTATGCATATCCCCAAGGATGCGGGTAAAGTCGTAGATCTAACAGTAATCTTTAGCCATTGGGATCAGAGAGTTCTCTGGATTAGTCCCGTTACTGGAGCGTGTAGCCGATAACAGAGCTGATTACATTCTAAGAGAGAAAAGGAAAATAATTTGAACTCTAATTTTTTTTATTTGTTGTTATTATTGTTGTATATTTTATTTTATTTTTTATTACCCTATTGGTCATAGAACTTCTTACTTTCTAAGAGAGAAAATAAAAACGTTTTGGGCTTCATGAAAATAGAATTCTCTATAATTTTTTTACCCTGAGGATTAAAGGGAACTAAAAAGAATGGCTTAAGCTAGGAAACTATAACCTAGATATGACCACACAATAACAGACACTACAATATAAAACATTGAGCAGGCTGATTTATACCAGTATAAGAATTGGACACTAATTAACTGGCTTGTAAACCTTATGGGTTAGTCGTCCGCTTGTTCAGTGGGTAATTCTAGAGTTTTGGGAGAATGTCTGAAAAAGTGGGATACTGACTAACTGTCCGGTAACCTTTTGGTTTAACTAGCTGATTGGTCAGTGGGTTGAAGTTTTGGATTCAAAAAATGTTAGGAAGGTCAGGGTTCTCGGTAACTGTCTGGTAACATTGGGGATTAACTAATCGGTTGGTCAGTGAAGTTAGAGGTATAAAATTCCGAAAAACACTAGTAGCTTAGGGTTCTGGCTAACCATCTGGTAACCTTGTGGGTTAACCGGTTGCTTGATCAGTGGGTTGGAAGTTATTGACTTGGAAATTTTTGGGAAGTTCAAGCTCTTGACTAACCATTGAGTCACCTTGTGGGTTAACCGTCCGGTTGGCAGTAGTTAATTTTGGAATTTTGAAAATTTTGTCTGGAAAATACAGTTTTGACTAACCGTTCGCTAACCTAGTTAGTTAACCGGCCAGTTGGTTAGTGGATATGAGCTTTGGACTAGAAAATTTTTGGAGAGGTCTAGCTTCTGACTAACCTTTCAGCCACCTTCTTGGTTAACCAATCGGATGGGCAGTGGTTGGAGGGTCTAGCGTATAAGCCAACCAGTTCAAATTTGCAAGTACAACGACTATCTGCCCAGTTAGGAGCGCGAAAAATTGACTGGTTAGTCAGAGTCTTCCTCTTTGCGAGACAACCAGTCAACTTACAGAATATTGGTTGATTCCCCTGCCAATATGTCATAGGTCAAAACAGACATTCTCCAAAAAAAAAAATGGTACAATACTTAATGGTCTGGGAGTGTGGTTTCTCTCTCAACCCTGGTGTAAGGTCACTCGTTTGGCTTGACTTGTATCATATGCCTCTCGCCTGTAACTCAGATAGTTAAGAATGGTCGATCACTAATATGTGTACAAGTCGTTTAATATACCAAGAAACTAGGAGATCCCTTTATTACGAGACCTTAAAACTGAGGGTACAATCAAATTTGCCTTGTAACTAGGAAGGTAAAGGTTTTCAACCTTAGCCCTTGAGTGGATTAGTTAGGGACAAACATGTGTGTGTTTGTGTGAAGCATAGAAATAAAAACACAATTACAATGGTTATATCACATTGTACGTGTTATACAACTCAAAGAAAACACACAAAAAGACCAAAAAGCAATGAAAAATTTTTCAAGTCTATTCCTCTTAGTTTCTAGTCCCTAACGGAATCACCACTGTAGCGAACGGCTTCGAAAAAATCCTAGATCTTAGAAAGATCTAAGATTAGGGGAGTCGCCATCTTATTTAATTAAAAACAAGAAAATAACATGAAAATAACTCTAAAATGTCCAAAAGATTGGATAGTTATTGAAAACAAATAAATGGGTTCGGAAACTAAGTTACAAGATGGGAAGGTGTTCGGCGCCCATCATGCCCTTTCGGTCTCTACTTCATTTTTATTAATTTCTGACTATTTTAATACATAAACATGCCTAACAAACCCTAAAGTTATTTACATATTATTGGTTTGAACTCAACAGCTGGGGTCAAATAGCCTACGTATCCAGTCGGACAAACCGAAATCAAACCATTGTAGTTCAACCCTAATCCTACGAGAGACGATCTACATTTTGGTCTAGGCTCGAACTAAGAAATGAAAAGAATCTTTTTTATGTTTTTTTTTTTGAATGAAGATATGGTTTTGGGGTGGGGAGGGGAAACACTCTAGACTATTACAATTTAAATTTCTTGAAAGTAATAAATATACCTCGAGAATGCGCTTGCCCAGAAGACTTGAAAATTCCTTATGACAAATTCACGATGCGATTGACTCAAGACTACTTAAAAAGTATGAAGTGCTAATTTTTCCTTAGAGATGATTTTTCAGGAAGAAATGGTATAAAAGCTCTAAGAAGAGAAAAAAAAATCCTTAAAAATGTTGCTCAAAGACCAAATTTGTGGAGTAGGAAAAAAAGCTTGTCCTTGAATGCAGCCTAAAGGCCCTATTTATAGAGGTCTGGGCGCCAAAATTGATAAGAATAACTATCCCAGTTTCTGTAATGGTGATTGAGTAGAATATTTAATGAACATAAAAAAAAGTCAACAAACCGACGGATTCACCCCTTAAAACTTTTCCCGAATTTCAGGACATTTTCTTTTTCTAATTTGGCAATTGACTCTAATGTAATCAAATGGATGAACCATATTTAGAAATGATCTCCTTATCTCGTACAAATCAAGGATAAATCACTAGATATTTCTAAGTCTTCCAATCAATTATAATCTCTTGATCTTAACTTGGGTTAAACTTCACTAACTGGACTGGTTTAACCAACTGCACCAGATTCTGACCGGATCAGTCTGGATTGAATTACTAGACTAGACTAGATCATTTATTGGATTTAATTAAATAGTTTAGACTCATTATATTATTAGGCTTGAATCTCATAATAATAATAAACTTAATTGTCAATAAAGTCCAATAAGCAAATAAGAAATATAAAATAAAATTATAAAAATGAGACGTCAACACTTACCAATATAGAGATTATAAGGACTTCCATTATCTCTTTCCTATTAGAAAAAGTAGAGAAAAATGAGTTATTTTTTAACAAGTTATTCAAGCTCTAGTAATAAACAACTTTTAAACAATAGAACAAGCCTACTATTTTAGCATGTTAATCATGGCGTCACAAACATGTATTGGATTAAAAAAAATAGCTTAAGAAGCTCTAATACCAATGAAGTTATTTAAGATTTACCCAAAAATGTGTGTGCGAGAACATCTATGTTACAAATTGACAGAACATCATGTACACTAAAGTCGATCATCTCGTCATTTTTTTGACCGACGAACAAATATTAAGAACAAACGTCCCGGGACAGATTAGAGCACGAGAGTCCGATCTATATTTTCACCGTGGAAGAACGTCATTTTCTCTCGATCTGACTAGTTACGGAGTAAAATGAAGAAAGCTGACAGATGGGTCTCTCACTCTCACTCTCCCTTACCCGTTTTCTTTTTCCTTTTTAGCCAAGAGACATTCCTTTTGTAATATCTCACAAAGAGATATTATTAAAAAAAAAATAACTCATGAGATTCATGGTGCACATGGATTACAGCTGCTTTTTGGGCTTACAGGTCATGAGTTGGACACAACATGGGCGTAGGGGTTAGGCCTGAACTAATTGATTCTTTCAATTAATGACCGGGCGTTTCCATCTTTGGGTCAGTGTTGGTAACATTCTAGTTTCTTGCTTTTAATACATACACATATCTAGGGGCGTTGCCATCAGAACGGCACCACCTTGTACCAAGCAACGGCGGGTACAGTGGTTCTCAATGCATTGCATGCTGTAGCAATGGAATAGCACAATCACTGTACTATTGTGTGGGTAAATTAGACTAAAAGCTTGCTGATATTCTTGGATTGCTCAATGTAACTTCGATTAGAATAGTTCTGCTTGCACTAGATATGGAGAATGGTCTTTTTTTAAATGCCTCGACTGTAGCAAAATTTTATGGCAGGTTCTTAGAGGTTTAAAATGCACCACTGACATTAAGTTTTATAATAAAATGGGCAAAAACTGCTACCGGTGGATAAACGTTACAACTAAAATGATCAATAATTTAATGGGAGCTGATCCGTTGCACGCGCTGGTAACTTAAGGTAAATTGTCAGCTTCGTCTGACCATCCATATATTGCGGATGGACGAGTCAGATCTAATTTTTTTTTAAGTAAACTTTATAGTCCACCACATAATGTAGTAGACAGTGAAATATTTAAAATACTCCCTCCCCCCCCCCCCCCCACCCCCAAAAATAAAAATTGCCTGCGAATCCCTTTGACTCATTAAATATTGTCGAGGCATTTTGGTCAAAATCACCGTCCGTTAGATAATGTAACGGACGGCGATTTTTTTTATAAAAAAAGTTAGATCTGGTTTGTCTATCCTCTATGGATGGACGGTCCGATTGCGCTGACAACTTATTTAAGTTGCCAGTGCAAGTAATCATAGGCGGAACTTCGTTGGAGCGAGCGGGGGCTAATGTACCCCCTCAACTTCTAAAGGATTTTTTTTTCATTTCACCTGGTTTGTTGCCCAGTTGCCCTATGCCAAATGCTCTCACCCACTCCTAGACAGGCAAAACACAACACTCATAGGCGACGGGCGACGGTGACACACCAACACGGCAGGGGCTCCTCGAGTCGATTCTCTCTAGCAGAGCTCATATCAAATCTGAAACGAACAAGACATCGAGGCGAGGAGTCCACCGGAGGCGCCGACTGGCGAGGCGGTCTGGCCAACAACCTTTTGCCGGCACTGTAGAAGAGTTTCTTGCCATTGTCATTGATGCAGCTAAGAGAGCTGGAGAGGTATAATAAAATTTCATAAACTCAAATCCTTTCTTTATTCAATCTTACTGATTTTTAATTAATTTTCTAATTTAAGATTCATTCCAGTTTTTGACTTACATATCTTAAAATTTTCGTAACCCAAATCTTTTCTTTCTTCAATTTTATTGATTTCTAATTAATTGCCCAATTTGAGCTTCACTTCAGTTTTTGACTTACATATCTTGGAAATTTCATAAATCCAAATCCTTTCTTTATTCAGTCTTATTGCTTTCTAATTAATTGCCTACTTTGAGCTTCATTTAAGTTTTTGACAAACATATCTTGAAATTTCTTGTTTACAATTCAAAAAGGATTTTACCAGACCAAGCATGTGGAGCCTAAAAGGCCAGGGATCTCAAGTTCTTTCTGAAAGAATTTGTATGCATATATGTACAGATGTGTCTCTCTTTGTGTTTGTGCATGCGTGGATATTGTCTTTCCTATTTCAATAATTGGGTTGTAGACAGATCAAATCTAAAGGAAACTTATCATGTGATGTGTTATGAGAAGGCTAAGCTTGAACCCAAATGCCAATGTTTTGCATTAGGATAGTTGGTTAGGTACTCTAAGAGAAATCACCTTATTTTGACACTCTGAGGGGTGCATAATTGATGAAATTGCATTGTCCAACCTAAAACATGCAAGATCTTGAGCTTGTTTTATTATTTAGCTATTTTGGGAGGTTGAAATCTACCGTTGGGTTCCAATTCTAGGGAACTTGCTTGCTTATTGAGCTTGGTTGGTTATTGGCATTATGAATTTTCGTCTCAAATTAGAAATTTGATGTTGGGTTCCAATTCTTGGAAAAGAATCTGTATTTTTTGCCTTTTGAGATCATACAACCTCTTTTAGGGTTTAGAATTTATGGGTTTTAATTAGGCTTTTAAAATTAGGAGGTTTATCATAAAAGAGCATGCATGATTATTAACAGGCAAGTTCTAATTAGGGTTTTCATATTGATGCTTCATTGTTCGTGTGTTTGTTAATTTTTAGTTATCTGATGTTGTGTGAAGAACTTAAGGTACTTGAAAGTCAGCTCGACCTTTTGGATGTTTTTTAGTTTTTTTTTATATTATTGAAAAATGCACTTAGTTTTTGTGTATCATTTTACTTATAAAAAAATTTAATGACTTTGGTATATTTTTTGCACCCCATGAAATTAAATCCTGGTTCTGCCACTGCAAGTAATAGATCACGTCCCTAATTTAATTTGTCATATTCGATGTTCTAGTAAAACCATCCATGAATTCGCAAAGCATTAGTTATTTCTTAAAATCACTGCATTACATGGTTCAAGAGTATTTTTGGTCATTTCATAATAAGTTTTACTTGTTTCTTAATAATTTTTGTTAAGAATATACACTGATATAACCGTCAACTGTGTTAACATTTAAAACACGATTTTGAAATTGAACGGTTATAAATAAACCCCACAATAGAATAGACCCTTATTGTGGTGTAGTTTATGCGCACTGCATGCCATACCCTGACTTCAAATCTTATCCCATATCTAGTCCATTCGTTTGCGAATCCCCCCTGAATTAGCCAATAAGATTAGCACCCTCTTTGGACTAAATCCAACCGAGTTTGACCGAGACAAAAAGGCAGTGCAGGCTCAGAGTGGGAAGGCACGGAGGTTGAAAAGTTGGCGGTGGGGAAAGGCGGCGGCGGAGGCGGCAAGCATGGGCCAGTAGTGCCGCCCCCTAGCAGGACCTTTCCCTAGTGGGTGTACAAATCAGTCCAAGCTGTCTGATATTGATAACTTGGGCAGTGTTCATTTCATGTAGACCACTACGACAACTTTCAACACAAATTTCCTGCTACCAATCAACAACAAAGTCATCCCTACCCACTACTTTTTATTGGAGCCGCTATCTGATTTTGCAATCTTTATTAGTTTAATTAATCTATTGAACGGAGTGCATTAGGTCTCAAGCCACTTGCACAACAAGTATCACGTCCTTGTTTGTCCTTTTGGTTAGTTTATTTATCTCTTTCACAGCATACCAAGAGTCAAAAAGTCTACTTTCACTACAGTGATTTTGCCCTAGCGCGCAACCGCTTTTCAGCCGTTCTTGTTTGCTACTTGCTGCCAGTAGTATTCCGGTTCCAAATGCCACTAAGAGATTAGATGATGCCTTCAATATTAGTGGGAATCGAGTCAATTCCTGTGTACATGTCTTGTCTTTTGCATGCCGATGATATTTCTATCCGTAACAACATAATCAAGAACAAAATAAACTCACTTTCAATCTCAATCCCAACTTCAAACACATGCCCCAACAGTTGCAACTTGTCCCTGATCACCATGCGTCTCTCCGGTGCCGAAAAAGTCACCTTTTTCCTACCATCTCCTGGCTGTCGACCCTTGAAAGCCTACACAACCACCGACCGCTCTTTTTACCCATCAGAATCACTAGCTGAGATCCCGGATCTTGCTTGCCTTTTGCATATTATGGTACAAGATTAACAAATAAGTGTATGATTTCTTAATTTAACTGTTACTATCACGAGTTTTTTACAAAATTACCGTATCCAGCTTGGTAGCTTATCAGCATGTTAAAAGATCTATCGAAAGTCAAGATGGGAGTCAATTATTTTTTAGATTAGGGTACGTATATTGTTAACTTTTGAATTTTTCTCCATGTTGTGAGCGTAACGCTCCCACGATGAGAATGCTACGAGAAGTGCGGCTCCTCAGAAGAGTTAAACAACATGTGCTCTATGAAATCTACGTCAGTTGTCACTAGTCGAATGCAGTTTCTTTGAAGCTTCATAGGAAATCCATTCCTTTCGTTCAATGAGTGGAATGTCATGCTTTCCACTTTCAACCTTCACCTTGCAACGTTTCTATGCTTGAGAGTCCAATCTCCTATTCGGAGGTTTACAAGAAACGAAGGAACATGACACTTTCCTATGTTTATATATATATATATATATATATATATATATATATATATATATATATATATATATATATATATATATATGTGTGTGTGTGTGTGTGTGTGTGTGTGTGTGTGTGTTTATGGGTTAAATACACTTTAGTACCTTGAAATTACTACAAAGTCTCACTTGAAGGTCCCAAAATTTAATTTTTACACATAAGAGCCCGTAGTTTCAAATTCGTAATAAATAAGGACTTCCGTCCAAATTTGTAACTTTCTTGACAAAACGTCAGGGGCAAAATTGTTCAGTCAGATTTTTTTTTCCCTCCTCTTTTTTAATTTTTCACTTCTCGTCCTTCTTCTTCTTCTTTAGAAGAAAAAAATCACCGGTGTCGGCAACAGCCACACCAGCCAACAGCGTCGCCGTCGAACGGCAAAGAGAGAAAGAAATTAGCAACATAAAGAGACGCAAAGACCCAATCACAATCACCTGTAACCTACTAAATTCACCCAAATCACCACGGCATCACCCACCACATCATCGCAACACTGCCATCACCAAAGATTTGGCCCACACTAGATCGGCATTACCATTGCCGAACCATCGCCGAACCACCGCCATACCTCGATATTGTTACTGTCAACCGAAAATCACCACCAACGCGATCTCATCACTTCACCGCGCACCAACATCACCACCAGCGTTGATCTCATCACATCACCGCCGCCGACACCCAAAATGACATCATAAAAGTAGATAAGAGTGTTTTTTTACAGTTAACGATCTAATTGGAGAGACAGAGAGACAATGCACTCGTCGTAGCCGGTTTCGGCAGGCCATTACAGTGGACGAATCAACAACCGACGTAACATCACCGGGGACCATTAGATCTGTCGAATCAACCACCACCGGTGACCAGCGCCACCCATCAATCTATCATAGAGGACACACGATGGCCAGCAAGGAGCCAAATCCACATACACCGCTGCCGCTGCCCCCACGGCTTGCCGTCACAAAAAAAAAAACAAAAAAGTAAAGGGTTGTTCAGGCCAACCCACAGATCTGTCGCGCAATGGCACCTTATTCGACGACCAATCGACATCAACCACGATCGGCACGCCAATCGGCGGTGATGAAGGCCTCTGTTTTTCCTTCCCCCTTCCTGCTTCTCCCCCTCAGACATATGGGATTATACTTTTTAAGAATATGTGGGATTAAACGAGGGTTTGAAAAAAAAAATCTGACCGGACAATTTTGCCCATGACAGTTTTGTCAAGAAAGTTACAAATTTAGACGGAAGTCCTTATTTATTGCGAATTTGAAAGTGCGGGCCCTTATATGTAAAAAATAAATTTTGGGATCCTCAAGTGAGACTTTGTGCTAGTTTCAGGGTACTAACGTGTATTTAACCCTATGTTTATATATATATATATATATATATATATATATATATATATATATATATATATATCATACGTTTGCATGTGTATGATAGAAATTGTGCCAATATCTTTGCACATCTTTTGTAGGTTCAACGAGAGAGAGAGAGAGAGAGAATTTTAATTAAAGCACGTGAATTAGGCTAAAAGTTCTTGCTTTGATGGCTGTATGACCCTGGGGCTACAACACCCTCAAACTTTGAAATTTTTAATTATTTAATATTAGATAATCATGTTAAAAATATTATTGAAAATGCCAGTATATTTTAACAGTAATAAGATTTCATTTTAACAGTAATAATATTAGATAATCTCGTTCACTTATTTCATCATCATTCATCCAACTAAATCTACAAATTATCAAGAAACACGAGTAAATGAGGCTAGTTCTTTTTATTTTATTTTATTTTATATTCTTATAGTACGTTAACTTATACGTAACTATTGAGTTCATACGATTAATAATCACATTAATGCTACATATATACAGTAAGAATTAAGCTTTCTTTGTACAAGATTAGTAGTTTGTTATTGATTAATCATATCAAGTTAAGTAAATCATTATGAATACTAAAATTATATATTAATAGTAGTCAAATTGAGCAATATATTTTTCATTTAACATATTCAATAGTGACGCTAATTATAAGATATATAATGATTTTCTTGCGGATTCTTTGTTTGTGTACATTGAAAAAGATATTGTGGAGAAGTTTATTATATATTAGATCATTGATGACTTTTGTGACTATAAAGAATGCCGATTCACTTTGACCATCAATTCTTAATTATTAGAAAAGTTATATTTATATGTCTCTTGCTTTGTGAAGCCTTGATAAAGTATTTCTAAATATAATATTTTTAGTTTTCATGTTTTATGCGAGTTTGAATCTTTTGAATTCTTTTATATTATTCATTAATTTTTTTTTTGAGTTTTTGTTATTCTGATTAGACTTTCTGGATTCGCTCCTGTTTGACGGTGATGCCAAGGAAAGTAGGTTCGCAGTCGAAGTGGAGGTGCCACAAGGAATGCAGTCCGAGTCAGATGCCAAGTATGATGATGTGGGACACAGTAAGGGCGGAGCAAGGGCAAAAACCAAGGGCTTCCCAAACAGAGCCTGAGGGTGGCAGTGTTGCGAGAGCGATGGCGTAGGGTGAATACACGACGACAGTCACAGTCCGATACTTAGGTCCAAAGTCAAGGACCTGTATGTTTCTCTCTTTACGATTCTAGAGTGAGAAAGTAAAAGTATTCTAAAAATGTCCAACCTCCCAAATGAATTCTCAAGACCTCTATTTATAAAAGTTGAGATGATGATGTCATCACGTGACACATGGCGCTCCCCGGGAGTGATACGTCACCGAGGGGTCCACAGCTGCTAGTGGTGCTCCACGGACTGTCGAATTGCATATTCACCCGCCCTGTCCTGCACAACGTCGCTCTGTCTATCTGGAAAGACTGGCTCCCACAGTGTCGATATGGCCAGAGAACCCCCTTGATCTAGCCTCTAATCCAAGCCCTTGTAGAGTCCCACAGGCCTGGCAGTGGTGGGGAGGACCCGACGCCCAACTGCCAGGTGGACTAGGTGCGATGCCCTCCAACGACCTGCTCCCATCTCAAAGTGACCCGGGGGGACATAGTCCATAGGGGAGCCGACGCAAGCCCCCAGTGCTGGAGCACGTAGGCCAGTCATGAAGACACCCTGGCGAGGATAATGTCCCGGAGGAGTCGCTAATCCCGCTGGTGAGTCCTTGTGCTGGAGCACTTGGAGCGCGTCAATGTAGCATCCCGGAGGAGCCGTCTACCTGACTAGCCAGGTAGAATCTCGGAGGATCCGTCTACCTAACGGAAGGGGAGTTGAAGAGCTCCCTGGCAGAGATAGTGTCCCGGAGGAGTCGCCTATCCCCGCGGGTGAGTCCTTGTGCCGGAGCACTCGGAGCGCGTCAAGGTAGCATCCCGGATGAAGCGTCTACCCGACTGGCCGAGGTAGCATTCCGGAGGAGCCGTCTACCTGGCAGAATGGGAGTTGAAAAGCTCCCTGGCAGAGATAGTGTCCTGGAGGAGTCGCCTATCCTCACGGGTGAGTCTTTGTGCCGGAGCACTCGGAGCGCGTCAAGGTAGTATCCTGGAGGAGCTGTCTACCCGACTGGCCGAGGTAGTATCCCGGAGGAACCGTCTACCTGGCAGAAGTGGAGTTGAAGAGCTCCCTGGCGGAGATAGTGTCCCGAGGAGTAGCCTATCCCCGCAGGATGCTGTACACTCCGGAGAGTGGATCGAAGCATGTTCCACGACTAAGGCAAGGTGCGCATGGTGTGGTGAAAGGATGGACCGATGCAAGGAGCATGGTATTGTGACAGAGAGCCAGGGGGCTGTGTTAGTGGTGCAGATCACATGCCTGACGGAGTGAGTAAGGTGTCGGGGGCATGTCTGTGTTAGTAGCACAGCACATGGGCGCTACATAGTGCGTATGGTTCCGAGAGCACTGTAGTGAGACAAGGAGCCCAGGGGCATATGTTATGGAGATGGCGCAATGTATGGGCGCGACAGAGTGCGTATGGTGCTGTCGGGGGCACATGTGATGGAGATGGCGCACGGGCACAACGACAAGCGTCGCGGAGACAACACTTGGTGCCAGGGGCAAGTATCATGAGAATGAAGCACAGGCGCGGCGACGAACTTCACGGAGACAATACTTGGTGCCGGGGCACATGTCATGGAAGTGGCGTATGGGCGCGGCGACGAACGTCACGGAGCAATACTTGGTGCCGGGGCACGTGTTATGAGAATGGCACAAGGCCGGGTGACGAACGTTGTGAAGATAATACTTGGTGCTGGGGCACATGTCATGGAAGTGGCGCATGGGCGCTGCGACGAACGTCGCGAAGAAATACTTGGTGTCGGGGCACATGTCATGAGAATAGCACATGGGCGCGGCGACGAACGTCGTAGAGACAATACTTGGTGTCGGGGCACATGTCATAAGAATGGCACATGGGCGAGGCGACGAACGTCGCAGCAATACTTGGTGTCGGGGTACGTGTTATTAAAGTGGTGCGACGACGAACGTCGTGAAGCCATACTTGGTACCGGGGGCACGTATCATGACAATGGTGCACGGGTGCAGCGACGAACGTCGCGAGGATACACTTGGTGATGGGGCACATATCATGAGAATGGCGCATGGGCGCGGCGACAAATGTCACGGAGACGGTGCATGGGCACGCGTCGGGTGTCCCGAAGATGGGATTTGAGCTGAGTGTACCTGTCATAACAAGATGATGAATGCAACATGTAGTAATGACAAAGTCGGGAGTGATGGTATGCGGTCATCGATGACGGGTCATTCGGTGGTAGTGCGTGACTTTGGGTGATGGGCTTCGCGGGAGCGTATGCGGTCACGGATGATGAATGTCACGAGGTTGATGCACGACGGACATTGCGAGGTTGATGGACGATGGACGTTGTGAGGTTGATGGACAACAGATGTCATGAGGTTGATGCACGACGAACGTCGCGAGGTTGATGCATGACTGGACAACGGACGTCGCGAGGTTGATGGACGACGGACGTCGGGAGGTTGATGCACGACTGACGTCGCGAGGTTGATGCACGATGGACGTCGCTAGGATGATGGACGGCGGACGTCGCGAGGTTGATGCACGAACGTTCGTAAACATCGTAAAGGTGCAAGGACTCGAGAAAACAAATGCGCGGGAAAAGAGAGGCCATAGGCCAACAATTGGGGGAAGGCCGAGGCCGACCTCGCGAAGTCCGCCGTGCATCAACCTCGCAACATCCGTCATCCGGTCATGCATCAACCTCGCGACGTTCATCGTGCATCAACCTCGCGACATCTATTGTCCATCAACCTCGCGACGTCCGTCATCCATCAACCTCGCGACGTCTGTCATCCATCAACCTCGCGACGTCCGTCGTGCATCAACCTCACAACGTCCGTCGTCCATGACCGCATAACGCTCCCCCGATGCCCATCACCCAAAGTCGCGCACTACCACCGAATGACCCGTCACCGATGACCGCATACCATCACTCCCGACTTTGTCATTACTACATGTTGCATTCATCATCTTGTTATGACAGGTACACTCCCAAACTTTGGGCATGCCGACGGTAGGTGTTTCGATGGGCAATGACAAATCCAGAAGTTGTGTTACGATGAGCGCGTCGACGTGAATCGTACCCACGTGACGAACAAGGTGCCAAAGTCACATACAAAGCGTACGAAGTGAAAAAAGTGCGAAAAGGACTTTGCGCAAAAAGTGAAGAACCAGGGGGAGAAGGCTAAAGCCAACCCCCCATGGGAGGCCGAGGCCGACCCCATGGCCCTGGGGGAGGCCTTGGCCTACCCCATGGCCTTGGCCAAGGCCTTTGCCCCTTGAGGGGGTTGCTCCGGTTGCACCGTCGGTTGATGTTTTTGATGAAAAGGTGCTTGGGTGGTCGAGGTGCGACGATCGTGCTACCGTGAGTGACGTCAACGTGAAATAATTTGTGACTAAGTCGCCCGCGAAGCGAGAAACACATGTGACTTGGGCGCGCGCACTTTGACCGCTTTGATGCATTAGAAAAATGATTATTGACAATGTCGACGTGTTCGCGTGAAATGGGACCCCCAGTGATCCCTTAGATATGACCAGAATAGTTTGGGAACAGACGGTTTACATAGATTTGATCACGTTAATCCGCACATCTTGTGTAAGTTCAGCAAAGAAAAAAGAAAAAGAAAGAAAATTTTAATTAAAGCGCGTGATCGACTTAGGATAAAAGGTCTTGCCCTGACGGTTTGATCACGTTATTACTCCTTCCTAGTTTACACTAGTTTAAAAGGATATTGTATTCTTCTTGACAAAATTGCTGAGTTGATAAACTGTGTAGGTTTGCCTTCTTTAAGAACATGTATGCAAGAAAGAAGTTGTTTGGATGAGTAAAAGTTTATGCAGAATAGTGATAACTAATACTTTTGATAGTTCTAATATAATACTTTTTAGTCTACCCAGATATTTATTTAGCCTGTTTTGAGTTGGTTTAGTATGTATAAAGCCTCTTAAACACAAAGACATTTAATTTGCAAAAGCATTACACGTTTCTGGCAAAGTGAAATTGTCACTAAAAACTTAAATGTAGTTGCCCTCGTTTTACCGCGAAGAGTTGATTTTTATATTTGCGTACCATCCGTAATATCCGCCCAGTCAAGTTAGGCTCAAAATATAAAGTAGTTGAAATTCAGTATACCTGAGTCAAATGCTTGTCCGCGCCACAGTTTACCTTTTAGAAAGGTAAAACTTTGTTGCTCGTCATTTTTAGCAATAAATTAAGGTATGAACAAGCATTTGAAGGTAGGTATCAAAATCGACACCCCCATATTACTGTTTAAGCTGTCTTGCACTTGTAATATTCTCCAACTTCGAAGATCTCATATCACACTTGCATTGCGAATTGGTTGTTTAATTTTACCAAGGGTTTGCTATATTTACTACATGGAGTAATTTTTTATTTGACCCTTAAGTTTGCTCTAGTAACCCTGTTGATCCTTTATCGTTTCTTGTATCTACTTGGTCCGATAACAAAAAATTCATAGAAATTTAAAACTTTTGCCCGCTCTTCGTTCAGAAAATTAACAGTACGACCGTTCGGTGGCACGTAACCATTTTGAAAGAAGTAAGATAGGAAAGTATAATTTTTCTTAGCCTAACAAACCAAACCTAACCTAAAGCCAAACAACCCCTCAATATCTTTTCTTTCTTTCTCTGACTTTCTTTTCTTTTTTCGCCTTTGATGTTACCTCCGTCACTGATCCCCACCCTCGTCGCCACGGCACTGCCACCTTTTCAGCCTACACAACCTTGGATCTCAATATCCCCCTTCAAGGCTCCTCACTTTACAAAGTTGTCATCAGTCACCCTCACCACTTCTCCGTTGTTGTTTGAGATAAGTTTAGTAGACAACCTACCATCACCACCATGGGGCTCTCGAGCTTCATCACCAGTCTTATCACCGTCATCTTTGCCTCTCACATTTGTATCTTTATAGAAGAATCGAGCCTTGCATTAAAAAAAAAATTTCCTAATTGAGATCTTTCCTTCTTTGCTGCCACCACCGTCAGTTCTCCTGCACAAGGCTACTGGTATAAAGTACACTCCTTGATAAGCAGTTTACAGAGATAAAATAATGATGAACTTAATTCTATAAGGTGGGACGATCAAAATCAATAAGGACATGTCAGAATATTAAGGTCAAACTAGACTCTTGCCTTAATTCTCACTATTAGTAGTAGATATGTATTAGATGTTGTTTGTGTGTGTGTGTGTGTGTGAGAGAGAGAGAGAGAGAGAGAGAGAGAGAGAGATTGGAGTGCAAGAGTTAATTCCGCAAAGAGGAAATGAATGACTTATATGATGCAAGAAAGCACGGCCATTAAGGCTCAAATAGGAAATATAAGTGTAGATACCCAATTTTGTAGTTTTATTTTATATTTTATTGATTTATGTTGGGCTTTATTAATAACTAAAATTTATTATTTAATGTTTGGTATATACCTGATAATAAATGATAGACTTTATTTACTGAATTCAGTTTGGTCAATCCAGTTCAATAGTCTGCCAGTCGGTCTAGTCCAGTCAATGAAGCCTAAATTGATTAGGTCCGGTCCATTGGATAACTAGCCTAGTTATTTAGGTTTAATTAAATTAAGGTCAAGAGATTGTGATTGATTAGATGACTTGACAATGTCCTGTGATTTATCCTTGATATATATGATTATTCAGATTTTCATCAAATATTCAGCTCTATCATGAAATCATAGACTGGGATACTCATCCTTTTCATTTGTGATGCCCAGGCCTCTATAAATAAGGTTTTTGGACTACATTTTCAAAGAGAAGCTTTTTCTCCCTTGAACTTTATACCATTTCTTTTATAGAAGTGGTAGATCATCTCTAAGGAGAGTTTAGCACTTCCTATTTACTTCTATATACACAAGTTACATACATCATGAATTCATCATAAGGAGTTCCAAAGTCCTATATGCCAGCACCTCCTCGAGGTACATTTACAGTTTTTTAGATTAACTTAGATAATAATAGTTTAGAAAGTCTCCCATTTCCCGTAGTAACATTTCTATTCGAAAACATAAAAAGATTCTTTTACATTTCTTTGTCAATGTCTGGGCTCAAAATGTAGACTACTTTTAATAGGACCAGAGTCGAACTGCGGATCGGATAAGCACGCCACTTGACCCTTGTTATCAAGTTCAAGCCAAAACAATAAAAGTTAACTTAGGGTGTCTTGTTATGTTTTTCATGCTACTTGTTTTGTAGGCCAAAAGTTATCAATAACAAAGTGGAGACCGAAAGGGCGTGATGGGTGCCTAACACCTTCCCGCTGCGTAATTAAGTCTTAGGACCCCTCTCCCGGTTTCGATAGATTAGCTGTCCTTTTGTACACTTTTGAGTTATTTTCAGGTTTTTTCTTATTTTTCCTTATTAAATTAGATTGCGACTCTATAAAATCCTTAGAGAAACTTTTCAAAGCAGTTCGCCACAATGGCGACTCTGCTAAGGACTAAAAACACTAAGATGACTAGATTTGAAAAAAAGTTTCTTGGTTTTTGGCCGTATTGTATTTCTCTTATTTTTCTGTGATATGTACAAAATAACATAACTGTAGTATTTGTGCTTTTATTTCCATACCTCGCACGTCTCACCTTGACCCACCTATTTGAGAGCGATACATTCGAGGCCCTTGGTCCTCTTGGGCTCAAGCAATATCTCGATCAAGTTCTCAACTCCACGTGCCTAGTATTAAAGATTCCTCCTGGTCTCTTGGTATATAAACCACTTGTATACGTAGTGATGATCGTCCATCATTAACTTCTTAGTTACGGGCAGGAGATATATGGTACAGTCGAGCTAATGGAGTGACATTTACACTAGTGTTATAAGAAGAAAACCTCACACTCAGACCATTCAGTATTCTGCCATTTATTGGGAGAATACATCATGTTAGTAGAGAAACTTGCCAGCATTCTGTCAACCAAATTGGTAATTTCGCAAAAAAGAGAAAACTCTGACTAACTAACCGGTTATCCGCACTTCCACCTTAATGTGTGCTAACAAAATACCAGTGATATGGAAAACAGTTGAACCGAACCAAAGTAGCATGTTTGCACAAATTGACTAGTAAAAAGCAGAATTTAAAAAGTAATTGTTCATTAAATAAAGCTGAGCCACGATGATACACAACTGATTCTCGCCCTTTTTCATATCAAAAAGGAATGGGCAAAAAATACAAGCCAAAACACTGACAAGGAAAAAAAAAACTCTGTTGAGAACCCTTGGTAGTAACAGCACCAGAATGTGAGCATACATCAACAGTAGAAGAAGAGGCAGCCATCAGCAATTTTTGGACGATCAACATGGAACCTATGAGCGGTATCATAATTCTGATAGGAAACATTATGTTCCGTAATCAATTGCAGAGCCACCTATATCTGGCACTGCTGGACCAGGAAGACATACTCATACTCATGTCAGACTTTTTTTTGGTGAAAGTGAATCCAATTCAGAACGTCCTCGTGATTAACAAGTGTAAACACGCCATTTTTGAATTGTCGCATCCATCTTAGTCTATTTTGCATGTTTAATCTCTTAATTATCCTAATTCAAATTTTTATGTTTATGTCATATTATAGTTTGTTTACGTTAATATTAAATTCGTGATTTATGTTTGGCTTTGATGTTTATAATTAGTAGGTGTCAAATTTGACGTACACAACGATTTATTATGGTGCATATATAGTTTACTCAGATTGAATAATTAAGTTATAAGCATTGCATCTTTGGAAGGTCTATGTTCATCTCTCCATAGATACACCATTGAGCCTAATTTCGTTAAGTATTGATTGAGATCATTCTGAATTACTGAACTTGTTACGTTCTAACATAACTTTTGTATTTCTTGAATATCTCGAACTATATTTAGTATTTCTGGGTGATTCTAATTTTATGTAGAAGTAGACATTCATAGATTTATATTTATATATTTTAGGCCTAAAATATATTGGAGAAACAAAGCTCCCAAAATTGGCTTATTGGTGTAGTCTTGTCGGACAGCTATTGTATCAGGTGTACTGGCCGGTACAACTCCAAAATCAAGCTACTCGTGCATCAGCTCAGGTTTATACAGAGATCCTATGACCCTCACGATCAATTATTCATGGTTCTAGGTCCTTTTTGCACCCCAAAGTCGATTTCCTTAGCCTTCAATGGCTTCAAGGTAGTCAATTAGGGTCTTAGGCCTCATTCTAGAAGGGGTATTCATCGTGAACCATCTTGATAATATGAAAAAGCTGCCTCTCACCCATAAATCCTAATTTTCCATCACAACCTCAATCATGCAAACCATCTCCTACCAATCCCAAATCCATAGACAGTGATCAAGGTGTGAAGCAATCAACTTTTCATCACCAATTGAAGACCAATCTTATGGCAGATTATCCAAAGCCAAGCAATCAAACCTAGTGTTGCATTAATTTGTCGCTAAAGGTAAGTCTTTTCTACATCGGCTTCCTTTTCGATGTCCTCTATTTCATCCCATGTCACCAAGGTTTTACGAGGTTGAAATTCTGTTCCTTGTTATCTGTTTTGCTTGAAGACTTATTTTTTAGTTGAGGACAATACTCTTTGATGTTCCCAGTCTTTCTGCAACCATGGCAAGCATTCCCTGCAACCATGGCAAGCATTCAAATTGTCTGTTCATTTCTATTCAGTATTTCTTTAAGCAGATGAGTTTGATGTATTTCTACTGAATTTTCCTCCCCTTCGATTTGCAAAGAAATCTTTGAACTCCTGGCAAAGAGAGCAATTTCACCATCAGGGGTGACTATAATTTTTCAATAAAGGAGGACGATTAGTTGCTGAGACTTCTTCGATAGTGGATCTTGAACTCTTATACGATTAAGTTACAGAAAGACGAAGCACAATGCTCTAATATCAATTTAGGTCCCTCGTTATACACCTAAAGGGGGGTGAGCTTATGAAACATTACAAAATGTACAAGAACAAAAATTTAAACATATGCACTATCAGATTTAATTATCCTAGTTCAGCCTTACCTAACAACGTTCAATTCCGAGCACTCCACATAAGGGGAACATACTCTTGTCTTTTGCTATACATCTAGCTTTGGGTGCTCAAACAAACCATAGGGCAAATTGGATATGTTTGTCATCACAGCCGCACCGCCTGTAGTGCACACAAAAAATGCTTTCGTTTGCTTGAAATGGGTTATAGCCCCAGACTCCATCTTCTTATCCTCTCTCTTTTATTCCCTTACATTCTCCTTTCTATTCCTTGTGTACAAGACATCCTGATAATTGATTCTGATCACATGATGCGAGATGGATGGAGAATAGACAGTCTTAGAGAATGGAGAGGAAGAGAATTAAAAGGCCTACCATTTGAATTAGAAGTCCTACCGTCTCTACCTTTCATCACCTGCCCAGTATACCCATTTCTTCCTCCATTGTTGTACAATGGTGCCACTGGGTCCTCACGACAATACCAAGCATTCACAAAGGGGTTCGACGATAGCTCAGTAAGCTCATGAGCAATCATACTAATCATATCGTCGACACTGCCGTCACTAATCGATGGTGACAGTGCGCTTGGCCCACCACCATGCATTATAACTTGATACCCCACAGATTTCGGTGCACTGCTTATAAGAGAAGTTCCCGACCTATGTGTAGGATAAGGTGTAGCCTACCACGGATGGAAATTGAAAGGAGACATTTGGTTTGATAACAAAGAAAGAGGTGTAAAAAGGAGAAGCTGCAACTCGTGTTAAGCAAACGACGTCGTTTATATTTGCACCACAGGCACTGCACCTATGATGACACACAAATTTGACTTGCCAATATATGAAAGGTTCTACTTACAATTTGTTCACACCCTATTCTGGTCATCCCAGAATAGGGACCCACTTTGCGCGACACATCACCCAGTCAACGGTCAATTATTCAACGTTATCACCCGGTTATGGCGCATCTCCTTTTCGAGCATTCACAGGCATCACCAATGCAGCGACGTCAACACAGTCAAACCGTTGAAAAAAGGGCTCGACCCCTGAAGGGGGTCGGCCACCCCTTCTTGTAAGGGGTCGGCCACCCAAGGGCTCGGCCACCTACCTTGATGACTGATGATAGTTGCTCATGGTGGCGCGCCATCTCCGCGACTCTAGTCGCCCGTGCGTCATCTTTGCGACCTTCGTCGCCCGTGTCCGCGCTCCAACTCCGTGACTCCCGTCGACCGCGCTTCAACTCTGCGACTCTCGTCGCCCGCGCTCCAACTTCGTGACTCTTGTCACCCGCGTGCCATCTCTGCGACCTTCGTCGCCCGAGTCCGCACGACAGCTATGCGACTCCCGTCGCTCGCGCTCCAACTCCGAGACTCCCATCGCCCGCGCGCCATCTCCGTGACTCCCATCGCCCGCACTCCAACTCCGCGACTCCCATAGCCCGCACTCCAACTCCGCGACTCTCGTCGCCAGTGCGCCATCTCTACGACCTTCGTTGCCCACGTCCGAACGACAGCTTCGCGACTCCCGTCACCCGCGCTCCAACTTCGCGACTCTCATCGCCCAAGCGCCATCTCTGTGACTCTCGTCCCCTACGTGCCATCTCCGCGACCTTCGATGCCCGCGTCCGCGCGCCAGCTCCGCGACTCTCGTCGCCCGCACACCTTCGTCGTGACCTTCGTCACCGTGCCCGTGTGCCCCTTCTCGTGTTACGTGCCCCCTGGCACCAAGTATTGCTCCGCGACCTTCGTCGCCGTGCCCATGCGCCAGTTCCATGACATTTGCCCCTGGCACCATGTATTATCCCAGCGACGTTCGTCGCCTGCGCTCGTGCGCCATTGTCATGATACGTGACCCCGGCACCAAGTACTGTTTCGCGACGTTCGTCGCTACGCCCTTACGCCATTCTCATGATGCGTGCCCCCAGCACCAAGTATTGCTCCGCCACCTTCGTCGCCACGCCCATGCGCCATTTCCATGACATGTGCCCCCGGCACCAAGTGTATCCCCGCGACGGTCGTCACCCCGCCCGTGAGCCATTGTCATGATATGTGCCCCTGGAACCAAGTATTGTTCCGCAATGTTCATCGCTGCGCTATCCCCGCGACGGACGTCACCGCGCCCGTGCCCCATTGTCATGATACGTGCCCCTGGCACCAAGTATTGTTCCGCGACGTTCGTCGCTGCGCCCTTACGCCATTTTCATGATGCGTGCCCTCGGCACCAAGTATTGTCTCACGACCTTCGTCGCCATGCCCATGCGCCACTTCCATAACATGTGCCCCTGCACCAAGTATTGCTCCGTGACGTTCGTCGCCGTATCCGTGCGCCACTTTCATAACACGTGCCCCGGCACCAAGTCTTATCTCTACAACGTTTGTCACTGCGCTCGTGCGCCACAAACACAGACATGCCCCCGACACCTTACTCATTTCGCCGCGCCCATGCGCCGTGCCACTAACATAGTCGTGCCCCTTAGCTCTCTATCACACTACCATGCTCCTTGCATCGGTCCATCATTTCACCATACCATGCGCACCTTGCCTTGGTCGTGGAACATGCTTCGACCCACTCTCTGGAGTGTGCAGCATCACCAAGGGCTCCGGCCCTCACTACGGGATGGGCTTGATGCCATCGTCGGCTCAATCAAACTACGGGATGGGCTTGATGCCATCTTCGGCTCAATCAAACTACGGGATGGGCTGGATGCCATCGCCGGCTCAATCAAACTACAGGATGGGCTGGATGCCATCGCCGGCTCAATCAAACTGCCGGATGGGCTGGATGCCATCGCCGGCTCAATCAAACTGCGGGATGGGCTTGATGCCATCACCGGCTCAATCAAACTGCGGGATGGGATTGATGCCATCGTCGGTTCAATCAAACTATGGAATGGGCTGGATGCCATCGCCGGCTCAATCAAACTATGGGATGGGCTTGATGCCATCGCGGGCTCAATCAAACTGCGGGATGGGCTTGATGCCATCGTCGGCTCAATCAAACTGCGGGATGGGCTTAATGCCATCACCGGCACAATCACCAGGGGCTCCGGCCCTCGCAGCAGGATGGGCTCATAACACTGAAGCCATCGTCGGTGCAACCTTAAAGCCATCAACATCACACTCGCAGGGGGCTTCGACATGAAGACTTCCCCGCAACGGACTCTAAGCACTGAGCGGCGACCATGCCCACTCATGTTGCTGTTGACCGTCAACACCACTAGGGCAATGACCCCCGGGTCACTTCGGGATGGGAGCAGGTCCTCGGAGGGCATCGCGCCTAGTCCGTCTGGCAGTTGGTTACAAGGGCAACCCTCACTGCTGTCAGGTTCTTTTGACGCACCTCGTGGGATTCAGTAAGGGCTTGGAGTGGTGGCTGGGGTAACGGGCTACTCTGACCATGCTACCGCGGCATGATCAATCTTCTCAGACAGGTAGAGAGATGTTGTAAGGGCAGGGCAGCACAAACTTGGGGACCGGCAGTCCAACGAAGAATCAATACTTTGGACCCCCCTGGCGATGTGCCGCTCCCAGGGGATGACACATGTCAACTTATGACACATTCACATTTTTGCCTATAAATAGTGGACTTTGGAGCTTATTCATGATCTTCTTCTCATTTTTGAACTTTTCACTTTCTCTTTCTAAAAAGCTTATTCTCTTTGGAATTCTAGTGAGAGAAACACATTTGGACTTCTTTCACGGGACCCTTGACGCTGTATTCCTCGCAACGGACTGTCGATCGCCGACCCTGTTCGTTGTCGCCCTACCTGTACAGCTCTGCCAGCCCTCACGACCTGTCTGGGGAGCCTTGCTCTCAGCCCTTATTTCGTCCTTGTTGTCTCCCACTTTGCCTACCTGGAAGCTGACTCAGACTGCATCATTTGTGGCACCTCCGCGTAGCAGCGAACCCCTTTTTCTCGATCAACACAATTGACATAATAAAAGTACACTCCTTGATGAGAGATTTAGAAAGAAAGACTAATGATGAGCTAAGTTCTGTGATTTAAAGATGTGTAATAAGTATTGTGTTTTTAGAGAGATGGAGAGAAAATTAGATATAATTTTGGAGTGCAAGAGTTACTTTCTCAATGAAGAAAGGAATGACATGTATAGTGTCAAAGAGAGTGATCGTAAAAGCTCAAAAAGGATTTACAGGTCATGAAACAGTTGAACTGATTTGCACATTAGTTGGATGGCTTCAAGAGAAACAGCACAACTAAAAACCATTTCTAGGAAAGGAAACAATCTGTTAACAACAGTAATCAACACAATCAAACTAATAAAGAATCTGTTGAACTGTTTTGATAAGTTTGAGGCAGTAAGACTGTTTCTTTAAACAGTTGTACCGGTTCCTTAAACAGTTGGACTGGTTCCCCCCCTAAGAATAAGTCAAACTATTTGCAAACAGTCAAATTGAATATTTCAATGCAAATTTAGTAAAACAGTTCGCACCATTTTAAGACTGATGTATTACATTGAAAGCAAGTCAGTCGAACTGTTTTTCAAAATGGTTAGACTGGTTTTATCGGATAGTTTTAGCCAAGATCTATCATGAAAACAGCTCTGTTGCTACGTAAACAGTTGGAGTGGTAGAGAAATCAATTCAGCTGGTTCCATTGATTTCTCTAACAATTCGATTGTTTCACTTGAGTAACCTTTTTCAAGAAATGCTAATTAGAAACAGTTGAATTGTTTTGGTAACAGTCAATCTATCGTAACTTTAAGGAATTTTCTCACTTAGAATCATTAGAAATCACAATTCTATGCTAGATATCTCAAAAGTTCTTAAATGAACCACTGAAAATCTTTCAAGTGGTCTTGGCTCTTTTTACAAGTAGAAGAATATCGTAGCTAAAGAAAAGAATCATCAAAGCTCTTCAAATTTTGGTTTGCAATTTTCCTTTTGGCACATTCGTGATATTTAGATGATAAAACCCGAAAGATACTTTACACATAAATCAGACTTACAAAAAGTCAATTACCATAATCATAAAAAATCAGGAATATTGACCATGAGATCAACTTTATCTGCCCCCATCACAACATTCTCCCCAAACTTCGAGATCTACAATAATCTAGATTCAATCTTCTTTAACAATCCATCAATGGTATTTCTTGAGTAAAATGATAGCAAATTAATTTAAATTGAAGGAATGTGTGTTTCATCTCTGCTTTGAAACTACTATCATTTTTAAACCCTAGTTTCATCGCATCAAATTCAGCCCCAACAAGAATGTATTTATGTGTAAGTTTAACAGGAAGGTGGGTGGTAGAGGTGGTGGGGATTTGCTTCATTGTGAGGTGGCATCGAGTTCAATTGTAGTTGTTGGAAGATAGTTCTACCTAGGGGTATTGTTTTCAAAGAATTAACTACTTGATTGACAATTGTACTATCATCCTTGACGCCGTCCATTTACTAAGGGGTATATCAGTCACTTCACCCTATTCTTTCTCATACTCCCTCTTTTTCTCTCTCCCCCTCTCTCTATTTTTCCTCTGCGTCTCACACAATCACAAACTCCCCGCCCCCCAACACACACACACACACACACACACACACAGAGTCACAATATGCACACAACACACACAAGAACCACAAAAACAAAATACACACACACACACACACACAAAATACACATTGTTACACGCACACTACCACTGTCGTGAAAGCGAGAGAGAGAGAGAGAAGGGTGAGTGTGTGTGTGTGTGTGTGTGAGAGAGGAAGAGAGAGAGAGAGAGAATGAGTGTGTATGTGTGCACGTGCGCGTTTGTGTAACTGTATGTGATTGTGTGTTAACGGGTGCATGTGTGTTGGGGTAGGGATGTGTGACTGTGTCTGTATGTCTTTGTATGTGTGTGTGTACACACGCGCGCGCGCGCGCACGCGCACATGAGTGTGTGGTGGTAGGTGTGTTTCCATGTGTGCATGGTAGGAGAGTGTGCGTGCGTGTGTGGATGAGTGAGTTTGACAGTGTGGGTGTGGGTATGGGTGTCGGATGGGTGTGTGTTTGACTCTGTGTGTGTGTGTGTGTGTGTGTGTGAAAAAGGTGACCAGTGAAAGGACGGTGTACCCCTAAATTAACAGACTTAGATTGATAGAAACTAACAGAGTGGCCTGATTGAAACGAATTCCAAACTATAGTGGTCACTTTGACACAAATCAATGCCCAGTTACCAAAGTTAAATTTGCCTAACAGTACATTGGTCAACCGAATAGTTAACTCTATTTTAAATAAGTTCAAGTACATTAACCGTAGCATCGATCAAAGCGGTAGATTTCAAGGAGAAGGATGGGAGAGGGGAAGAGGGGGAATTTATATTACTCATGTGTCCAAAAAAAGTCCGTCAAATAATGATAAAAAAATGGGGTATTTATACATGTAAAATCAAGCCTAAAAGACATATGTTTGCTACTCTTTATTTAAATCTCTTTAAACAAGTATCTTAACAAATGTTGCTTCGAGACTACAAACATTTGCTCATACTCAAGGTGGCCAAGGTACTTTTTTTTTTTTTTGGTTTAAACAGGAGAATTTTCATATTAGAAGCAGGATAAATTTCATGGTTACAGGAGTAGTTAGACTACTATCCATGAAAATAAGATAAGTGAGTGTCATAAAATATAAATACAACCAAATTGAACTACGGGTAGTTCAAATTACAAATATTTACATAGTAAGGAACATCACTCCAAGGAACAAAGTAGGAGGAGCAAATAAGCAAAATCAAAAGATGCTCCTCTGAGTCTCGTTTATCCAGGCAACTGGGAGTGGCTGATCTGAAGATAGTGGAAATCTTTGATAGCAAAACGGATATCCTCCATCAGACCAGCATTTGTGGCTATCCTGTTCCTGCTAAGCTGTTATAACTTATAGTCAAACTTGAGATGTAAATGAGTAACATTGAGAGTAGAGATCCATTTCAAGCATATGAGAAGACCCTTTCGGTTCGCCTCAGAATAATTATTTGAAGGAAAAATGCCTTCAAAATTATTAGTAAGAGAATTCAAAGAATCAAATAAAAGGAACTGAAGACTGCAATCAAAGGAAGTAATCCTGAAAGTGTTAAACCCCACATATTTAGATGTTTATATATATATGAGTTTTGGGACATAATTGGTATTTGGAAATTCTAATTATTTTAGGAATATAAATATATATCTTTTAGGTATCTGATAGTTATGTATAATATATATATATATATATATATATATATATATCTCATGAGAACACAAGTAAGTTCAGAAAAGTCTTTAGAGAATTTCTAGGAAGAGCCTCTTGAGATCTTGATCATTACTTCGAGGTAAGAATTTATTTCGCGCATCAAATTGAGGTTTGTGATAGAAATCGTATGAATTTTGTTAATACTGGAACCCTAATTATAGTTTTTGGGTATATTAATTTCTAGGGATTTTGATGCAATTGAATTAGAAGATCAAAGTTTTGGATCGAGTTGTACAATTAGAGGTAAGGGTTTACCATTTGTGAATTTTAAATCAGCGTTGAACCAATCATTTGTCTAAATCTGGCTACTTCGATTTATGTGTCGTCATTGTGTAAGTATATGCCTATCTTGATTTCGGTCTTGTCATGGTGATCGGTTAATATTCTTGTGTATTGATATCTCGAATTTCATGCCGTCAGTACATAGTCTTGCTTAAATATTCATGACCTCCTTACTGTATTGATTTTCGTGCCACATCTTATAGTCTCCGTTGAAAAATTTTCAATGTTGCTTCTGTCTCGACTATCGTGCCATGACAGTTCTCCTTCAATTGTTTTCGGTATGTCACTGGGTATATGGACTACTCTTCTTTCTTTGGATGATGCAATCTGTACTTGATTGCCTTTTCATTCTTGGCTTGTCTTGTTCACAGGAGAAATATGCAACCAGAATGTGAATTTGTAGTCTTTCGTGAAAGGCTTGCCCATGTGGCATGCTACATGCCACATATCCTTGTTATTGTAGTTTCATATGTATTATTTTTTTTGTGTCAGCTTCTTGATCGTTTGTGTTACATTTTTTTTAATGGATTAATTTCCGTTGAGTCCGTCATTTTATCCTCTTCAATTTAAGTCTAATATTGAATGAGTTCTAGAATCGTTAGAGTTATCGTACTTGAATTATTTGTAAGTCTCTATTACGTTTATACTGTACACATTGTATAATTTTTTAAAGACACCCATTAGTTCACATTATCTAAATTGCTTCTTAAAATCGCTATAAATTATTGAATCGGTGCGTTGCTAATTTTCATGAGCCATGTCACGTATATGTGACTTTTCTATTTCTGACTTACCCACGTGGATTGGAACGTGGGCTAACTCAGCGGGATGAGTTAGAGATCGCGATCTTATTTTCTGAACCTGGTTACACATGTCAGTGATGGCATGTGTGACCTTATTCTGAATGGCTCTCTAGTATCTGTTTCTGTGTAAAGATATATTTTTGCATTTTGAAATTTAGTCTGATATATGTTCTGCTAAAATTCTGTATCTCTGTAATCTCGTCTCTCAGACATTTTTGTATTCCTTTTGATTGGTCCTTTGAGCGACCTTACTGGGCATTTGGCTCACTCCCTTATTGTTTTCCTTTCAAGTGATCAGTAGGTGTAATTGGATTATAGGGATAGCTGTGTGACTGAAAGATAGTAGTATTTATCTCAGAGTCTGTATTAGTATCTTTAGATGTAATAATTAAGAAATTTTGATTTTGTTAAGATTTTATTTTGAAACTCTGTGTCGGAGTAATTGGGATCACTTAAATTCTTTAGGCCGCTACGGCATATGTTGATGTATCTTTGGGATTGATTAGTAGATGCTCTAAATGACCACTTGGGGAGACTTTTTGATATTTTAAGATTTTTCTGACTATGTTAATTTGATATTAACGTTCCAAAAATTTGGGGCGTTATAGAAAGTATACTTCATATAAGCGGAGAAGGCGGGGATTCCAAGACTGAAAGAACATAAAAGGTCAAAGACTACACTCGGTTCATGTTTGGTACTGTCGGACACTTGAAGAGGAAGCCTTGAATTGATCTTAGGTCGGTAACATAGCCAAATACTTTTTTCGAGGATTAGTCTTTGGGTAGAAATAAGCCGAATGTTCCAGATTTTATGATTGAATAAAAGCTTGTTGCGGTTGATCCAAATAAGCCATAAGGTAATAAGAATAGTGTTTCTGAGATGGAGAAGCTTTGAAGAATTTGGTGTTGAGATCCAGGCAATGAGCCACACTTTAAAGGCTTCCAAGGTTAAGTTGTTGGGTACCGAGAGGTTGATGGAAGACCAAAGAAGGGAGGTTTGTTGGCAAGAGAGAAAAAGATGATCTGCCGATTCCTCAGAGGAATTGCAGAGAACACAATTATTATAAGGTGAAATACCTATATGGGATAGAAAAGGCCTTAAAGGTAGACGATTCAGAAGTAATTGCCATAAGAAAAAAAAATGATCTTAGCAGGTAAGAGAAGTTTCCATAAGGCATTCCACACAGGATCAGGACAGAATGAAAGGCTGTTAGTCCTAAGAACCCTTGTGAGCTGTTTGATCAGAGTATAGCAAATTGTAAGCAGATGCGACTGAGAAATTGATAGAAGATTTCGGAGTCCATATCGTCTGATCATCTAAACCCTATAGCGACACATGAATACTTTTGATGCGAACAACTATGGAGCTTGGGAAGATGGAATCTATTTTCTGATCATTCCAAAGAGTCGAGTGAATTAAGTTAGAGACCAAACTAGTTCTTGGTGCAAAAGGGATAATAGAGGACAGGCTTAGAGGAGGATAATCTGGGATCCAGAAGTCTCGCCAGATATCGACATTAAGTCCATTTCCAATCTGCCAGAAGATGCCCTTGTTTAGAATCAAAATGCCTGCAAGAATTCCTTTCCATGCCCAAGATGACTTCGGAGGTTTAGTGGCGTGGAGGAACTTATTCCGCTTGCAGTATTTAGCCATGAAGACTTGTGCAAGCAGGCAGTTTGGTCTGAGCAGGATTTTTCAACTAGTTTTTTCAAGTAACGCAAGGTTAAAGAGCTTGGTGTCTTTGAAACCTAAACCACCACAATGCTTGGGGCCACAAAGGAAGTCCCAACTAACAGGGTGCAGAGCTTTCTTGTTATGTTGTCCAGACCAAAAAAATGAGCTAAAAAGAGTTGATCTGCTTACAAACGTATGATGGAAAGATGAAAGATTGCATGTGATAAACCAGAAGGCCCGAGAGAATCGAAGAAATGAGTGTAGCTCTACCTGCCTTGTTGAGTAGGTGATCTTTCCAGCCTGCACATCTTGACTAGACTCGATCAATGAGGTTTTGAAAGAGAAGTTTCTTGTTTGTTACAATATCCAGAGAAGTGCCCAAGCACATCCCAAAATTTTGTTCTAATTTGATGTTGAGACAGCTAGAAGCATAATCAATGATAGCTGTAGGAGAACTTGGGCTGCAGAAAAGCGAAGACTTGCTGGTTGATAGCTTGACCAGATTCCATGCAGTATGTATCCAGAATGATCTTGATTACTTCACAATTGAGATAGTTAAGCTTGAAAAAAAGGAGAGTATCATCGGCAAACATAAGATGATTGATAGAAGGGCTAGCTAGGCTTGCTTTGAGACCGCATAATCCTTGAAGCTTTTCGGCTTTGCAGAGAGCTGCAGATAAGACTTCTGAACAGAGAACAAACAGAAAAGGGGATAGGGGTCGCCTTGTCTAATGCCGCATTTGGGATGAATCCGCTTTGATGGTGATTCATTGACGAGGATGGAAAAAGAGACTGAAGAGAGACATTGTATGATGAGGCGAACCCACCGGCTGGGGAAACGAAGTCTGATGAGAACCTCCCGAATGAAATCCCATCGAAGAAAGTCAACTCATATCAAGTTTAAGCCATGCGAGGCCAGCAGAACCCTTGGTTTTTGTTCTGACGAGGTTAGTGAGCTCTTGAGCTAGAAAGATGTTGTCAGATATAGCTCTATCTTTAACGAAAGCATTTTGATAGGGGGAGATGATATCAGGAAGTATGAGTTTGATTCAATTTGCAAGCACTTTTGAGGCAATTTTGTAAATGGTGTTACATAAGCTGATAGGTCTAAAATCTGAAAAGAGAGTGGGGTTTGGTTTTTTGGGGATTAAGGTGAGATAAGAGAAATTTATCTCTGGGAGAATGTAACCTGAATTGAGAAAAGAAAGAACCCCAGCTGTGAGATCATTTTTCATAACGTCCCAGAATTTCTGATAAAAAAATATGTGGCAAGCTATCCGACCCCGGAGCTTTCAGGAGTGCTAAGTCAAACAGAGCTTCTTTTATTTCTTTCCCACATAAAGGTCTATTGAGGATGTCAAGATGCTTCTCTTGAAGGACGGTATCCACAGCATTTAACAAGGAGACTTCAGGAATAAACGACCTAGAGTGCAAAGGCTCTTGAAATAAGGTGGAGTAGTTTTCAAATGTGAGCATAATGTCCGCCTCTAAGGTATACCAAGTATTGCTGTCATTGAATATACCTGTGATACGATTAGCTGATCTATGAACGCGGGTGGAGGTGTGGAAGTGCCTAGTGTTTCGGTCACCTTCTTTAATCCAGCTAGATTTCATCTTTTGGGCCCAGAAGAGTTCCTCACAGTCCAGAAACCATTCAAGATTTCTTGAGAGAGATATACTTGCCTCTACGGCTGACAAGTTGGGAAGGTTACCTTGGACCTCACAAAGTTATTGTTGAGTTTCTAGAATTTGCCCTGGAATTCTTCCAAAAGTCATAGAGCTCCATTCTCTTAGCCTTTTCATGGTGAATTTTCCTTTTTGAACAAGACAGTAGAGGGGAGCCCACATAAGTTGATTGCCAAGAGCACCAGATTTGGTTGTGACAGTCAGGGTGGAGCAACCAAAAGGCTTGGAATGCTTTGGGTATACGAGCGCGAGACCATAAGGGGGTAGTATCTAAGAGGATACGGGCATGGCCAGATATCTGAATACCTAGATTTTGGACCGTAGCTTGAGGGTAAAGATTTAACCAGCTGGAATTTGCTATTGCTCTATCCAACTTTTCAAAGGTACAAAGGTCACTCGACCGGTTGCTTGTCTAAGATAATTGAGGGCCCATCCAAGTTAAGTCAATCAGACCCCGAAGAGAAATAAATTCCAAAAAAGCAGGTCGTCCAGGAATGATGAGAGCATTGTTTTCGGATTTTTCTGAACTACTTTTGACTTGATTAAAGTTGCCAATGATGAGAAGAGGTCCCGGGTGCTGAATAAGAGTCCGAGAGATGTTTGTCCAAGTTTCTCTTCTCTGACTATGGTTAGGATGACCATAAATAAAGGCACCAATCCATGAGCCATCAGGGGGGCAGAGATATGAAGGAGTAGGAGATACGGATCCGATAAGAGGACTGAGGCCGCGGTGGATGGTTTTTAGGCCAGCCAAAGGCCTCCACTAATGCCTCTTTGTCTAGCCGAAGACAAAGGTTCAAAACCAGAGAAAGAGGTAAATCCTAATCTAGAGAAAAGATGAAGAACATCGAAGGTGGGGAGTAGGGTTTCTTGAAGAAAAATAAAATCAGGGTTGTGTTTTTTGATAAAAAAAAATTTGGCTGTTTGAACCTTTCGGGGTTGACCTAGACCCCTAGGGTTCCAGCAAAGGATTCTCATTGCGGGTGAAGGGGTTGTTGGGGGACAACACCCGAAACCCACAAGTAGGAACAAGAAGAAGAGATCTTAGATTTTTTGCAAAGAGGGAAGACGCAAGACGCTCTAAAGAGGCTTTCCTTTTTTATTTATGAAATTATTTCCATGGATTCTGAAGTAACACGAAAGTATATAAAACAAGAGTAACTGAGAGGAAGATGAGCAGAGTAATAACAGGGGCAAATGATGAAGCATAAATAGAGAGAGGTAAGGGAACCTGGAAGTTTAAAGGTTTTAGCAGCAGGCCGGTAACAAGGCAGGCGAGCATTCCTTTGGTCAATTGAAGGGTCTAATGCATTGATCCGAGCTTCGGGGTAGTAGGGTTAAGCTTCCTTTTCTTGAGTACCATAGAATTCGGGAGAATGAAGTGATCAAGGAATGAACCGTCGGCATTGATAGCTAGAGAGGAAATTGTCTTGTTGAGTAAGTTATCGAGGAACTCTGGGTCGAGGATCTTTCGAGGTTTCAGAGTCAGAGTCTTCAAAATATGGTGCCTTGCATTGGAATACTATAGAGAAAGTCTAGGAAGATGCGACAGATTAGGAAGGATGGTCCGTAGAGATAATTAAGCCTAAATGAGCCATGGCAAAAGAGTACGGATCCGTGCGAAGCAGGTGAGAGAGGTAGTTGGAATTTTTGTGCTCCATGCAGTAATGAGGGGGGATTGAGTACTGAGTAAGTTATAGGACTTAAAGGGTGGTTTGGTGATACTAAAAGAAGAAAAGGGAAAAGAATAAAGGAAGGAAGAACCAGACTTAAAAAATTTTGGGAGATGAGGCAACATACTCAAACGGAAAGAAGATAGAGAAGGTCAGTGCATCCTATGGTATTGGTAGCTAGCATGAGAGAGAAAATTATGCAAGACAGAAACCAAAAACGGGAGACTATGCATAGCATGATAGGTCTTGAAAGCTATAGACCATTTGAAAAAAGAAGAGCATAGCAAGTAGTCAAAGTCTTGAAGCTTGGGTAGCCGTGTACCGGTGTCCATAGAGTGATGTGGCGTTGGAGACTTTGCATGAGCCAAGAGAGGCTTCTGTCCTTGCGCATGTGAAGGATAAGTTGAAGGGTTGATAGGACAATTGAGTGTAATTGCTAGTCTTATTTTTCATAATGACATGAGGAAGAAAGTGTTTGCCCATAAATGAGGTGTGACGTGATGAACAGCCAGAAATATCCATCAGTTCGTTTGTCTTGGCCCTAGGATATTAGGCAGTAGATGATGGTTGATAGGGCTGATGCTATGTGTTGTAGCATATAGGATGGTGATGCAGTGGTTATGTGCTTTGTAGAGCCTATGAAGAGCTGGTAAAGGTGGTGGTTCATTTTAACTAGGTTGAATATGGGCATTTATGAAATGGTTGTGGAGATTGCAATGTCAGTGGGTGTGAAACTAGTTTGCTTGGTTCAGCCTTACCATCACAAGAAAGTCAGCAGCCACTTAAAACTTTATGTCCACCAAATTGGCTCGAAGGTTTTATAGGGAAATTACTTTTTTCATTTTGAAAGAAGTTGCTACCAAATAAAGATAAGAGACTGAGTAATTAGTGAAAGTTAAACTTAACGGAAATAAAGAACTACTCCTTACTATATTAATCACATTGCTCTTAGGACATGAGAGACTAAGTAGGTAGAAGACCCCTAGTAGGACTAGGCCGTGGGCCAACCCTGTTAGGATTACATTAGGATCCTTGAGGATCATGTCACGATCTTTAAGGACTCTATTAGAATCCTAATTCTTGATGAGATAATTTGACCCAATTTGACTGGGAATGTCGGGTGTCCCCCAACTATTGAGAGTCTATATTTGAGTTATATCATAAGCCCCCCCACTTTGTTAGCTAAATTGTTTAGCTGAGTAAGTTATACCAGTTGTGTTGAGACACGCATAAGATTGATAAGGATATTTTATCCCTTGTAGGACTAAATAATATTTCTCTACTGCCATGAAATTTGACCCAAGTAGGGTGTTTGAATTTTAGCTCTTGAGAGCTAGGTCTTAGGATTTCACCTAAGTAAACTATTCAGAATCGTCCGTGGAAGGACGAATCATAGGATCTTGAGATCCTTTAGAGGTTGTGCCCTATGGTAGCCTTTCTCGGGAGAGGACACCAAGTTGTTCATGCAAGTTGTTGCATGTACTTGTGCAAATTTAATTTTTAAGTGTTAAAATGTCCCCCTGAGGTTCACCTCTCCATTAGAGGGCATTTGTTGCAAGTGTGTATTCTTTAGCTTGAGCTGACCACATCATGCTTGCGTTTTACTTTGATGCAAACTCTTATCATCAGCTAAGAGCTGGCAAAAAATCCTCGGGCTCACGCTTGGCTAGATTTTGAATTGAAAAAGAGTAGCAGAGTGATGAAGTCCTACAAAATGATTTGCCTGATCTGACAGCCGACCGCCAATTCCCTGTGCCCGGTCAGGATAACAGCGACGGGGTTGTCGCTAGCCATGACAGCAAACTTCATCTTGGCTGGCAGCGGTGGCCACTAATGGTGGTGAACAGCGACAATGCTCCTCTAGGCGGTGACGGCATCGGCTGTTGCCTCTTTAAAGTTGTTCTCCCTTTTTTTTTGGTGGTTTGGTTGTTGTTTGTGCTGCTCCGGTAGCTTTGTGATGGTATGTGGCCGTATTGTCGTGGCGGCTATGGTGCTGCCTGTCGCGACAATGACGGCACTGGCTAGTGCTACTGTAAGTCACGATCGACGTTGGTGGGTGAAGTGGCGCCATAGCCATTTGCTCGTGGTGGATGGTGCTGAGGGTGTTTTGTCCTTGTGTCACTGCTCTGACAGCTTCAAGGCGATGATGGTGGCTTTGTGGTGCCCCGGACTGTGGAATTGCTTTGGCGATTGCGTCAATTGGTGACGTGACGATTGTGGTGGTTGGGAAGCACACGCGGTGGCTCATATGATTTGTACCTTGTGGCGGCGCTATTACTACTACTCCTTTTCCTTTTACTGGACTTTTTTTACGGAGGTGCCGTCAGTGGCTCGAAGGGACTTCGCTAGTTCTTAATTTTCTTCAAACAATGCATTTTTTTTTTATGTGTCGTAGCTTTTGCTGCGGTGGCGGGTTACCATTGTTATCAGCGGCGTTATCTAATCAAAATGGTGGCTACAAGAGGAATTGGCACCATCATGACTGATGATGGAGTGGTGGTAGATTTTGGTGTATGGTGCGATGTTGGCGTTGGCTTTTTGGGATACGACTGTTGAATTTTCCTGGGGTCAAACAGTTAGGCTGGCGGGTCCAACGGATGTCACCAATCTGTTACTACTAAAAATATGGTCTGGAATCCAAACCGAAAATGATAACCTGCAAGACAAAACGAGTGATCGTCGTGTAGGGTTCTAGCGGAAAACTCTCTGATACTTAAATTAAAGCACAGTTACAGGATATCAACTCTGAAAAAGCAGGTACTTATGCTTTCTTATTGATTCTTGACTCGGTATTCGATGCGGGACGATAAAGTTATGCGCTATCGTTTGATGTTCATTGTCTAGAATACCAAGCAAAGTTACCTCTTATTTAATGAAATTCTTGCGCCTTTTTTCGGGTATAAAAAAAAAGGGGAGTATTTATCAACGTATACGACGGAAACTAGATCTGAAATATAAACATGATATATGGGGTAGGATCCTATTTACCATCGGGTCCCACTAAACCAAAAATTGGACCGCAGACGTGCATGTGAATTCTGGCCTACAGTAAGTAGTTGGTACATCCAATAGGAATATGCCAAATCTGATGGGTGACTCCAGACATGTAGATTAGGTCATGCATTACGACGTTTGTAGGTCACCCTTTCTTATATTAAATTAAATAAATTAAAATAAAAATGATTCAGCTGCCCGGTTTTCGACATCCAGATTTGCTACCGACTTGGCGCAAGACGCTAGACAGTCATGGAAGGAATGTGCGAGAATGGAAGGACAATGAAGTTCTACGCCTTGAGTAACGTCTAAGGATATTGACTTGAAAGGAACGTGCGAGAATGGAAGGACACCTTCACGTCCGTTCCTTAATCATATTTGTTTCTGTTTTTACAATGATGATGAAAAAAAGATACTTTTTTTTATGTACTTTTATTATTTTTTATTTTCATTTTGAATAAAATTACTCACTCAAACTTAATTCATTGTAAAAAAAAGTAAGTAAAATTTTCTAACTGAATACGAAAATCATGAAAATGAAAATAGAAAACGAATATGGTAAACATACAGGGTTACTAAAATGATACTTACTTTCGCTCTTTGTAAGTTTGTTATTGAATTAATGATAAATTACCTTAAAGATTATTCAAACCATCGGAAATTTATAGATTATATTTATTAAGATTCGATTCAGAATTGCTCTTCAAAATGGTACATGTAACTGCTAAAGAAAAGAAGCAAATTCTGAAAATTGGTAATTAAAAATGACAAGATTATTATGAATTTTTAGAGCCCTAATGTATAGATTAACAACCACTCTTTTACGAAGAAACACAACTCTTGAAGGCACCACTACAAAAATAACTGATAAGCCGGTGTTTTTTTAGATTTATTTCAAAGTCATCAAACCGTCACAAAAACAATGACTGACATAAATAATTCAAAAAAAATTTAATTTTGAGCCATTAGATCTTAAATCAAACTCACAAGCACCAATGCCACACAATGCTAAATGCGCCCATTAAAGTGCACACAATGCTCCACATCCACGTGTGAGGTGTACCGCACAATAGCAATTTCAAACTTCACTTCCAGACATCTCAAAATAATATAAATTAAAGTAGCATCTGCTTCTTGTTAAGACGAGAGAAAGTTTCTTATCTCTTTAGTCAAAATAAAGAACAAAACCATTTGAATCTTAAATATTATTCACAACACGTGCACAAACAATTTTGAATACAACAATCTAACACTAACATACACTTCTAGGTGTCCGGCGTCCGAAAAATTTTGTTTCTTTTCTCTTATCTAAGTGATGTAGATTTCCTCTACTTTTATTTTCTCCTTTTAAGAAGGTTTAGAATATCAAATGAGACAGTATGAACTACCTCAAAATGTATGATGCAAGAACAAACTATATAATTAAACTCAGAACAATTAGTAAATGGGAACTGGAAAATATACTAAAAATGTATCAACCAGTTGACTATAACCGAGGTAGCAGTCATAATTTGGTTAGGAAGCAAAGAATGTGGTTCCTGCCTAGCGCTGACCTATCTACCCATTCTTCTTCGTGCTTGATTAAAAATTCGCCCATACATCATAATTTGAATACAAGGAAATTTTGTCATCGACCATAATCATATTATCTTTGACTTTGGTTAAGTTTGAGAATGAGAAACGGTTGATATATATATATATATATATATATATAATACGGTTTGTCTTCGATATCGCAATGTTTGAGAATGAAAAATTATTTTACGCTTATATGAAGGTTTTCCTCAATTGTAAAAAAGTGTTAAACGTGAAACCATTTCCCGACCATCAAATATTTCCTCAGAATTGCGTCTAAAAAAATGCCCAATTCATGCTGAATTTTAGTATTTCTAAAAGACGATGGGCTAGTCATTGTCTAGCACGAACGGAGTCGGACCATTACATATGCATCCATAGCTTTCTCTCCACTGTGGACTATGACACAATTTATTTATCTTCTAAAATGTATAGCCAAAGAGGACCTCCCTTCCCATTTAGTTGAAATTAAACAGTCTCTTGATATGTACATGCTCTTCGGAAATTTACCACCAGCTGCGGCTTGATGTGCGTTGTTAAATGGACCTAGCATGTACTAAAAATTAAAATTCAATGCCCTTTAAGAGATCAGTGGACAAGGTAGCTTCGCAAATGACAAAAAATCAATGGTCAACTTATATAAGTACTACGATATTGATACAAAAAATACTAACAAAAAGAATCACATCTAAGACCCAGTTAAATCAGAGTTTCAATATTATATAGCGTCACTACTTACTCTAAAATTTAAGCTATTAGTGAACGTATTTAATTGTGTACATCACAAATTAAATTAGGTACATACTTCGTGGCCCCTTTTTCAGTTCACGCTTCACTTATGGACAAGCCACTAGTTCACATTTCATAACCCCTTTGTTTTTTTCCATTTCTAAACGACTTTTAGCGCACTTTATAAGGGTACACACTTCTGTAGGTTGAGAACTTTTTATAGTGCCTTCTTAATGGTTCGAATGTAAAATGCATACCTCTATTTTTATTGAATAGTCAAAAAATTCTAGTAAATGATTAAATAATTACTACAAAATCAGCTGGGTTACATAATTGAATCCAATGTTGATGCAAAACATAGTTGGTTTTACAAAATAACTATATTCGTGAATAATGTGGGGATTGAATAAACATAAAATCACATATTTCGCAGTCGTTTATACGGAACATAACAGGATTTAATTTTTGGTTTACACCACATTGAACCTCTATTCTTGTGCTTCAGAAACCAATCTATACAACCTATAAAAGTACGAATGTTATAAATATTTCTAAACTATTATATCATCCGTTAATTACGTCAATACCACTCTTACTCTCCTTTTATGACTCTCTTTTAAATTTTGATTGAAATTAAATGAAGATCGGCTAATGAATGTATTTTAAACATTATGAGATGAAAAGTGTGATGAGAAACAAAAACAAAACAAAAAGTTCTTTATTACTCCCTTTTTAATTTAGTTCAAATGAGATAAACATTGGATAATAAATTGGATAGTGAAAATTGTGATTTTTTTTTTTTTTGCATTTTTGGGTTAGAAAACAATTAACCAAATGAAAAACTAAAATAAAAACAAAACAAAGAAACAGAGATACGTGAAAAATCAGTAAAGAAATAAAAAATTGTTGGAAAAACAAAATAGAAAAAAAGAAAAAATAGGGTTATATATGCGTCAAAATTTTTTAAAAAAGGCTTAAATATGGCACCAATTTAAACTGAAAATTTTGTTCAACTATTGCAGTTGAAAACCAGGTACTTTGTATTTAGTTTTGAAAATTATAAATCATAAGTATATACCATAAACCAATTTAACAGATTACAAAAATAAGGACGTAAATTTATTTTTTAAATTTCTCATTTTTCTTTTCTTTTGAGCAGTATCATCAAACATTTCTTCAATCCATAAGCCTAAAAAAGAGATTAGATACAGTTACGAACATAAAAATACATTTCTTCTAAAATAAGTCATAAAAGAAATAATAACATAATTGAATGATATTATTTTTTATCCTAAAAAGCTAATGATATCACCTCAAAAATAATTTTCGAACACATCTACATGCAACGCACGTGCTTAATACTAGTTAATTAAAAAAACCTAGATGCAGTTAAGATTTTGAGGGTAAAATGAGGAGTCACGTCTTTCGTCTAACCTAAATCACATTTTTTTTATCAAAACACTCGCCACCCCTTTGGGGCCACCACCATGTGTGAACCACCTCGCTGTCGCGAACCTCTTTTTCTAAATCCAGGCATCGCATCATTATCGCGTCCTTTCTTCCACAACAATCACCATCTACACATAAGGGCTGAATTTTTGCAATTACTTAACTTGGGGATCTAGATTTTGGTTTGGATTACGTTTTGATTTTGAATTAGGTTTTTCTTTAAACTATTAAGCAATTAGGCTAGTAGCTAACTATAAATCTCTTCCATGTTGGGTGACGGGTCACAGATACAAAAAATAGAGGGTTTCATAATTTCGATGGTGGTTGATGGTGGCGTTTGTTGATGTTGTAGAAATTGGAGGCAAAACCCTAAGTTTAGACAAGAGAAGACAGTGGAGAAGAAGAAGCTATGACAGTCACAAGGATTTGACTTTGATGATATAGCTGCCTCAAAGGTTTGACTCTGATGATGTGGCTGTCACATCTATTTTGACGATGATGATATAGCTGTCATATAAACTTTTGTTGCAAATTGTTGAACTTTCCATTCAAGATTAGACAGATATCCAAGAAATTGAAGTTTTTCCCTCAAATTTATTTGAGGCACAAAAAATGGAAGTTTGGGACAGTGGAAACCTAAAAAAAGTCTAGGGTGTTTTGCCTAAAACGACTACAAAGTATAGGATTTTATGTGCATTTAATCCATAATTCTTATCATTTTACGTAGAAAAATTTGCTCAAGAAAATGCGTAGTTCGTTTTGAACCGTCTTATACACCATAGTATAACCTCAATTAGTTTTGTCATTACGTACGAGGATCAGTAAGATGCCTTTTAACTCAAAATAAGTTTATATCTTAGTTTTTAATTTGACTTGAGATAGTTTTCTTATTTTACTCTATCTTGCTCGCAGATTGTATTAAGAGCCTGTTTAAAAATGATTTTGATATTATTAAATTTAGTCTAATTTGAGTTAAATTTCGTTGAAAGGTGTTTGACATACATACAAACTGATTAATCAGCTTTTAGATTCTAAAAAACTGATTGAATTACAATTCAAGAAAATGAGAATAATGGATATAATATTTTTTAAGAATCAAGTTTGACCAAGTAAAGTACCAATACGATCTCTATTCCTACAAGGACATCTATTACCTTCTTTTCGAGCACTAAACTTTTGTCACGTTAAAGTTGCTTTTTGAGCCCATTTGAATTTGATTCTAGAAAAACAATTTTTAGATTAAAATGGAATCAATTTTCAAAAACAGTTTTAATCAAATTTACTAAAGATTTTGTAACTGCTTGAAGAAAATGACGAAATCTATAATTGAAATAGTTTTGATGTAACCAACTAGGGCATTGTCTAACACATGCTAAATTCCCTCTATTCTGTATAAGTAAACTAAATATTGTGATTCTCTGACGTTTTTATATCATCATACCCCGTATAAATATAAACGAGAATGACTAGTGAAAAAATTCAACTTAAAAAATAATTATATAGAGATGATAAGTGTAAAAGCAAAAATAGAATGTGTATGATAAACTCTCTCTTCTTGTTATCAAATTTTGGTCAATAGCTAAAGTTTTAATCGTATTAATTAACAATATTAAAATAAGACGAGGGATTGCAGAATATAAGGGGTGATTAGAACTTAATTTAAAACTTTTGAAAATGGATCAAAACCACGCATATTAGCAGTAAAGAATTAGCGGTACATATTGCAAGGCGTGGCAATGAAAGTAAGTTTTGTTTATTGGGCGGTGACCACGGTGGCGATGCGATTTCAAAGGGCGAAGTTTCGTTGGTGGTTCGTTCATTCTTTCTCCCACCTGACCACCTCGATCGATGACTCCCCAATTTAGTGGCTTTGCGCGGAAATTCGAGCCCCACAAGCCCACGTGTACCGCCACCTCGCCGACGTGTCGCCCTCGCCCACCGTCAAACCGTCAACTCTCGGACCCTACCCACCCCCCACACTAGCCGCCGGACCTTTTGTACACGCACCCAAGTAATAACGTTGGTCGTCGCCGACCCGATTACCCACGTACCACTCCCGTCCAAAACCGGTTGCGCAAGCAGTGACGCCACCTCCCCTCTTTGTGCCTCGACACGTGTCCAGGCTAGGGTCACACCTTAGCCGCGCCAACGTTATCTTCCACGTGGGTTCTAGAAAACCAGCGGTCTTTTCTGCCACGTGTCAGCCCACACCCCTCGGATATATATTCCTCTCTCTCCCTTGCGCTCTAAGTTTCAAGCGCCCTCCTTGTGTTCTACAGAGAGAAAGGTTTCAGACAGACAGAGAGAGAGAGAGAGAGGGGTAAGAAAAATGACGGTGGAGTTACAGTTGCCTCCTGGTTTCAGGTTCCACCCTACCGATGAAGAGCTCGTGATGCACTACCTCTGCCGCAAGTGCACCTCCCAGCCGATTTCCGTCCCGATCATTGCGGAAATTGATCTCTACAAATATAACCCCTGGGATCTTCCTGGTAATTTTTTGCTTTTATTAAATTCATTTCGTATATACGGCTTACATGAATTTGCCTTCTGCGAGCACTGTAATAAGTAAAAATATTTAGTAACTTCCTGCACCGTCGTACAGCGATGATTAATGCGGTTACTGTTGTATTCTGTGGCAAATAAAGCTAAGCAAGTCTTTTTAAAGACTGATCGAAATCAATTTAATGGCAACTTGTAGCTTCTTCTAGCCATGATTTCTCCCAGTAATAACTGGCATATTTTCCTTCCGAGGAACACGTACTATTTTAGCGGAATATGAAGCCTTGGATCCTGTTTATTCTTCCTATTTCCTTATGCCCGATTCCTTGTAACTTGTCATTCTTCCATTCCCGGTTGATTTAGATTTCTTTTGATTTTCTGTGGACTGAATATTGGGGCTTTTGGCGGGTTTGACAGGTTTATCCTTGTACGGGGAGAAGGAATGGTACTTCTTTAGCCCAAGGGACCGGAAGTACCCGAACGGGTCGAGGCCGAACCGGGCGGCGGGGAGCGGGTATTGGAAGGCGACTGGAGCAGATAAGCCGATCGGGAACCCGAAGGCGATCGGAATCAAGAAGGCTTTGGTGTTTTACGCCGGGAAGGCGCCCAAAGGAGAGAAGACGAACTGGATTATGCACGAGTACCGGCTCGCCAATGTGGACCGGTCGGCTCGCAAGAAGAGCAACAGCCTGAGGGTACATTTTCTTAGTCCTTGTAAATTCGTTAGAAATCCAGGGCTGAAATGGTCATTTAGACGTCTTTTTTATTTGACAGTTTTAACCTCAGCCTTTTTTGTTTACACCCTTTTTGGTCCCACGCACTGTGGCCGAAATTGAAGGGGAGCAATGTCTGTTTTGACCAATCAGATGACTCAGATCTGACGGTTGTCCGAATTGGGAATATCTGGGACATATCCTAGTCCTAGTCTAATTAGCGAGCATTCATCTTCCTAAGCTTCTTTGTTGTTCCAATCTATTTTTTTTAATTAGAAAAAATTATATTGTCATACCGTTTTTGGCGATAAAAAAATAATTTTGGAGATAAAACGGTCAAATGTTTCGACATTAAGGGTGATAATTGTCTGCTTTAATTATTGAGTGCTTTTTAATTAGTGACCGCACGACAGGACGTTGTAGTAAGTGTTTTTTAACAGAATGACTAGCCTAAATTGACTTGTATTTGCAGAAAGTTAAATCTTTCTGTAACTCGTATTAATGGATAGTGTCCAACGGTCTCGATTTAATGATACGGTGATCTGACGGTTGTAATTCTTTGCAGCTGGACGACTGGGTACTCTGCCGAATATACAATAAAAAGGGCACCATCGAGAAGCAACAGGATAGCAGCAGCCTCAAACTAAGCGACCCCTTTGAAGCCGAAGAAAAGAAGCCGATAATTCCGGCACAGATTCCAGTGAGCTCTCCGGCGGCGTTCAGCGATATGGCCTACTTGGACACGACGGACTCGGTGCCGAGGCTGCACACGGACTCGAGCTGTTCGGAGCAGGTGGTGTCCCCGTGCGAGAGGGAGGTGCAAAGCGAGCCGAAGCTGAACGAGTGGGAGAAGGCTGCGCTCGACTTTCCGTTCAATTACCTGGATGCCGCTATGGACCTTTCTCCGAATTTGCAGGGTGGTTATCAGATGTCGCCGTTGCAGGATATGTTCATGTACATGCAGAAGCCGTTCTAAAACAAACCAGATTTGTTTGTTTTGGGGAACGTGACGTGGTACAACCTGCGACTCTTGTCGTAGGTCTGGATGGGTGTCGAGCGTGTCACAGGAGACTGAAAGTTTATGAATGTGCACGCGAGAAGGTGGGGGGTGGATTAGTAATCGCGACTCCGTCAAATTAGAAGGTGCATTAGCAGCCGTTAGTTTATCATGAAATTTGTTCACAAGGATTGTTATATAACATTTGTACACACACATATATATATATATATGTCCCATCCCTTTGTAGATACTGGATGATCTCGGTTAGGGTCGTCCTGGTATTCATAATTTTGGTTTTGGTATGTCAAAAGCTGTCATTTCTAGTGCTTACTGTCCTGTTTTTTGGGTTCGTGTTGTGTTCATAAACCAGAACCAGAGAGAGTAATCATAATTAAGAGCAATTGCGGAAGAGTTCGCGTTTAATTTGAAGTGTGTGTTGATAAAGAGGTAACGTATAAATCCCATTTGTGGGATACACACAGGACAGAACGTGTCAGTCTTGGATGAAAGTGTTGATAGATAATGGATTGGGAGGATGTTATACATGTCTTCTTCGGCAAAATCTGTCTTCTCTCGCCGTCTGTGTCAACAGTGTTTTCCAGAAGGAGGTGGTTGTATTCTGGTGATTGGAGAAACTAACTGGGTTGGATGAGAGGTAGGCAGATTTCGTTGAGAAGGATCCGGACCAGAAGGCTGAAACTTCTGGATTTGCCTACTGAAATGTTGTTTTTCCCGCCGTTTTTGTGGTAAAACTGTAAAGGATGTAAGCATCTCTCTCTGATGATGATGATGGATTCTTCATCAAAAGGTGTTTTGGAGATGATCAAAGCTAATGAGGACTGATATATAAGGTCATGTACACATTTACGTGGATCCCTGCGCACAAGAATTGTGGGACGCTTGGCCACCAAGAAGCAACAACCAGCTTGCAAGGCCTTTTTGAGTTGTTCATGGGAGGGGCGTGACCAACAAGTGATGTACCTATGAGATATTTGGCCTCCTGATTTCTCTTTTTTCCATAATTTTCAATTATACTGAACTATGTCAACCAAGGAGCTTACAAAAAAGGAACCCAAGAGATAGGAGAGAGTGAGAAACTACTAGCCCATCAAAACAAGATGTGAGAAGGCTCAGCTACTTTCTGCCGTAACAAAAGAACAAGCGACTGAATTCATTGCATGTGACTGTCAAAACGGAAACCATCACTAGTTCGACGCCCTGGTCATGCACAACACCAAACTAGCTGGCGTTAAAATTCAATTAGCGATTCAATTTTGACGTTAAATATATTTTACGTATTTTTTTTAAAAATAATAATTTATTACGTAAAATATTTTAGTCGCTAAAATTATTACTGACGGACTTTTAGCTGCAAAATTGAATATCCGTCGCTAAAAATTAGTCGCCAAAAATAAAGGTCTTTAGTGACGGATATTCTGCCACAAAAAATCCATCAGTAATACATAGTCCGTCATTAAAAGTACTATGTACAGTTAGTTGAAGACTTTTAGCGACAAAATAAAATTCGTCGCTAAAAGTCAATTCATTTTTTTTAATTTTTTATTTGTTTTTTTTAATACCCAAACCTGTAATCAATTCTTAATCTCTAACAATAAATATTCAATCCACATTAGGGTTAAATAATTACTGATCCATTAATAATTATTTAAATAATTACTGATCTTAAATAATTATTGTTCCATCAGCAATTATTTAACCCTAATGATTCAAACACAATACATATATAGATAAATTTACAAAGTCTATACTAATCAAGAAATAAAATGTATACAGAGTTCAGGAGCGCACGGGACAAGTTAAACAAATAGAGTAGGAAGGGGAGCACAAGTCCAAAAGGGCACAAGAGGGCGATACAAACAGGTGAGGGATCACCACAAGTGCAGGAGGGGAGGGCTCAGGGGTAGGCGAGATCGGTATCTGGATCCTGCTGTTCATGCTCGTCCACGGGGGTATTGTGATCCAGATTCAGTTCGGTATGTCCAACCACAGTGCCCTGCAGGTAAAGGCACGGACGCATTAATCTCGACAATAATTGTAAGTTGTGTTTAGTTCGTATGTTAATTGACTTCATAAAATAATTATTTTGTACCTGATCCCCCCATGCGTTGATCATCCGGAACACCTCATCCGCAATGTAACGATTATCGTCCGGGAGTAACTATAGCTCCAGGGGTGGTGTCTGCATATGTGGAAGGGCAGCAGGGGGTGGGACGCTCCTATCATAGTAGGTGCAATCGTGTTGGGCAGGCCGTGTACGCGCCTTTTTGTCCTATTAACGACCCCCGGTGTATCCAACCACCGCTTCAATACTTATACCCGTACTTGTGGACGCTGATGGCTAGTCGGACTACTGCCTAGATCCCTTCATACGAGGCTTGGAAAATAGTAATTGACATTGAAAAAATTAAGGCAACAGACATCAAATACATAGCCAAAATTTTAACATAAAAAAATAATTCGTAACTTACATTGATCTACTAGGAAATATCTTAAATGAAGTCCCTGGCCCAATGTGCATCGTATATAGCATTCTTCCTCACGTGCGTCTGAATATACATCAGAGCACAGACCTCATACTGCTCTAGGTTCAGGTGCTTAGCCGCATTCTTTGAGTTGGACAAAGTAGTAAGGCACTGATCCCCTCGTGTTTGTAGGATCTTTGTCCTGTCTGTTCTCCTTCGCACTCTTGCTCTTCGCCTCCCAAGCCGGATCACTGATTCACTTATCAATCATCTGCTCCCATAGAGATGATGATATCTAATGAGGGGGATACCCCTTTTATTCTTCTATAGGGGCACCTTCAGGTAGCATCTTCCTCGCCCGCTTTTGTGCGCCATGTAGCCATGGCTGGTAATTTTTGTCGATATAGTCAAAAAATGCCTACCGCCCCAATGCATGTTGTTCAAGTAACTCAAACTCAAAACCCTCATGCAAGACATCTAATTACACAATCAGTACAATTAATTTTATTATTAGGTACCAATTAAACAAATAATAACTAACAAATAGGAAAACCATACCAGTCACTCCCCCCACAAGGCCTCCCTTGTCCCGACATCCCTGTCCTTCCAGTATAGTAGTGGCTCAAAGAATCGGCCCTTTACAAGGATGTTTATGTTCATCTTCGCTAGAGACTCCAGGATCCCAATAAATAAATACATTAATATCAATAAATAAGGGACAAGTAAACTATCGAAATTAAAGTGACATGTGCATCATTATGTGATTTTTTTAGTTATTGGCCCTTCTCAGTGAGAGTAACTCTCTCTTTTAGAGATGTCAAAAGGGCCGGGTGGCCTGCGGGCTGGCCCGGCCCAGCCCTTTTTTACCCGGGCTGGCTCGGCCCATTTTTGGGCCCGGACTGGCCCTAACCCTTTGGGCTTAGGCTTGGGCCAGGGCCAGGCCAAATTATTTGAGAAACAGGCCCGGGCTCGGCCTGGCCCTAAAATGGCCTGCTTTTTGCCCAGCCCGGCCCTCTTTTGGCCCGAAACTGGCCCCCTTTGGGGCCCTAAGGTTGGCCCTATTTCTGATCCTTTTTGGCCCCACACACAGGCCCTCTTTTGGCTCAGTATTATTGTATACACATATTATTATATATAAGTGTGCGTGTCCAACGATGATCGAATGAGCAATGAATCTGAACATAAATTATGATGATCGTTCTTCCCTGGTGCAATAATCAAAGATATGTTTGACGTAAAATAAGAATTATATTACAAAGATTATAATCGAACCGTGAGAAATCATGAGCCTCCTTGAATAGGCCTGGCGGTCTTGGATAGGCCAAACTTATTTGTCAATAAATACCAAACTGATTAATTTCACCCTCTTACATATAAATTAGTATTGGCACCGTGTGTAAAAAAATAACTGTTAAAATACATATAAAAAGCTAGTATTTATATTATTAAATAATAATAACAAAATAGATAGTAAAATAATAATATTATTTTCACCTTTTTATGAGTTTTCAATCACTTTTAAAAAAATAATTGTTATTCTTTCAGCAACGAAAGAAGAAGTAAAATATCAAATAGTAGAAATAGTCTCTTTCAAATAGTAATAATTATTATGTGTTAAGATTTTATTAATGAAGCTCACCAAGAAGAGTATAAAAAGGTTTAACATATAATAAAAAATAAAATGAGAGACAAATAAATATGTATATGACTTATAATGAAATAAAATGATAAAGATTAGGTTCGTTAAATTGTGAATATTGGACATGCCTAGAGTATATGAAAGAAGAAATTTAAAATTGAGAGATGTAAATGAGAGAGAGAGAGAGAGAGAGAGAGAGAGAGATTTGCTTACATAATAACAAGAATCCTAGTCATAGTACTACATTACAATTGCTTAAATAATAACAAGAAATTACCGTAATTCAAGCCTTTACTTTGAATAACAAGAAAATGCAAAAAAAAAATAGGGCCCAGGCCCGGCCCTAGATATTGGGCCTAAGGCCAGGGCTTGGACTGGGCCCAGATTTCCCCTTCTTTTGGCCCGGCCCGGTTTCACGGCAGGCCCGATGGGCCTGGGCTGGGCCAGCCCAAGCTCAGCCCATTGACATCTCTACTCTCTTTATGCTGGGAATTAATACGTACCCCGCGTGTCGGACCATGATCTCGACGAGATCTTACAAAACACCAACATTAATGAAATTCAAATACAATTTAAATATAAGTCTAACATTACGACTAAATGCTATTATCAAATATACTTGAGGTCGAACCCACAGAAAGAGGAGAACTAGCATGCGAGTGGAAGGACTCGACCTTGGGCTGAGGCTGCAGCAACAAGGCCCTGCCTATTGGATGCTCGCACTCTGTGCCTCGTCATCAGCGTGCAATGATGAGGTGGGAACCACTGAGGTGGACACAGCTCGGAGTTCACCGCGACAACGAATGGCTCATAGTCTATCCATAACTGACTTTGTATAGATGAAGTCCAAAGGAATTAACCCTTTAACATGACAATATGAAATTGCAGTAGAAACCTAGTAGAAATTAACATAACAATAAGCCTGATAAACCTTAATTAGGATTTAATTAGGGTAATTAGGGTTTACTTAGGTTAGTTACGGTTAATTATGGATTGGTTAGGGTTTATAGGGCTAATTAGGATTCAATTAGGGTAATTTGGGTTTAATTAGGTTAATCAGGGTTAATTACGGTCTAAGTAGGTTAATTAGAGCTACTTAGGACTTGATAACAGTAATTTGGCTTTAATCATATTAATTAGGGTTAATTATGGTTTAAGTATATTAATTAGGGTTTATCAACGCTAATTAGGATTCAATTAGTTTACACAAGATTCAATTAGATTATATAAACCAAGTATACGAGTAAGTTAGATTAGTTTGATTATATTAGTTTGAACATTACAAAGCAGTAAAAACACTAAATGAATCAAGTATACGAGTAATTAAGTTAACATATTACTACGGAGTAATCAAGTACACGTCGCACTAGGAAGTTGACTTTGTGTTGTCTTATCATTACGTGAAATATTCAAGTTACTTATTATAATGCATGTTACAACATTACTAGTCAATCATCTTCATTTTGGAAATCATCATCATCTTCATCGCCGGCATCGGACTCATCATCCTCATCTTCCTGGGACTCGTCGTCCTTATCTTGTAATTCATCATCTTTGTCAGTAGACTCAGCCTCGTCATCTTCAACATTTTTTACGTCTTCACTGTCATCATGTACAACTTCTTCTCCTACATCAAGTGTTGGTTGAAGAGGAAGATCATCCTCCTCCTTGTTCACCTCAACAAGTACCAAGATAGGTGCTTGGTCGGCTTGAAAGGTATCTACCTCATTGTCATATGCGACTGGCAATTTCTTAGACTTGATTGTCATTGTCCTGTACTGTTTAGTCGTACTATGCAGTTCTAATTTTTTTTTCCTTTCTCTGCACGGTGGTTGCCTAGTGATATTCTGAAATTTGAAAACACATCATGCCCCCATCATCAATTGGTCTAAGAAAATTACAGGTTCTTTTGGTTAAAAGAGCACATAGTCGTGCAATGGGAAAAATAGCTTGCCACTTGTCACTTTTTAGTTGATCCAACAGTTTTGTCTCCCGATTCAATCTATGTTTCGTTATTTTATAGTTTCATACTCATACAAATTCGGATTCAAGAGGTTCAACTTCCATTAAACTTGTCTCTTTGTCCTCTTCAATTTGAGTCTAAAATCAAATATTTTCTAAAACTGTCCAGTCGTCTCTTTTGAAATTCAAAGTTGGGATGCGTTATGGCTCCTATGCCTTTGAGATTTTTCGATGTACATTGGATCATTTTGAATCGAACTAATGTTTAGAACTTTCACGTGCTTAGGTTAACGTGATGCCAGGACATGATATGGCAATTGCTACCGGTATGCAAACTTTGAACTTTGAACCTTTATGTGCTTTACAGTCACGTATTACATAATTGTATCGTATTTGATAATTAGTTCAATTATTTGAATGCGTTCATTTGACTTTGACTTTGATTTGATATTTGATGGGCTAGATATTCATAAATGAAATTATTTGTCATGCTAAGATTTTCAATTGTCTTTACACTTTCATTTTCATATGCTTCGTTCGGACTCAGCTATATGTTATTGGATATCAGCATTGTATTCTGTGGGTGTGTGCATGTGATCTTTGCTGGGCTTTGTACTCACCTCCTTTCTCCTCCCATTTCAGGTAATTGAGCTAAGACAGTGGTAGAGGAGGTAGCAATATGCATGAGCTTGGAGTTGTTTTTAAATTTTAGACTCTCTTTAGTCGCTCGAGAATAAGGATTTTGTAATAGTTTGATTATGTAACTTTTCGAAACCCCAGTTCCTGAGAAGTAACTATTGTTATAAGATTTTCTATGTATTTATTAGACATTAAGGGTGAATGCAAATGCTATTGATTTGGGATATGTTTAGAACTCTAATTACTTTTTGAAGTTATATTTTTGTAAAATATGTAGGATATTATATTTCTGGTAAGCAGTAATATTTTGAAATAGTATGTGAAGGTTCATTTCCAAGTTGGGGTCGGGACATTAACAGTTAATTATGATTAATCAATGTTAATTAGGGCTAGTTAAGGCTAATTCGAGCTATTTAAGATTATTTAGAGTTAATTAAGTTTAATTAGAATTAATTAGTGTTATTTAGGATTTAGTTATGACTAATTAGGGCCAGTTAGGGCTAACTGAGCTAATTAGGATTAATTATAGCTACTTGGGTTAAATTAGGATAGATTAGTGTTAATTAGGTTTTAATTAAGAGTTAAGGTAAATTTAGGGTAAATTTAAAGCATACATTATAACAAAGCAAGATGACAAAGCATGCATTAAACCATAATTAGGGTAAAATAAAAGCGTAAGTTATAACAATGCAACCCTAAATAGACATTTCGGTGATGGTGCGGTAGTGGTGGCGGTGGTGGAACGGCAGTGGCACGGCAGTGGAAGGGCACGCAAGCTGTGGAGGGGCACGGTGTCGTGGGGGGCTATCACTGGGGGGACCTGGGGGGACATCACTAGAGGGGGGTGTCGCATAAGGGGGTGTTGTCGGGGGAAGCAGTCGCTGGCAAATGAGAGAGAAAGAGTGAGAAAAATAAGGAGACAGAAAGAGGAAAGTACCTTTTTATAATGTACTTTTAGCAACAAAAATTGTCCCGTCACTAAATGTCATTTTTTCATAGACTTTTCACGACGGACGTTTTAGCGACGGACACGTTTCGTCGTTAAAATTTTTCTAAAATAATGTGGCCAAAAATAGAAAATATTTTAAAACATTTTAGCAACGGAACGGTCTTCGCCAAAACAATGTCGATAAATATCCGTCGAGAAAGGTTTTCAGCGATGGGGTTCCCATCAATAAAAACATTTATCGACGGTTATTTACAAACAATGATAGCCGTCGGTACGTGAAAGTGATTTTTAAAAAAGGAGTGTTCCGTCAGTAAAAGTCTATGGCTAAAGATTCCTTTTCTTGTAGTGGTAACTACAAACATATGTAACTCATATCACATATTGTGGTTACCGTAAAAGCATTTGACTCGAAATTAATTGGTAATGAGAAGAGAGGCCTACAAGACTTATATACTGAAGTGTTTTTTTGTCATTTACAGATGTGTATTTGATACACGATGTGGGATTTATCTCTCTCAACATATATCATTGTTGTATACGTATTATCAAGACTTGTCATATGGGGTTGAAGAAGGCAAGAGTTATTAGTACGTAATATTACATGTAGGAATTTGTGCTTAATGACCCATTGACACACATGAAAGACTGATAAAGCTAGCGATGTAAGAAATACAACGTTAGGCAAGCTCGCAAAAAGTAGCCAACTAAGGTAACGCCATCTCGTTTAGCTACATACAACCCACTTCAGATTATCAATGACATTATATAAAACAATAACTATGGCAGCAGGGTGAGAGGAAGAACAATTGTCAGCTATGTAAAGAGTATGGAAGTGATTAGGTAACAAGATGCTAGGGAGGGTTTAACATGCTAGTGAATCTGTTCTTTGGGAGGATCATAATAAGACCCTTATTGTGGCTTTTGGACAATACCCAAAAACTATTTTTGGCTAAGGAATATTCTTGAAAGATAATTTGAGTTGGGCTAAAGTTGGATTGCAGAAAGATACACTCATTGTGTAACCAAATACACCAAAACTAGATAAGAAAGGGATCTGGGTGTAGGATAGTTTATTGTGATGGTTAGGCTTGCAGGTAATCATATAATTAATAAAATGGAATTGGAAGTCAAAAATACTCCCAGATTACTTCCAAACCAAACCAATCTCAAAGTGAGAGCGGTGAGGAGGAGCTAAGAGGGGACTTAATGGTCTGGTGACAAAAAAGGTTAATCTATCAGCCAGCACCAAACTCTCTCCCTTCTCTCTACTTTCTCTCACTATAATCCACTTAAGCTTTCTACGGGGGGGAGGGGGTGGAGGGTGACTTTCTCCCCATGGGTGTGTCTATGAGCTAGGTCTTTGACCAGCCGCATGCCCATTAGACTTTCACCTTGGGCTCTGCCACACCTTATTGGAACCTGTACACAGAATCTATAACCAATTCACTTGGTCTAAGCCATTAATAAAAACTTCTAGATTCCTCAAAATACATCTCTGATAACATAACCAAATTATTCAACTAACTAGTACAGCTGAAATTCTATGGAGATGTATGCTCCGAACAATTCCCAAATCATAAGATAAGTACCACAATGTCAAACATAATTCATTGGAACACTAAGGGACTTCAAGCCTCTAATAGTTGTCTCCTGCATCCACATTCTGGTGACTCTCATGAGTGTTGGGTCCAACTAGATGAGCGCCCGGCAAAATATATAAAAGAGTGAGTTATGGCCCAGTAAGCACACTTATCATACCCTAAAATATTTTTAGATTTTCATCACATACCATGGTTTTCAACTTAAAACTGGTAAATTAATTTATAAAAGATACTATGCATATAAATTATGAGGGCATATTAATGTTTGAGTGAAACTCTTTTTGAAAGAGAGAAAAACAATCGCATGTTAATCATCGAGTAGCTATTCAATCCAAACTCCTTACATGGTATGTTGCGGCTAGCATTTGGTCCCACTGACTTGGACCCGAAATCCCACACCCACCTCGGGATAATCATTGTTGTGGATGCAGGGGCGACCAATACCAATAGTACTGTTTGTTAACGTTCGATCCCATTGACCAGGACCCAAAATTTAACTTTTTCTGTTAGATGTGGGGCACAGCAACCATACAACATTTCATGTCACTCTTCCAAAAGAACATTCATAACAACTGGCAGCAATCATTTCCATGGCAATCATTTTGTTTTCTCATTAAACCATTGAACGAAAGCAATGGCATTTCAAAAAGCTTTAAAACATCTATCGGGTACGAGTTATGTATACAATATACTTAGCATTAAATTAAAATAGGGTATAAGCAGGGGCATAGTAGGAGTACTTACCTGAATTGCTAAGCGGGTTTCGCACTTGCTCGAATGTCACTCCTAACTCTCATCTATCAAAACCTAAATGATAAGTCGCAAGATATCAATTCGCAATGCTCAATTAAGAATGACCACGAAATTCGCCCCCATGTAAGAAAAATTATCAAAAAAACCCCCCTTAAAATTATGTAAAATTACTAAAACATCCCCGATGACTAATGTACCAACACATACCCTAAATAACTCTATATGTCTCTTTAAACAACTAGATTGGTTTTCTGGATCCAGAAGTCCTTCGGGGAATTTTTCCACTCAAAAACCCTAACCGGAATTTAAATTGAGTGCTAGAAGGTAGTTTATTAAAATTGGCAATCAGCACTCAAATGCCTTAAATTGTCAACAAAATAATGTTACTATAAAAATTTTAACAAAAAAGAGGCTAATTCGCTATATTAAATCAATCAAAAACTCTTTTTCTAGATAAAATCATTTATTGCCCTTTGGGTATCCAGAAAATTCCATGACATAGACCTTGTAAATCAGAGAGGTTTCTATTTTTTACTAAGCCAAGGTCAAAGCAAGAACTACTTTTTAGAAAAGGTTTAGACAGCTCGGAAACTAACTCTCTCTCTCGGCACTAACCAACATTATTCACGGACAATTTTGATCAAGAAATAAAAAGGTTCTAATTAAACACAAAACTGAAGAGTTATAGAGGGGCCCCTAAAGATTTTAGAATGTACAAATTCTTGTAAAAAAAATTTATAAATGATTAATCTAGAGCAAATCGAAATGGATTGATCAGGAATTCTAGAAACAACATTTTTCAGCAAAAACTAATTTCGTAAATTTACCATTTTGAAGCCGAATTATGAAGAATCTTTGAAAACTCAAAACTAAAAAGTTGAAATAGACTTGCTGAGGTTTCAAAAAGATAAGAATCGCTAAAAATTAATTAGCAATGAATATTGTATAGCAAATCGAAGTGGCTGACAGAAACAGCACATCTCGACTAGTTTTTAAAGTTGAGGTAGACATAATAAGGTTTTCAAAAGTGCAAGAACACATTAATTGATTAAGGAAGGAATGAGAAATTGACAGTTAAAGCTTACCACACAATGGCGGGAATTCGCTCTCTCTCTCTCTCTCTCTCTCTCTATATATATATATATATATATATATATATATATATATATATATATATATATATATATATATATTCACTAAAAGAAATAAGGCTTTTAGCGACGGGTAAATCTGTCGCTAAAAGTTTTGCGACGGAATTTAAAATCCGTCATCTAATATTGAACTTTTTGTGATGGATTTATTTATAAATTAGCGACGGAGTTTCTGTCGCTAATTATGTTTTACGTATTTTATTTTATTTTTTTGTGAAATTAGAGACTGAATATAATTTTTAGCGACAGAATAGTCGCTAAATTAGATTTTTAACAACGAAATTTTTTGTCGCTAAAATTTTAGAATTAAGTACATTTTTGCTACGAAATTAATCCATCTCTAAAAGTCATTTTTTTAAAAATATTTTTTTTATTTTTCTGATGCCCAATCCTGTAATAAAAAATTCAATCTTGAACAACAACTCATAATCCCTAAGACACAAACAACTATATATAATCAACTTTAAAAAATGTGCATTATAAAAAAAACTCGTAATGTACAAGCCGAGAACCGGATACAACCGGTTAGGGGAGGGAGAAGATCGAGTACAAGCCAAGCGGGGGGGACAAGCTAGGACTGGGCACGAGAAGGGGCTCATTAGGGGTTGTCGAGTCCTAGATTTAGATCCTGCTGATCCGGGGCCGGCTCGGCATGTCCAGTAGGGATACCCTGCTAATCATGCTCCCTGATCATCCTCAACACCACCGTAGCAATGCGCTGGATCTCCTCCTCGTCCAACGGATGTTTAGGAGCCAGTGTTTGTAGAGGGGCAGCGGGGGGTGAAGACGTTCCTATCAGGTTAAAGTTAAAATATGAAAAGGCCCCAAGCTAATTAGGTTAAAGTCAAAATATGAATTTTTGATAAAATTAAAATTTTGGGGTGTTACGTAAAGAAATGACGTCTCTTCGCCTTTTGTTAGAGCTCCTTAAGATGCTTATATTGCCAATTTTTGAGAACTATTAGGCCCTCTTAGCTTTTCAATTTTTGTTCGGTTTTATATGTTAATTTCTTCCCCCTGCATGATAAATTTTAGACCACCATTGTTGTGTCACTCTTTGTTGTCTTACCTGGTTTAGTCTGATCCCACACTCACATTGTTGAGATATAGTTTGTCAATTGTTTCCTTTTTTCATGGACCTTAGGTTGTTTCATTTCAGAGATCGTGTACTGGGACATGGTGGAGGGTGGGTCTTTTTTGTGTTGTGGTCTTGTTTAGATTTTCTCCAAGGGGTAACATTTTAGGCGTTTAGGGTGAGGTGGGGTAGGAGGAACGAGAGAGTGAGGACGGGCAGGGTTCTAGTACATTTTTATTTGGGTTTCTCTTATTTGTTTATCAAGGTATGAGTACGATCGTCATTCCTCGGTGTGAGCATGGTGGATCTTCGTATTGTGCTTGTTTCTTTTTGGCCTCCTTCTTGAGAAATGGAGGTCAATCATTCTCCTCAAACTTTTTCCAGTGTTGGCTATGTGTTGTGGAATTTGATAGATTCCACTGTGGTGCTTGGAATGACCTACTAAAATATGGTCAACTTCATGTCTTCTCGAGAGCAGAAGCAAGGTTATGGAGGAATAGATGTAAATGTGTTGATGTTTGGAGTGAAGCTAGTTGAGTAGCGATTACATGTTTCTTCACTGCTTTCACGTGATCTTAAATAGATTAATTAGTCATTTCGAGAGTCATGGATGTTGCCATGGCTCAACTGTAACACCCCAATTTTTTGGGTGGTAAATTTCAAATAAACAAAGTCAGAAAACTTCAAAATATCCAAAAGTCTCTCAATTGGGTATTCAGAGCATATAAGAATAAGTCTCTAAGAAACATTAATAAATGTCAGACCGGCTTAAAACAGTATATTGACTCAATTATTCCTACACAGAGCTCCAAAATAAAAATCTAAAGAAAAATCTATTCAACAATAAATATAAAAGGAAAATCCTTCCCTAAAAAGCTTCTCACTTATCCATGTCTTATAATCCTTTACACAACTCCAAACACTGACTGATAACCTGAAAGTAGGGGGTTGGTGTGAGCACAAAGCCCAGTAAAGATAATCGCACACAACCATCCACAGAGTACAAAGTACGCTGTAACAATAATAGTACTTGGAGTTGATAAAATACAATACCAAGGTGCATGGTGAATACCAAAATAAATGCACTAACTTTTAATTCAAAAATTAGATTAGCAACAAGATCAAAAAACTCGTACAAGCGGACAATACAACCTCAAAGTAAGAAATTACCTTATATAACTAAATTTGTAGTGGGTCAAAAGATTTCGATGTGTTTAAAACAATACAAAATTAAGTCAAAACGTTTCCACAAGATCTGATAACGATATCTTATATTTCACAAAAAGACTTTAGTGAATTCAATAATACTTTAAATAAATTAGATATCAAAATGTAAATCTTCATCAGTACAAAGAAGAAGACCACATGAGCCATTCAGAAATGTGTCACATGTGCCTTCACCGACACGTGAGACAAGGTTCAGAAATTAAGATTGCGATCTCTAGTTCATCCCGTTGAGCTAGCCCACATCTCAATTCATGTGGGTAAGTCAGAAATAGATAAGTCACATACACTGTGACATGGCTCACCAGATTATAAAAACATACCAAATCAATGTAATAAACACCAAGAGTTTGTAGCCGACAAAGTCATTCTCGTTCACATGATTCTATGCAGAATAGTTTTATTCAAGGCTAACTTCAACAATAAAGTCAACAAATTCTAAGAAAACTCAAAGCTTAAAAGTTGAAGAGGACTCGTTACTATTTTTGTAAATGTCTAAGATCGTCAAAAACTGATAAGAAATGAATAAGATAGAGCAAGTCAAAGTAAGCTAATTTGCAGTGTCAAACAACAACTTTTATACCGATGAATAACTTTCAAACTGAATTTCGATCAAAAAATTGATCAAATAGAAAACTAAGAGGTTAAAAAGGACTCATTAAGGTTTCCAGATTGTCAAAAATCATCAAAAACCAATGAAAAATAAAGGAGATAGAACAAATCGAAGTGGGCTGATTTACAATGTCAAATATAGAAAAGTCTGGACTAATAAATAACTTTCAAACTAAATTATGACCAAGAATCAAATAGATTCTAATAAAACCTTAAAATACAAAGTTGAATAAGACTCTTCAAGGATTTCAAAGTGTCCAAGATCATTAAAATCCAATGAGAAATAAATAAGATACAATAAATCGAAATTGGCTGACTTGAATTGGCAAAAATATAAGTATAAAAAAATTTAGGTCTATTTTTGAATATCGATCACTTAGAATTTTGAAAAATCCAAAATTAAAAGTTGTAGTAAAATATTTGGGGTTTTCAAAAGGTGTCAGAAAACTAGAATTGGGCATGGAATGAAAACTTTACGGACTCTTGAAGTTACTACAAAGATTTACAACAAAAAGATCATGAATCAAAGTCAATAATAAAAAATACAAAGAAATATTTAGCATAACGATCAGGAATGTAATTAGGGTTTTAAAGAATCAATAGATATCTTTAAACAATAAAGCAATTTATGAACGTATCAATAATTAAAATTCAGATGGGGTAAATATGTGAGAAAATCTTTACCTCAATTGCACAAATCGACTCCAAGTGTTGATCTCCCCAAACAAATTATATCAAAAATTCTAATATAATAATACCCAAAATTTTAATTACACACTATCAATCACAGTAACTTATGTAGTTCTTGCCACATACCTCAATCTCAATATCAAAATAAGCTCTTATTTCAATGTAATGACCAAAATCTGAAGATTGTTTTTCCTAGAGATTTTTTGGAGGCTCTTCTGAAGTTTGTGGTGCTCGTAAGAATTATATTATACATAAGTTATCATCCTAAAAAGGAATGTAATTATATTCCTAAAACAATAAGAATTGTAAAATACTCATTACGTCCCAAAATTCTCTAACTTTATAAATAGGTCAAACTAAAGCCCAAATTTAAATTGGGTTATCTAATCCTAAAAGTATAACCCACTTTTCGGGAAGAAAAATCTAAATTAATTTTTACACCTACTATTTGATTCAAAGTCAAAATACATTTAATTTGTACTTACACATGTATCTTAATAAAAAAAATCTGGGGTGTTACACTTACTTTGTCTAATGGTATTCTACTAAACTTGTACTTGTTGTAATAGTTAGGACAAAAGAAAATGAAGAGATCTTCAAGGTCACCCTTTATGTTATTTTTATGTCCATAATATAGATGAACCAGCCGAGACGGCTTGTAAAATCCGTTTTATAAATGAAAAGTTTCCCCTCTTAACCAAAAAAACATGGTCTAGTGATAGAGCACGCATATCTGATAGACCATTATGCCTTTCAAATTGAAGTTAGTTTTAAGAGGTAATCTGGCTAATAATAATTACTACACAAACAATTGTATCTTATGCAGAATGGATAATGAACAGACATACTGTAAGGTGGGATGGATAGGCCAATATTGAGTGGAAGGTTTCCTACTAGTAAGAGTAGCCATCTAGAATTAATGAAACATATCTATGTTGATTTAACAACGAATATGCCACTGAAAGATCCTTTCAATAGCACTTGGTCTTTGAAATCGCCAACCGAGATACGAAGCTCCAGTTAAGATTAGCAATGAAGTTTGGGATGATGTTCTGGATGAGATTTTCATTTCAAGTATAGTTTTTGATTAGATCAACAACTAATGTGTGATGTTAAAAACTTGACGGATACAGGGAAGTTGGTCAGAATTGATACTCGGTACCAAATTATTCGTCTAAAGTTTAACTGAACGCTCCTTAGCAAACTGCAATTTCAATCATTGTTGTAAAGCAGTTTGTGACAAGAAGGAAGAATTAGTGCCAACAATACCTGCCTCTTAAAAAAGTGGACAGAAGTTCTGTTGACTCAAAAAAGATCTTCCAACCTTGGCCAGTAATGCAAAGTTAAGGAGATGCATGCACCGAAACCCTAACCTCGCTTGGGATTTGGGTCCACACAAGAAAGCCAATTGATCTAATGAATACCCCTATGATCCTCCTGCACCAGAAGTTACTAAAGGTGAAGCCTAGTTTTTTTTTTTTAGCAAACTTGTTTAAAAAATAGAAACCTGCTTATGATAAGTGAGTAGAGAAGACATAATAGATTTAGTCAGAGTTGTCATCCCGGCTTTATTAAGAAGTCGGCCAGTCCAGCAAGCATAGTTATTTTTGACTTTATTAATAAGATTTCTAAAGAAAATCTGGTGGTGACGGATAATGTCCATGGAGGCAGCCAATCCATCGGTGAGCAATGTAATTACCTATGGATATGCAACCAAGGAAGGTGGAGAATAGAAGCTCATTACCATGGAAACTTTTCAAGAATAAATTGTTGTCCCAAGTCCAGACTGTAGCATTGAGGAGAATTTTGTAAATGTCTCAACACAAAGGAGTGACATGGAAGAATTGATTGGATTTGTTAGCGAAGAAGAGTGATTGATGGGATGCACTCGAGGGGCAAGCTGGAGACCTAAGATACCTTTATGTTTCTAGGCTTTGACTAGATATTATGGAAGAACCTCATATCAGAAGATGAAAAGGAAAGGGGAAAGTGGATGACGTTGACAAAATCTGCAAGACGGAAAAAGGTAGAGGTGGGAGAGTCATCTAAAAAGATGGAGGAAAGGACTGTAATGACACACTGAATAACTTTTTGGTGATTACAGTACAACAAAGAGTTGTAAATTGCGTCTGAGAAGGATGACTTTTCTTCCGCCTTTATGAAAGAATGGGAGCGTGACATGTTTAACTTGTCATACATGATAGGTTCTTTTATTTTCCCGAGCCCAGTAGGACCAAACAAGATTTGGGACGAGACATCCCATTACCTTACAGAATTTGCCTTTAAGAAAGTCAATGGAATCTAAGGCCAGCCCTCTATCTTCTTTTGTGTGTGAACCTCGAAATCCTTATTTTATATACATGGTGAATGGCATCATCAATACAAAAATACCTCAGCTTTTGGAAAAACCTTTGTTTTGGTCTTATTGCCAAAGATTAGTCTCCCTTTGATGAGAGATTTATAATACGGGGAGATTAGGGATGGAAGCCTCACTTTAAGTTAGTTTGATGTGATTCGGTAAATGGTGTTGCACAAGTAAATGGAGTGTAAATCTCAGTAAAGAGGGTTCGGGAAATTTAGGATTAAGGGTGATAGAGTGCTTTGATTTCTGAGAGCATGGGCCCGAGTTAAGGATGATAATAGCACGATGGTGCTAGATTGGTTTAAAAGGACCAACAATGTTAGTATCATCCTGTCCTGGAGATTTAAGGTGCTCCAATTGGAAGACACTTCCAAACATCAAGAGCTACAAAATGCGAATCAACGAAAGAGTTTTGTTAACAAAAAAATCTTGGTAGATAGAACTCAAACAGATTTAACATAAAACTCCAGTGATGAGGAGTCTGCTGATCTGACATGGCTGAGAATGAAAGAAAAGTGATGAATGAAACAGACTTTTAAGCTATTCTTTAGTAGCACAACTCTTTTTTTTTTTTTGGCATTTTGATCACCTAGCAAAAGCCATCAATCCTCAGATCTTTGGCCTAGAAGAGTTCCTTTCAATTAAGAAGCCAATTAGGATAATGTTGCACTTCACAGTTCTTTTAGTTTTGCAGTTAGGCCTGGACAAGGGCTTGAAAATCTAGTATCAATCGTGTGACGTATGAATTTGATGTTACACGTCTCTAAAATGCTACTTGTTCTATGTGTTGAGCAGTTGCATAGAGATTTTGCCCAATGGGACTATTGAATATTATCACGTAGCGTAGGTGCTTGACGAGAGGGAAATTCTGCTGAAGTATAGATGGCCTTTTTACCCGGTATAGGAAGGCCCAAATACCGTAGTTCTCCAAGCCAAATGAATAGTTTGAATATCATTAGATGTTTTAAACACATTGATTCAGATCTAAACACATCTATTTATGCTGTGGTTGGGGTTTGAACTTGAGAAGTAAAGGTAAATGGTCAACCCTTGGATGTTAAGGAAAACTAAGAGCAGTTAGGTGTTGGGTGCAACAAAAACCAGTCTATATTGGAATAACTTCTATCAATCTTTTTAGATGCGTAGCCCAATGCTTGGAGACCATTTGTGTAATATCTCGCATCTAGAATATGGTTTACAGTGCATCTTATAATTTTAGTTATTCCTTTAGTGGATGTTGTGGTAATATACATTAATTGGGGTCTTTAGCGATGATTATTGCTAGCGGTATTGATTGTGACCTTTAGTGGTAATTTATAATGCTCCTAAGTTGCAAATTAATGAGGTGAGGAGAATGTAATGCCCGAAATTTTATTTTCATCGATGAAACTTTTATGTGTCAAAAATTTTATTATTCCTTACTTTAAGTCAAGAATTTGTAACCCTTTAAAGGAATGTGGGTGAGACAAGAAAATAGTTAAATATGAGGGAAGTCTTTAGAAATTTCCAACCTAGGTAACCATATATAAAGAGAGCCTTAAGAGGGCAGCCGTCCAAGAAGTCTGCCTACCTCATTTACCTGAAGTCCAGAGAGAGAAGAGACAAGGCTAGGGCAAGGGAAATTTCAAGGTAATAAAATTGCTAAACTCTCTCTTTAATTTAGCCATGAATTTGGATGTTATGTATGTTTTTTGTGTGAAATTGGTAGCTTTTGTGGGTGTGTTTGAGAAAAAGGCTGTTATAGAGCAGTATAAGAGTGGGTTAGGGTTTTTTTTTTTATCATATATCTTTTATTTCAAATCCAGCTGAGATGATTTTGCACTTTATGAAAATCTCATTGTGTCTTATTTAACTTAGTTTTGAGCTTTCTCATAATCTCACGTTTGCACATTGAAAAATGACATCAAAATCAATTTTGTGTACAAGTCTAGAATTCTCGATTTCTGACAGCCACTTCGATTTGTCATAGAAAATTAATTATTCATGGAATTTTTTTTTAATTTATATTTTTATAGAAACCTCAAAAGTCTTCTAAAACTTTGTAGTTCTGAGTTTTTTTTATATTCATAGTACTTTGGCTCCCAAATAACCATTGAATAAAACTGGTCTGCACAGAGATGTGTCGTGTCTATCGGCCACTTCGATTTGCAATATAAAAGTATTAATCATTGGATTTATGTGACCAATATATTTCTAAAAACCTCAATAAGTCTACTTTAACTTTGTAGTTTTGAGTTTTTTAAGATTCGTCATGTTTATTCCTCAAAATAGTCAATTTACGAAACTAGGGTTTGCTAAAAAATGTTGTTTCTAGAATTACATATCAGTCCATTGTCCAAGACCTTTTAAGCCATTTCTGAGCATATTTAGGCAAAGAACAAAACCAAAACTCCACTTATTTTTGTGAAACCTTCAATTTAGAAATTTATTGGATTTTTCTAGACATGAAAAATGCCTAAAATGATCTTATTTTGAAAATAGGCTTTTGAATTATTTGATATACTAAACAGAATTATTTTTAGCCAGAAATTTTACAATAATCTAAACATACTGAGATGCTTGAGCATCTGAAATGTCGTGGTATTTTAGTGCCGTTTGGATATACTTTGAAATAGGAACCTTATCACTCAATATAAAGAGCGGTTTAAGGTTCTGAACGGAGAATTCCGAGAAAGGTCACTTTTGTCTGAAAAAATCTATCTAGTTGTTTAAAAGGGATGTTTTGGGTATTTCTTGGTGTGAAAGGGTACGGTAGGTGTCGGGAGTAACTTGGTAATTTTACACAAGTCTATGGGTATTTTGGTAACACTCATTTGGGAAAAATTTAGCACCTATGCATGATTTAATGGCAATAAATAACATCTGAATGATTTATTGTTAGGTTCTGATAGACAAGAGCTAGGGCAGACTTGGGATAAAGAATCGCTTAGCTATCCAGGTAAGTACTCCTGTCATGTGCCTCTGTACGATCTATTTTTCAATATATGTATATGTATATGTATACGTGATTTTACCAGATTAATGTTTTAAGTAATTGTGATACTTCTGCTTTTGTACAACTGGTTTGATGCAAATATGAATTATAATTTCCATGGAAAGTGTTGCATTGGTTATTTGAGAACTCTGTGTAAAACATGTTTTATCGTGGGGCTAATATTGGTTGTCATGCCTCATATCCATGGGAGAAAGTGAATTCTGAGTCCTAGTCAACGGGATCATATGTTGGCACACAGTACTGTTTCATTGTGGTTTGTCCTTGCATCCACAATTTTGTTTATCCCGGACGAAGGAGGGATTTTGGGTTTCTAGTCAGTGGGACCATAAGCTGACCGCAACACACCGTTAAAAGAATTAAAATATCACTCAAAATGTAATCACTGTGGTTATGCATTTGTTTTGGAAGAATTCTCCTGAAGCATGATTTGCTTATATAAGTATATATGTGTATAGTATTCTCTATGAATTTGTTATTAATTTTCAAAATGAAGAAACCTGGCATGTTTTTACGAATCACAAAACCTATTCTAGGGACATGGTATGTGTACTTACTGGCCTCAAGCTCACTCTTTTATAAATGTTTTCAGGTGACCACTTAGATGAACTTGAGAGCTATGGAAGTAACGAGGACCGAGTTGAAGGAGATGGTCGTCATGGATTTAAGCCCTTTTTAAAAATTGATAATAGTTAGATATAATAGTAGTACTACTTCATTTATGTTTTGAGAATTGTTTGGAGTTTAGGTCTCTATGAGATTTTCTATGATTTTTGTTAGTTATTTATGGAGGAAATCATTAGATACATATTGGAGAAATTATAAGGGTGATTTTAGAAATAATATCAAAGAAATAGATTTAAATTACTTGGTTATAGAGTTTTGTCTACATGCTGTAGTAAGGTCTGGTGTTTTTGCTGTTGGGCAAACTCACAACCAATTTGTGCACCAGCGATACAATCAATTAAAAGTGCGGGATTTCTTTTGTCCCTAGAGCCTGGGGACTTCCTTGAAAGTGAGAAACATTAACAGACAAATGAAAATGCAAATAAAAGACTGCACTCCCATAAAGGGCAAAAGAGCTTCGATTAGTTGTGAATGTTTACACAACAATGTTTCCAAGTCTGGAAACTAAAATCCCTATCGATAGGCAGCAAAAGCCTCTAAACATGAAAGTAAAGAAAAAGACTTAAAAAAGTCTTGATTTGTCTCATTGATGATTCCTTGCTCCTTCTTTCACCCACTATTTATACTAGAGACTTTGTAGAAAATAACTATCATTACATGACAAACTACCCACTTAAGAAATAACTACCCACTAATAAGTAACCAACCACACTAATCCCTTGTTAGGAACATATTTTTATAAGTTGGTTTCTTCCACTTCTTGTTTGAATCTTCCATTATCTCTTCGAAATAATAATAAAAAAATAAATGTCATTTAGTGGTATTTAATCAAAGTGAAGTCGTTAGTGAGAAAATTATTTGTTGGTACAAGCACCTGGCAGACCCCTAGGTAGATGTTCAGATGGGCCTGCGATCGGTCACGGATCTGGCTCACAGACCTAGCCGTGGGTTCGGGTCGTGACAATTTTTCCATGTGGTTAAAGGCCTAGACCAATCAATTTTGTAAGACCCAAGGTGTGAATAAAGTATGATAGATAGGTGTGACCTAAGAAGTCCAATAAATGAATTTCTATTCTCCCAGCGAAACCTGATTGAAGTCACCTACTGAATACATGGGTCCCTGAACAATATCAAGGAAATGAAAAGGAGACTCCAACGTTTTCTGTCTTCCTGAATCTAAGGGTCATAAATGAACCTAACAGTCCACAAACAAAACCGCATTCTGAATAGAAAAGGAAATGGGAGAGTGATGTTTTAACCAAGCAATTATAAAGCCTACTAGCTGAATTGCCAACTAACCCAAAGCCTCCTGAAGACCTTTAGGATCTATTACACAAGCTTTCTACTCCACAAAAATTTGTGAAACCACTGGATCTGAAATTGGCAGGCACACCATCTACTCTCTTCTTAGTTCCTTGATAGAAGACAACATTAGGGAACTGGGTTCGTGGATTATGTGGGTTGGACCCAAACCCACTACAATTCTACCTGAGGGATTTCACTGAGGGTGAAAGGGTCTTTCAAGGAAAATGGTTTTTGAGAGTCCTTAAGTAGCATTTTTCCAAATTTGAGATCTGAGCATCATTAAATTCCTTCATCGGCTTGAAAATCTACCATTCAATTTTATTATTTTTCCATATTATAGGATGGCCAATGCTACTAATTTGAGCATGGGGCCTCCTCCTTCTTAGGAGTAGATCTTGAAATTCCAGCCTATCAATTTCTTTTTCATGTTTTTATAACCTCAGCAAACATGGCCTTTTTCCTGCAAAAATTCTGCCCCAAAAAACTTATTGTCAAAAGGGGCTTTTTAAAAACCAAGAAAAGCATATGGATCACGTGTAACACTATGATAGATAATATTACTAGACTATACCCATAAATTAGACAGATTTATTTTTCTTCTCGACCACTCCTCATATTTGTTTAGGCATCAGAGAAGTGAGTTGGCTTAATGGTCGTCAATCTTGGCAACGATTTAGTCATTTTTCTCGTTTTGTTACACATCGTGTAATATAGCTCCTGCAATAGAATATTACTCGCATTTAAGAGTTATTAGGGATAAAAATTAGCTTCAAGGACAGATATGAGCATGTCCAAAATGGAATTAAGGTGACTTAAAGATCTACGAATATAGTTTTTAGGCTAGCTTATGAGTCATGAGTTTAATGACCGGACCACAGCCCCACCATACGACGTTGCCTTCCTCGAAAGAGCTAGCTAATTGGTGCTTCAGATTTCATTGACAGTGTTCTATAAGGCCATTATTTTCTTGCCCATTTCTAATGTGGGACAGTATCCAACTTAACCTTATATCCTACATAGCCCAGGACCTTTGGTGATGCACCACCTTCAAACATTTTCCCTTAGGCCCGAGAATGCCAAAGAAAAAGTGTCAAGTCGCCATTTATTTCCCTCTTCCACTCTTATCTAAACACTACCCACAACACGTTCCCCTACTGCTGCCCTAACATAGCAGCCCCTTCCCCCATCTTTTTCCCTCTTTTTTTCCTCACAAAACCCATAACACACACACACACACCCCACCAACTGTCCCATGGCACCCTTCCCTTCCCCTTTTTTCCCTCACATTGGTAGCCCCCAACGCACCACCACACAGCCCACACGACCATGACAACAACCCCCCTACGTAACTGCCCACATGGGAGCCCTTCATTCTCTCTCACGTTGCATACAAGCACAATTCAAACCAGCAGCCCCATTATACAGCCATAACACCCACAAATACTCATAGCACCGTCACCACACTGCCCTCACAGCAGCCCTGCAATGGCTTCCCATGGCAGCCCACCAAGGAAGCTCCTTCCCCCATCCTTGTTTCCACCTTTTAACCTTCCTAAACACCACCCAAACACATGTACCACACAGCACCATGGCAGCCCCTTTTTCCTTCCTTTTTCCACCTCTTCACTTACCTAAACTCCACACACACACAATATAGCACCACGGCTGCCCATCATGTCAGCCCTTCCCCCTTCATGTCGTTATTCGCACTACACAGCACTTTCACGGCTCCCCACTATGGCATACTCATTTTTTGGTCTTCACGGCACACACACAATCATCAATCACGTAAACATCACAACATATACACTATATCCTAATATTGAATAAATTCGTTGTGCAAAAATATAAAGATTCTCACCAGAATTTTTAACCCAGCAGCTCATTTTCTCTCTATAGCTTTTCATGTACAGAAGGCTTTAAATTCTCTTCGGATGGCAGCCGCCTCTAATAGCCCTTAAATACGGTTACCATAATAGGAAGATCTTCTAAAAAGCCCCCACGCCTAGTCATTTTGTCCATTTCAACCACAATCTTTTAAAAAGACCAAAATAATTTTAGATTAGGGTTAAAATAAAATTTTATTGACAAATAAAAGTTCCAGGCGTTACACAACAGGTGTCAGCGTCCTTATATATTGAGCAAATATTGTATGGTCCGACCATCTTGAACCCTTGGAACAGGAGTCTGATATGGTGATTTTGAAGTACAAACTGTGGTTGACCTTATCTAGAGGTGTCAAGTGGGCCGGGCTTGGGCTGGCCCAGCCCAAGCCCATCGGGCCACTAGCAAATCGGGCCGAGGCCCAGCCAAGGGAGCTGCCAACTGGGTCGGGCCTGATTGTGGGGATATCTGGGCCCGGTCCAAGCCCAGGCCCTAGGCCCAACATTTAGGGCCCGGCTCGGGCCCAATTTTTTTATTTTTTTTGGCATTTTCTTGTTATTCAAGGTTTGGGTTTTAATTATGATAATTTGTTATTATTGTTTAAGCAAATTGTACTCTAGACATGTCAAATATTCACAATTTAACGAACCTAATCTTTATCCTTTTATTTCATTATAAATCATATACATTGAAGATAAATGTGTTTATAGGCCCTCCTCCTTTTATCCGGGCTTGGGACCGGCTGCTTGTAAACAAACAGGCGAAGTTACCTATTTTTTTATATATATACGGAAAAATATCTATCTTGCTTGTAAAAACTTATTATATATATATATATATATATGAAAAAAAACTATATTTTGTGAGAAATTTTATTCTTAAAACTTAAGAGAAGGAAAATAAAAAGAAATTACCTAATCATCCGGAAGTACTTCAACATCCGAGTCACTGCTCTTCCTATCATCAATCGGTTTATCTTGCTCGCGGTATTTCGCATCAAGATAATCCTTCCAACATACACATAGCTCGAGCGACTCGGGGTTAAGACGACTCCTCCTGTCATCCAAAACCCTCCCGCTCGCTGAAAATGCCGACTCTGAAGCAACCGTGGAGGCTTGCACTGGCAGTACATCCCGTGCAATTTGGGCTAAAGTTTTATACATGTTTTGATTTTGTTTCCAAAAATTTAACAAATTAAAATTAACCTGTTCTTGCATTGATAAATCAGAATAATGATCAGTATTTGAATATACACCAATCTCATTAAAAGAGGAAAAAGTAGACGAACCTGCCGAATTAGAAGTACCTTCACCTGGTAGTTGTCTTGCTACTAGATGTTCAAAGCCCTTAAGGTATGGCGCATAATACCTCTCAGCAGTCGATGATGAAGCTCGTCCGCGCACGTCAGCAGAATTACGATAGAGGTTGAACAGTTCCTCAAATGTCTTGCTCACTTTTGCTGTGAGTGCGGTTGTATCCTCTACTCTGGGTAGCACATTAATATCGATATCTCTTGTATCGAGACGTTCACGCCATGCAACTTTAACCTAGGATCTAAACAAGTAGCAACAGCAAAAACAACAGGCAGTTCACTCCAATATTTATTAAACTTTTTATCCATCACTTTTACTATTTCCTTAAAGGGTCCTATATATCTCCATTTTGTTAACATTGTAGCCATCTTGAGAATTTCTATTACAGCGAGAGGAGAGGTGGGATAGTACGTACCAGACAATAAATTGGTAGACGTGTAAAATACCTCCAAAAATTCAGCTAGGTATGTGGCCATCTGCCATTCCTCTTGAGTTGGCAAGCCGGCTGGGAACAAGGTTAGTAGAAAATGCGTATAGACTTCTCTGTATGCCAGAATGTGTAAAAGCATATGGTATGTAGAGTTCCACCTGTGGACCACATCTGTAACTGCTCTCCTGCGAGGCATATTATATTCAACACACAACGTTTTAAATTGTTGTGTTCTCGGACTCGAACTATTAACATACGCTGTCATACCCCTCATTTTGACAAGAATATCTCCTGCAGCAGCTAAACCATCTTGAACAATTAAATTAATTATATGACAAACACAACGAACATGAAATAATTTACCAGAAAGTACAGGTTTAAGGCTCTCCTGTAAAGCATCAACAGCAGCTGTATTGTTAGAAGCATTATCAAAACTAATACTCATAATCTTATCCTTTAATTTAAACGTGGTACATGCTTTTAATATAATAGTAGCAATGTTCATTCCATCATGCGGAAAAGGAAAGAGCTCGAAAGCGATGATTCTCTTGTGCATAATCCAATCGACATCAATCCAATGGGCTGTCACACAAGTATAACTAACAAAAGTAAACGAAGATTGCCAAATATCAGAAGTAAGACTAACTTTACCGTCAAATTTATCGAAATAATCGATCAGGCGTGCTTTAGCAGCATTATACTGTCGGAGTGCATCGGATCTAGTTGTGTTTCTATGAACCTTTTTGTACAAAGGTTGAACGTATGTGTTCATATATCTAGAGTGCTTAGCATTATCGGCAAAAGAAAAGGCTTGTTCATCGTGAATAACAAATTCAGCGAGACCGTCTCTTTGCTCTCGCTGATTATAAACAAATAACTTACCGTCAAAAGATAACTGCGTTTGGGTAGGTTCGACGTGGCCTTGTCGAGGTGCACACTGAGGGTAATGCCTGTTAAGATGTCCATTACCACTACCAGACGAAAATAATTTAGCACAGTACTTACATCGAGCTTTTCGGATGCCGTCCACCGTAACTACATCAAAATGATTCCAACACTCGGCTTTCTTTTTTTTCCCCTTTTGGACTTCTGGCTCATTACCGGAGGCATTGCTCGGCCCTTCTTCATCATGACCAGGCATAGGGTTAAGATTATGCCACGGAGTAGTAGCTTCGCCAACCGAGCTGCGTCCTTGACTATAATGCGGGGGGTCTTGATCAGGCGTGTATTCAAAATCTGGAATGTTTTGATTGAACTCCCAATTGGCTTGGGTATCTATCATACAGCCTGTACTCATTCGTCCAGGAACGAATGGTTGTGGTGGTGCTTGGATTGGTGTTTGTGATGGCCGTGGTGCTGGCGCTTGTGCTGGTGGTGGTGTTTATGATGATGATGATGTTTTTCGTGATGATGATCCACGCTTCAGTTTCTTCAATAATCCAGCCATATTTGACGCTAAACTTTTTTACTAGATTGAAAAATAAAATTAGTAAGAGTAACTAAATACACAAGTATAAGAGTAGTAATTAGTAATTAGAAATAACAATTAAAAGAATTAAAGAGTAACAAATGAATCACTAATTAAAAAAAATTAACAATAGTAATTGATAAATATAAAAATTCACTAATTACTAATTACTAGACAAAAGAATTAGAGAGTAACAAATTAATAAGAGGAGTGGTTAGTAATTAAAATTTAGTAAAAGTAGTAATTAGTAAACAAGAGTAATAATATGCAAGAGTACTAATTAGTAAATAAGAGTAGTAATTAGCAAGAGTAGTAATTAACAAGAGTAGCAAAGCTTGTAGAAATGTAGAATGTTTATATAAGAGAGAGTAAGAAGATTGGTGTGAAAAATTAGAGAGAAATGGTGTGAATTTATAGATTTTTGAAACTTCACAAAAGACCAAAATACCCCTAAAAACTATCCGTTTATAGTTGTTGGGGAGGGTAAGAGTGTAAAAACCTTAAAAGAGTTGAAAAATAAACTTGGACCAAAATACCCCCCAAACTAGTCGTTATTTTACTGTTGGGGGGGTAAAAATGGAATTTAGGGGGAAAAGGGGAATAAATCCGTTGGGGGGAAAGGGGGAAAAGTGGAATTTCAAAATTAAAGAGGGGGGCCAAAACCGGGCTTTTTCCGGGCCACGGATCGTGCGGGCCAAACCTGGGCCTTTTTCGGGCCGGGCTTGACCCAGGCTTTTTTCTGGGAAATACAGGCCTGGCCAGCACTGTTCATGAACGGGCTGGACCAGAAAAGGGGCTGGGTCAAGCCAGCCCGCGGGCCGCCGGGCCCATTTGACACCTCTAACCTTATCTCACCTTTTGGTGTTGGTGAGGAACGAAAATTGAATGATCCAACTATCTTGGACTGTTGGATCACGGAGATACATGTAACAGTAGTTGGAGTAGATTGAGGCAAGGTAATATTTTACAAAATATTTAATAGTCTTAGATGGTGTGGACCAGTGGTCTAAAACAACATAATTTTTTAGTTCGTGAGTTGAGCTCAACTACTTTGGTCAAGAATTTGAGTTCTTACTTGCAATTCGACGGCAACTACAAACCCCAATAAACGCAAATAATGTACCAGACTAAAAAGTGCAACCATGTAAAATTGACTGGCACAAAGACTTTGAAAGGTGTGAGAAAGAAAACCTTTTGCTAAATCCTTTGTATTAACCTCAGAGATAGGGGACTCTTAGAAGGCCTCATCTTAGCCCAATAGCTTGGGATTCAAATCTTGGAAGTGAATATCCAATCGCATGTGGTTGTAAAGCTGACAAAAACTTTGAAACCAGCCAAAAGCTAAATACTTTTTTTGATGACTGCAAATGGGAAGCTTCAAAGACTGGGCTATTAACCAACCTCACAGGGACACAAATGCTTGCGCAAATATCCTTGCCAAACTTTGCTGCTTCCCAAGTATGGACCTTAACTAATTTCGGTGTTCCACCACCATCAAAATGTTTCATTAAACAGCTCTTGGTTGATGCATCATGTCTCATTTACCCAAGACTTATGCATGTATTTAACTTGCTAACGCAACAGTCCTAACTTCTAACCCAAATTTATTTTCATATTACTATTGGTTTCAATAATTTGAAACTGTCAAAGAAAGGAAGACTAATGTGATAGAAGGGGGAATATGGCCAAGAAGTCGTTAGCTAATACTGTATCAACGGCTTAACTTTCCAAAACTAATACTCATACACATACAGCATTATCACGATTTGGGATGGAGTTGGGTGTTTTTTGTATACACCCACATGTTTATGAAGGTTGACTTCTTGTCTTTTAGAAGTGAATTATGTTTATGTTCATTCACACTCAGTATCTGTCGCCAAATTTTTACGATGAGAGAAAAATGAGTTAATAGTGATTAACATTCTAAAAAGGGTCATTACACTTTTGGTCTTTTAAGTTTAGATTAATGTTGGTCCTTGCCCTGTAATTCCTTATGAATCCTTCAACTTCATTTCCGTCATTAGTTTGGTCCTTCCATCCACCAAATACACGTCAAGTGGTCGCATGATAAGCATGTGATCTATTTTGAGGGACAATTGGGTCATCGAGACACAATGCCACATAGATAAAGTAATAGCCCATGTAGGATTGCCATATCAGAACATTTGCCAAAAAAGTTCCCTCCAAAATCACCCCAAGCCCGATTATAGGTGTATGTTGGTGTATAACACAAAAAAGTTCCTAAATTAACATTGTTATGCTATGTCAATGCTCTTCTCAAGCTCAACAAGAGTCTGCATGGACTTACCAAAAGACGACTTATTGGATGCCCAAGATATGGGGTCGGTTGAATTGAAGAATGAAAATTTCAAGAAAAGTGAACTCTTTTTCTGTAGATTTTATACTTTATAGGTTTTGAGTTGCAAACTCCTAATGCTGGCAATTGTTTTGGCCAGCTTGGCCTTCCCTATTATCCTCGAGCTAGGGTTTTAATCCCAGACCTGTTGACAAATATTCAAAGGCATGAGCTAAGGGTGAAGTGGCTAGTGAGATGTTTAGACTGGCGTGGATGATTATCATACTTGTGTTGATATGATTTAAGAATATTCAAGGGTTGTGGTAGTTTTAAGGTTGTATTTTTTGGGGTTCTGCAATGCAATAGAGGAACGGTATGCAACTTTTTGACCATCATGGACTAAGGACAGGGGTTGTAGTTTATGATTATTTTTTCATGGAATGTTTCTAGTTTAGAAAGCTACATCAAGTATTCATATAATCAATTTTATATTTGCAACTTTGTAATAGAAATAAAACAAAGGCAACTCATGTGACATTGGGCATGCCTGAGCTATGACCTTGTCACAATCACATTATCAGTGATAATCGATGCCCTCAAGATCATGACTCTCAAGTCACTTCGAGAGAGGAGCAAGTCTCTGTAGGTCATCACACCTAGTCCGCCTGAGAGTGAAATGTCGGTCCTTCCCACTACTATCAGGTTCTTTGCATATCTTAATGCTCCTTATAGGACGTGGTAAGCTCTTCGGACTGCCAACTAGATCAAGGGTGTACTTTGCCACACTGATGTTGCATGAGTCGAGTCTTCCTTGACTAATGTACGGGGCAAGCCGATTGAATATGTTATTCAATTCGACATTCTGTGGGATATCGATACACGTAGAACCCTTAATGAGGTGTCATTCCCAGGAAGTACCACATGGCCCTTGATTACAAGCCATCTTAGTTGCTTATAAATAGTGGACTTTGAGGGTTCATTCTTAGAAGAACAGAATTCATTTACACATTTTCAATTCCTCATTCAAAAATTTTCAAACCTAAAGAATTCTAGGGAGAAAGGACTTAAGCTTTGGACTTGACTATAGACCTCAGCATCACATTCTTGGTTGTCATTCCATACAGACCCTTTGCCTTTGCACCACTGCCGCCACCCTAGGCTCTGTCTAGGTTGCCTTGGTCTTTGCCCTTGTTTTGTCCTTACTCTATCCTACGTAGTCAAACTTGGCCTCCGACTCAGATTGCATCCTTTGTGACACCTCCAGTTGTATTTCAAACTTACTTCCTTTGGTGTCACTGGTGTTCCAAAACTAATGAAGCCTTATTATTTGAAAGGTCAAACGAATATAAAAGTAAGGAGTTGATATTCTCACTCTAAATTTCTTTTGGCGGCACTTGTAATAACATAGCTTCAATCATTAGTAATAAAAATAAAATGTGGCAATCCAAATTTTAAGTTAATTTATAACTTTTGTATAAGTAAGTCATAAATAGATTTTTACGGATTCAAAGTCAAATCAATATGCATATATGAAACCAAGAGACTTCCTAGTTTAGAAAAGCATTTGTACTAGAGGATGTGATATTTGAGCATAGTTATTGATATTCGTACTGAGTCGTACGTACTACTATTACCTTCTACCTGTACATTATTCCTTTACATATCGTATGGTTAAAATACTGTTTTGTATCGGTTGTACCGGCCGGTACAGGTGATACCGACTGAGAACTATATGCTGGTCGAGATAATGTGTTTTGTACCGGTTCCTTAGAAAACATAAAAGTTACATATTATGATGGAAAATTTATTAAATTGACCATATAAAGACTAAAATAGGATAAACCCTAATATCGAAGTTATATATTCTATAACATAAGGCTTATCCACACAAGTAGAGGAGAACATATGAAAGCTTTGGAATATTATTTTCAACAAGAATGAAACCCATTCTTATCACTAGCTTTTGATAATATGGTCGTTATCTGTCATTATTTGCGACTTGGGATTTTCATTCTTTATTCTCATAGATAGGGTCCGGTTGGATGCACCAAATATTGATTGTCTCGATATGACAAAGGAGAAGAAGAATAACTCGTTATACTTATTTTTTTTCTAAGATTGATTCTCTCCAACCTCTCCTAAAGAGAAAATTGAACTATCACATTCTTCAAAAACGAAAGTTAAACTACAACTGATGAAATTATTAACAAGATATCCTACTATCCTTTCCACTTTAGGGTACATAGCACGCCGCGCCCCAAACCACCTAAGCTAAGTAGCTAGATTGATTTGAAACTTATGATTACAAGTTGATTCAGCAAAAAGAAGAACAGTTTCTCTTCTATGATGATATCTTAGCAGATTCAATGGCCTCAATTTACACATTCTTGACTTGAAAAAAAGGTCTTTGGAGGATTCTCATCAAAAGGTCAGGTCAGAAGTGGATTCCCTTTCTAGAGTACTTGACTAGGCTCCAATTCAGAGAGAGAGCTCTTATAATAAGATTGGCCTTGAGCCTGCTTCATTGCCTTGACTTGATTCAGGTAAGTCTAACTCAAAGTAAGAACTTTGCTTCGCCCAGGAAGAACTCCGAATACCTTTCACCTGTGATTGGATGCCCTGATTCAATGGCTTTACGCCCAAGGATATTGAACCTTATTATGATCTCACTAGCCACCCTAGAAAGGAAAGATGGTCTATGCCCAAATCACGTCAAGAGGTTGGATGTGGCAAGATCAAAAAAAGAATTCTTAAGGCAATCAGCACAGTCGAGAAAGAACAGTCCCTCTCTAAAAGAAAATCCAGAGGGACAGAGATTCAGATGTTGTAGAGTGAAGTCACCTAAGGGTTCGAATCCAATCTGAGATTAGAGCTATTGCCATTAGTGGTAGCATGGTTTGAGTAAAGACTTTCCTTCTGAGATGGGAATGCCTACCTTAATAGAATGAATGGCTAAACCAAGGCCTTAGTGAGTGGCCATGCCGAGAATCTCCTTTTTGCAAGCTTGAATGTAAAGTCTCTAGTTCTTCTTTCTATTGTTGGCAAAGGGATCAAGCCCGCACTCAGCTTAATGACTTCCCTCGGGAAGGGAATAATGAGAAGACTTTCTCCCTTTACTAGAAAATGATCGTGAAAGGATACTACTTTTGCTTTAAATGCTTACCCAAGCTCTTTGACAGACTCGACTGTGAACAAATCCTTTCTGAAAGAATCGATTGTTCATTCATACTTTGGATGAGAGAAATTCTTATTTGTCATTCGCTTGAACAGTGATCTATATAATATATAATAAGCGAAGCAAGAAAGACATTGATAACTTATTTGCGCGACACATCATCACTTCTTTATATGACACATCATCATCTCATTATTTTAAGATTAATAATTAACTTCTATATTAGTAAGTCTTATTTAATTTAAAAACCAATTCTATTCATTCTAAAATTCTACATAATCAATATACTAATCTATTAAGACTTCTTTTTAACAATTATGTCCTTTTGTCCTTATAATTCAAAACTAATTCAAATCATTCTAAAACTCAACCTTATCATTATACTTACTTATTATGACTTAATATTGACTACTATATCTTTAAAACTACTCTCTAATACGAATATAATAACTCATATACTAAAAAAATAAAAATAATACTTTCGATATAGAAGAAAAAGTAATTTAAAACTAAATATAATCATTCTAAAACTCTACTAATCAATATACTAATCTATTAAGACTTAATTTTGAAAATTATAAGATTAATTTAAAAACTTCTATATTAGTAAGTCCTATTTAATTTAAAAACTATTTCTATTCATTCTAAAATTCTACATAATCAATATATTAATCTATTAAGACTTCTTTTTGACAATTATGTCCTTAAAATTCAAAACTAATTCTAATCATTTTAAAACTCAATCTTATCATTATACTAACTTATTATTACGAACTTATTATGATTTAATATGGACTATTATATCTTTAAAACTACTGTTTAATATGAATATCATAACTCAAATATTTAAAAAATAAAAATAATACTTACGATATACAAGAAAAAAATTAATTTAAAAACTAATTATAATCATTTCTAAAACTCTACCTAATCAATATACTAATCTATTAAGACTTAATTTTGACAATGATGTCCTTAAAAGTGTTTTCTAATATGAAATTAAGATCCAAAAACCCAAAAAATAACTTATGAGGTTTAGAATAAAAAATGTGATCAATCATTCTAAAATTCTACATAATCAGTATAATAATATATTAAAACTTCTTTTTGATAATTATGTCCTTAACATTCAAAAAAATAATTCTAATCATTCAAAACTCAACATTATCCTTATACTAACTTATTAGGACTTAATATTGACTATTGTATCTTTAAAACTACTCTCTAATTTGAATATAAAAAGTCATATATATAAATAAAAAAAAAACAAAAATAACACTTTCGATTTAGAAGAAAAAAATTAATGTTATAATTAAGATTAAATAACTTTCGAGACTTAGAAAAAAAAGATCTAAAAATGATTTTGATAGATGCCTTTTGATTTAAATTTGGTTAATTTTGCAAGAATTATAAGGGTTGTATAATTTAAAATTTAATTCTAAATATTTTAGAACTCAACCTAATCCATATACTAACTTATTATGGCTGTTGTATTCTTAAAATCAATCTTTAATGTGAATATAAAAATTCGTATATCGAAAAAGACGAAAATAATATATTAGATTTAGAAGGAAAAAAACAAATATATGGACCAAAATTTTCTCTATCAAAATTAAACTAATATGTAATTAACTTTATGGGCAACCCATTCAAGGTCCAAATTATTTTTAAAATAAGCTTAGAAAATAATAAAAATGTCTTGTGCAATAGGAAATTGATTTCAATATATTCTCCGCATATTTTTATCGGTAGACTTTACTTTTTCTTTTTTGTTTACTAAATGAACTTTTAATTTTTGTTCATCTACGTAGTTACCAAATCATAATTAACAAATATGCACAAGGACATTGCTTTTTGATATTTCACCATAATGGTTAATTTATTTTATTACAAGCATGTTCGCCAAAATTTGAAGTAACTATCTTTGATGAAATAACCATAAAATTGTGCAATATATTTTATTATGAATTTCAAAACTATTAAAATAAATTACTGTTAATAAACAGTTCCGTGCTTGGCATGGGATTCTGAGCTAGTATTTATAATAAAGAATTAATGTCTCAAAGGTAAACATGAATTCCTGGGTCAAGCTAAATGATACGGCGCAAGGTAAGAACATTATTTAGTTTTGGTAAGGATCCCAAGTGCCATCATTTTAGCTCTTGAAAGAAGGGAAATTTATTTTCAAGAGTGAATAAATAAGAGATCTTCTTTCTTTCCCATGCTTGAGGAAGTCAACTACCTTGTCTAGCCTTATTTTTATGACTTCTCTGATCATCCATTGAAGGAGAAAGAGCTTCAAAGATGAGATTCAGGAATAGTTCTAACTTCTTATACCAAATGAGCATATAACCCCCAATTTCATTCAAACTAATCTATATTAATGCTAAGGCATCCACGGGAACATATTCACTATACCATAATAGTGATTGCCCCTCTCTTTAAGGCTCTCTTGCTCTTAAATATTGGAGAAAACGAGCCTAAACCCAGGGCATAGTCAATTTTCAAAGTCACTCTGTTGATCCACTATGCTATTACCAAACACCCCCTTAGCAAGAGCCTAAACCAACTTAATTTGTAACTATATCATTCTATTCTATTGAAGGAGTCGTACCAGCAAAAACTTCAATCATGTCATCTTCATATTATAAATAAGGATCTTAAACATTTCACTAAGGAATTTAAAGAAGCCAGTGTGAACTTAAGCGAATTCATTAGGATAGATATCGTGTGTAGTCCCTGCCTCACGAGTAGTGAACCATCACCAAAATATAACCCGTACCCCTCGTGATATTCTACAAAATGAAGTCTTTTATAGAGACCTTAACGAGAGAATGTTTACTAAGACGACCAGAGGAGAAAGAAGTCAAGATGTTTCTATGGATAAAACATAGGTTGAGGAAGGCGCATTCATTGCCCCCATATACGTAGGCGTGCAGAAAGTTTGAGGCTCAACAGAGAGAAGAGGCTACTCTACTAAAAAGATTCTAGCTAGGATTGAATGCTCGACCTTGGGCTAGGGCTCGTTTTCCCCAAGAATGAGGAAATTGGTGGCTTCTTTGGATTCTTGCTGGCTAAGGTACCCAACCTCATGCACCACTGCTTTATCTATCAAATGAGCATTGAACTAAGAATTTAGGCAAGAATCTTGTAGGTCATTGCTTAGCTGATCTCTATATACTAACTGATTACCAAAGCTAAGGCTTCTATAGTAAGGCTCTTGTTGAGCTCTATTTCAACTTCTCCCAATGAGCCTCTTCTCGTCTTTCAGTCTGGTCTTCTGATCCTAGTTTTGTGCACTTAGTCTCTCTTTGCTATTGATCTATCGAAGACTTTATAGCCTCTTCCTCGCAATATTATCATAATTTGCTGAATCTTTCCTGTTAAGCCTTGTTCCTAACCCATTCTAGTCACACCCAAGGGCCCATTAGGGGCCCCCCTTCACGCAAACACGTCGACAGATTCAACGGTCAAACTTCCAACGCATCGAACCAGTCAGCACGCGCACGCTCAAGTTACGTACATTTTTTGCTCCGCGCACGTATTTTTTGCTCTGCGCGTGCCTTGTGCGCAACTTAGACAACTTATTTTGCGTTAGCGTGACCCACAGTAACACGACCATTGCACCAAGACCACCTGAACACCTTTTCACAAAAAACTTCGACTGACGGCGCAACCGGAGCGACGGGGTCAAGGGGCAAAAGCCTTGGCCAACCCCATGGGGTCGGCCTCAGCCTCCCCCAAGACCATGGGGTCAGCCTCGGCCTCCCATGGGGGGTTGGCCTTGGCCTCCCCCCCCCCCGGTTCTTTACTTTGAGCGTAAAGTTCCTTTTGTACTTTGTTCACTCCGTACGCTCTTTATGTAACTTCGGCGCTTTGTTCGTCATGTGAGTATGATTCTCGGCAACACGCTCGTCATGACACAACTTCCAAATTTGTTATCGCTCATCAAAACACATATCGTTGACGCGCCCGAAGTTTGCCAAAAGGGGAAGTGGCCTTGGGCTCCAAAAGGGGAAAAAGACCATTTGGCCTTGACCAACCCCAGGGGGTCGGCCTCGGCCTCCAAGGGGGGTTGGCCTCAGCCACTTTCCCCCGGTGGCTCCCCCCATTCTCACATACTCCTTTCCGCACTTTTTTTGCCTTGTACGCTTCGTACGTAATTTTGACATCTTGATCGTCACATGGATACGACCCGTGTTGATGCACTCGTCATAACGCACCTTCCGAATTCATTGTTGCTCATCAAGACACCAACCGTCGGTGTGCCCAAAGTTCTCCAAAAGGGGGGAGTGGCCTTGGCCTCCCTTCATGGGAGTTGGCCATTGGCCATGGCCACCCCCTAGGGTCAGCCTCGGCCTTCCCAAGGGGTCTGCCTCGGCCTTCCCAAGGGGTCGGCCTCGGCCTCCCCAGGGGTGGTGGTCTTGGCCTTCCCCCAATTTTGGCCTATGACCTCCCCTTCTGCTCGCACTTATTTTCTCGAGTCTTTGCACCTCCGCGATGTTTACGGATAAACGTACACCAACCTCACGACGTCTGTCGTACATTAACCTCGCAACTTCCGTCATGCATCAACCTCGTGATGTCCATCATCCATCAACCTCGCGACGTTCATCATCCATCAACCTCGTGATGTCCGTCGTCCGTGACCGCATACAGCTCCCGCGACGCCCATCGCCCAAAATTGTGCACTACCACCGAATGACCCGTCGCGGACAACCGCATATCATCACTCCCGACTTTGTCAATACTACATGTTGCATTCATCATCTTGTTATGATATGTACACTCAGCTCAAATCCCATCTTCAGGACACTCGACGCGTGCCCGTGCGCCGTCTCCGCGACGTTCGTCGCCGCGCCCATGCATCATTTTCACGGCATGTGCCCCGGCACCAAGTATATATCCGCGACGTTCGTCGCCGCGCCCATGCGCCATTCTCATGATATGTGCCCCGGCATGAAGTGTATCCCTGCGACGTTCGCCACCGCGCCCATGCTCCATCGTCATGATACCTGCCCACGGCACCAAGTATTGCTCCGCAACGTTCGTTGCCGCGCCCATGCGCCATTCTCATGACATGTGCCCGCGGCACTAAGTATTGCTCCGTGATGTTCGTCGCATGTGCCCTTGCGCCATTCTCATGATGCGTGCCCCCGGCACCAAGTATTGCTCCGCAACGTTCATCGCAACGCCCATGCGCCATTCTCATTATGCGTGCCCCCAGCACCAAGTATTGTCTCTGCAACATTCATCGCCTCGCCCATGCGCCACTTCCATGACATGTGCCCATGGCACCAGGTATTGTCTCATGACGGTAGTCACCGCGCCCATGCGTCACAATCATGTTACATGCTTCTGGGGGGCTCCGTTCGTAGTGCTCTGGCATGAGGACCCCTCGCAACGGGATGGGCTCACAACCTTAAAGCCAACTTCGGCACAATCAACTACAGGGATGGGCTCACAACCTTAAAGCCATCGCCGGCACAATCAACTACGGGATGGGCTCACAACCTTAAAGCCATCGTTGTCACAGTCACGGAGGGCTCCGACACGAGGACCCCTCACCACGGACCCTGAGCACTGAGCTGCGAGCATGTCCACTCATGTTACCATTGATCGTCAACACCACCAGGGCAATGACCCTCGGGTCACTCCGGGACGGGAGCAGGTCCTTGGAAGGCATGGCGCCTAGTCCGTCTGACAGTTGGCTACAGGGGTAACCCTCACAACTGTCAGGTTCTCCGCGCGTCTCTTGACGCACTTCGTGGGATTCAGTAAGGGCTTGGATCGGTGGCTAGAGCAACGAGCTTACTCTGATCATGCCGTCATAGTGTGGTCAGTCTTCTCAGACAGGTAGAGCGACGCTGTACGAGACAGGCAATGCCAATTTGGGAGTCGAGAGTCCAATAGAGAATCGGTATTTTGGGACCCCCTGGTGATGTGTCACTCCCAGGGGATGACATGTGGCATTTTATGACATAAGCACACTATTTCCTATAAATAGTGAACCTTACAACTCAAAAAGGGGACTTTTTGGCTCATTCTTACAAAACTACTTTCTCACTCTAGAATTTGAGAGCTCTTGGGTTCTAGTGAGAGAAACATAACTTTGGACCGTAACATTGGACCCTGACTCAGACCTTGACTTGGACTGTCGACTGCAGGCCTTGTTTGTCTCGTCCTCATCTCCGTAGCACTGCCACTCCTCAAGGCCTGTCTGGGAAGCCTTGCTCTCAGCCCTTACTCCGTCCTTGCTGTCTTTCATTTTGCACATTTGGAAGCTGACACGAACTGCAGCCTTTGTGGCACATCCACATAGGTACGAACCCATCTTCCTTGGCATCATTTTGGCGACTCCGCTGGGGAGGTGAGCATCGTAGTGCAGTCTGCCTGTCCGTGACACTTAGGCACCATGCCTCCACGACAAAGAGTTACGAGGGCTACCAGCCAAGGCCTCATCCTCACCGTGCAAGGGGAGGATCAACTCGGTGAACAAGAAGGGACTAGTGCCATGCATCTCCAAGACCAGCCACTAGTTGTCGTACCTGACATACAAGTTGCAGTCAATACGGCCATCCAACAGTTCACGCCCGCTATAGCCAACCTGTAGGACTCGCAGGCTACTCTTATGACAGTCATCATGGAAATGAAAAAATCCATGCAGGCGATGGCCCGCAACAAACCCTTGCACTAGTTCAACCTCCCGAACCTAGGTTGGCTCTTGACGCCACTCAGGCCCCAGTGTCGCGACCACCACCGCCATAATCATCTAGACCTTTTGGCGGTAGGACTTGTGACATCTTCGCCTCCTGTAGTTGATGTGTTGCATCCTGTCAGGCCATCACGAAGACCTCAGGCAGAACTTAGACCCGTACTGTAATAGATTCATCCTATCACGGCCCCCCAACCCATGCCGACATGAAGTTCATCCGAAACCCATGACTCTATTGAGATGGAGCTGAACCCTTACCTAACTGAACAACGTCAAACCACTGGCCAGGTAGTGGACATGTCTCGCCCACCCAACCATGCCCATATATAACTCCCACCACAAACCTCTATCACAACCCTCCGTTGTACCTGCCCATTAAGTTGCTCCTTCTGGGGGCTCGCAGCATCCCAGCCAGCCACCACCCTTTGACCGTCCATGATGACCCGTCTCCCGACTATGTCTCCAAGTTAGACTTTGATGCACTTATCCACCGCTTATCACAAAATTCTACACTTAATCCCTCTGCCCACCTAACAGGCCATGCCCCATATGCCAATGATATTGCCGACATACCCTATCCCCCGAAGTACAAACAACCAGCTTTTGTGCTCTTCAACGGACGTGAGGCAACGCCCGTGGGCACTTGACGAGGTTTGAAAGCTCGTTGAAGCAGTATGGTCCGAGAGACAGCTTGAAGTTGAGGGAATTCCACAAGTCCCTTACAGGCTTGGCTTACACTTGGTATCACCAAATCCCTACGGGGTCTGTCCACACATGGAACAACATGGTCCAGTTATTCTTATACAAGTTCCATTATGAGGCCGAACGGGTGACTATTGTTGACATTACTGGCATTCGCCAGAACCAAGGGGAAGACTTGAATAAGTACGTGCATCGCTTCCATCTCAAATTCCTTGAGTGCACGGACTACAGCAAGGATGAAACATTAGTTCACATATGCATCAAGAATATGACTGACATCTACCGGGTGCATATCGAGAACCTACAGTTGAGGTCATGGGGACACCTCAAGGAAACAGCCCGCCGTACTTATGAGACGGTCAGACCTATCAAGTCATGGAAGCCGCGACCCTAAAATGCATTACTAGCTTCGGCAAGCACACCCACCACTCAACGTAACAACAGCAGCAGCAACAACTACACTGGCTTCAAGTGTCAGTTCCTAGATGAGGACCGACGCCCCTACAAGCGAAGGCAACAGGGGCTTGCACCCGACTATCCATGTGATTTGAATACAGTGAAGGAACTCTTGGCCGAGTGGGTGGCACATGACAAAAATTTCCAACTACCACCAATACGGAACAACATCACAGACGAAGAGAGGACCAGACCCAATTACTGTCCTTTCCATCAAGCCCTTGGCCATCCTCTCAAAAACTACAATTCGCTACAAACTATCTTTGCAAGGAAGGTCACGTCAGGCAACCTACAACTACGAAAGAATAACGATGTGTGTAAGAACCCTTACCCACACCATGGTAACAACAATCGAGAGCATCAGGTACTCATGGTCGCTACTGACCACATCGAGTCTCTCGTCCCTGAAGCTCCTACGGAGGTCTTTCCCATGGTCACTCCTTGTGTACCTTCTGCTCCCCAGCCAGTGTCCTCAGTCGGGAAAATGTCAAAAATCAAAAGCTTTTTTGATGAAATGGGGTTTTCACCCGTGGCACGGACTTACCTCTCAAACTATCTGATCAGGTCACCAAAGGCCTCTGTCCTGAATGCTTCGCTGCCCAAGCCGAACTAAGACACGTCCCTTTTACCGCATTCATTTTCTCAGACGAAGACTCACCACCAATTGAACACCGCAACCGACCGTTATACCTCGAATGCACAGTTAATGGCACAGGCTTCCGTCGCGCCTTAGTAGACTGCGACGCCTCGATTAACATCATACCACTCATAACCTTGCAACGAGCCGGCATCCCCACAAGAAAGATCATCCATGACCCCTTCAAGATTACTGGCTTCAGGCAAGGCCCCTAGTCCACCCTCGGCCATATCACTGCCGACCTCATGGTTGGAACTGTCAATCGCGACACTACTTTTCACGTGATAGACAGCGAGTCTTCCTTCCACCTCCTACTTGGCCGACCTTGGATTCATATTAATAAGGTTGTTCCCTCAACGTACCACCAGTGTGTGAAATTGGGGTCGGTCCTGCGGGACATGAGGTAGCAATGATAATCCCCGTAACCAAAGCCCTCTTCGAATGTGCCGAATCTTACTTCGTCTAAGCCTCTTTCTTCACTGAGCTTGCCGAGGACGGTGAGAATGCTACTCATATACATTCCACCAAGCTGCCAAATTGGGATGAGTTATGTGGAAACAAGCCTCCCAAGTCCAAGGCCAAGATAAGTACCAAGAACAAGGGATCGACCTCGATGCCTCCGCCTGCTGCCACGACCAACTCCCCTTTCATCCCCCAAGTCCAAGAAGCAAAATGCCGAACCGACCTTCCAATACATCGTCAAAGAAGCCAAAGTTATCTACCAACTATGACGGTGTGCGGGGGCTTCAGGTGGTCCGTCAGCTGACCATCCCCCCCCCCCGACCCTGATCTGACCATGGAAACTGAATGGTGTTGCGCGCCAAGCATTGCCCGCCAAACCCTGAACTTACCCCGGGCGCTGCACCGCCTTGCTACAAAGACGGCCCTTGACCGCAGGCTGAAGATTTTGAAGAAATCAACCTAGCTGACCCGGGCGAGGAACCGCGACTGACATACATTAGCACTGGCACCAAACTCCCCCGGGCCGACGAGAGTAATTAGTTACCCTCCTTCGCGAATATCGCGATGTATTGGCATAGAGTTACAACGAGATGCCTGGATTAGATCCCACCTTCGTGATGCACCATCTCAACATTGCTATCGGGTTCAGCCCCAGCCCTGTCCGACAACAACCACGATCCTTCCGTCCAGAGCTCGAATTGATGATCAAGCAAGAGATTGAACGAGTTCTACAAGCTGACTTCATTGAGCCCATCACTCATCCTATCTAGTTGGCTAATGGTGTCCCTGTGCAAAAGAAGAATGGTCAAGTCTGTGTTTGTATTGACTTTCGGGACTTGAACAAGGCATGCCCTAAAGACGAGTTCCCATTGCCCAACATCGACATGCTTATAGAAGCAACCGCCTGATCTTTCATGGATGGTTTCGTGGGCTACAATCAAATTCGGATGAACCCAGATGACTGTGCCAAGACAGACTTTCGCACTCCTATGGGTAACTTTTGTTAGAAAGTCATGCCCTTCGGCCTTAAGAACACGGGTGTAACGTATCAAAGAGCAATGACAGCAACCTTCCATGACATGATCCATCGCACATAGTAGGCGACTACGTTGACAATCTTATCATCAAATCCAAAAAGGAAAGTGATCATCTCACGGACCTTCGAGCTGTCTTCGATCGCTGTCGACAATACAACATGCGAATGAATCCATTGAAATGTGCCTTTGGAGTCTCCTCCGATAAATTCCTCGGCTTTTTAGTCAGCCGACAGGGCATCGATGTTGACCCTTCCAAGGCTGCCTCCATCCAGGAAATGCCTCCGTCCAAGAGTACCAAACAGTTAAAGAGCTTCCTCGGCAAGGTTTCTTATCTCCGCCGATTCATCCCCACCTTGGCCGAACTTATCACACCCTTCCAGCATTTGACACGCAATAGCGCACCATGGAGTTGGGGTGCGCCCCAACAACAAGCATTTGAACAGATCAAGGCGGTCCTCATGTCACCACAGACCATGGTCGTGCCACAACGAAGTATCCCTCTCTTACTATACTTGACCTCCACGCCCAGGTCCATAGGGGCATTGTTTACCCAAGAGGTAGATGGAGTGGAGCGCCCAGTTTATTATCTTAGTCGATCGATAAGGGGCCCCGAAGCCAATTACTCTGAGCTCGAGAAGCATTGCTTAGCCTTGGTCTATGCCTCACAGAAATTCAGACACTACTTCTTGTCACACCAGATCACACTTGTCACCAAGGCTGATCCACTTCGATACATGCTCACATGCCCTGCCCTATCTGGTCGACTTACCCGTTGGTTGCTGTTATTGGCCCAGTTTGGCCTATCTATCAAGAATCCTACAGCTCTACAGAGTCAAGCACTCGCAGACCTCTTGGCATTCTTCCCACACCAACAATATGAACCGACCTCAGACCAATTGCCTGGGGAGGAGACGACCCTGATCTCCGACATCGATGAACTGTGGATGCTTGAGTTTGACGGCTCAGTCACCACCAAAGGCCCCAATAGAGCTCCCCTCCGGTAAAGGGGTGTCGGCATAGTCCTTCGCAATCCAGAGGGTATTACCACATCCCTATCCTTCAAGCTTGTGTTCTCGGTATCTAACAATAAAGCCGAGTATGAGGCACTCGTCATTGGCCTCATGTTGACTACTAGCATGGGGGCTAAGTCAGTATGCGTGAAAGGAGACTCGAACTTGATCATGAAACAGGCCGATGGGGAGTTCGCGGTCAAGGATCCAGCCTTGGCACCTTATCGTGCCTTGGTTCAACACTTGGAAGCAAGATTTGGCCATGTACAATATGAACATCACAACAGGTGCCACAACAGACATGCGGACAGCTTGGCCACAATCGCGTCAAAGATAGAAGTCAACGATGAACAACAAATGCTAACCATCATCAAGAGGACCAAACCTTGCATAGCCATGAACTTGATCCCGAGGGACACTACCACCGAGACCAACTTAAAGCACCATCCCTTACATTCGCATCTACTCTCACAGACTATTTAATGCTAGGGGATGTCTTGTACAAGCGATGCCCCGGGGGCACTCTCGCTAGATGTTTGGCGCCAAAAGAAACGAAGCATAAGCTCAGACTTGGCCATCAGAAGTGTTGTGGCCTCGACGGTCCCCCTCTATACCGTCGCCTCCAGCATATGGGCCTCTAGTGGCCATCAGTCCCTTTGTATATCTGAGGCATCCTTGGCCAAGGATGCCTCAGATATACAAAGGGACTGTCCCGAGTGCTTGTATGCACCTGACAATGCGGAAGCTCTTGTCATTGACGTCAAAGGTGACTGGCGCCAACCTTTCATCCAGTACTTTTCCCACGGAGTCCTACTGCCATATCGCAACTCAGCACAATCTATCAAATGTAAGTCAGTCAAATATTTTGTGACGGAAGGAGAGTTATTTCGCAAGGGAATTTCAGGATTCACCCTGCAATGTTTGCAGGGTGCCCAAGCAGTCGAGGTGATTAACGAAGTGCACAATGGTGATTGTGGTGAGCTTCAAGGCTCTCAGAAGCTATATGCGGAGTTGCTAAGGTTGGGGTACTACTAGCCGACTATGGAATCTGACGCGATCTCTCATGTCCGACACTGCCAGCCCTGCCAGAGACACACTGAAAGAATGCACACACTAGCATCCGACCTTCGCATGATCTTGGCCCCATGGCCATTTCACTCTTGGGCTCTTGGGCTCTCGACCTTATAGGCCCCATCCACCGCACATCACGAGGTCACGCTTGGATTATGGTTGCCACAGAATGTTTCACAAAGTGGGTCGAAGCCATACCTCTACGACGAGCCACGGGAGGAGCCATTGCCAACTTCTTGCGCGATCACATTGTTTGTCGCTTTGGTATCCCCCGGTGCATCATATCTGACAACGGCATGCCATTCATTAACAAGGATATCCGAGATTTCATGGAAGGATACAACATCAACCACGCTACATCCACCCCTTACTACCCACAAGGGAACGGTCAAGCCGAAGCTTCTAACAAGACCTTACTGCGGGTATTGTCACGCATGGTCCATGATGAGAGTGGTTCATGGTCCGAAAAACTAAGCCTTGCACTTTGGGCTTATAGAACCTCCAAGCACACAGCAACAAAGGCCACACCCTTTTTCCCTTGTCTACGGGGACGAGTGTGTGGTCCCAGCCGAGATTGCAGTCGCATCAGCCAGACTCTCCCTAAGCAGCGGGCTTGAGGAAGAAGAAACCAGAATGACAGCCCTTGAGGGACTTAATGAAAGAAGAGCCAATGCCTTACGTCGTATGAAGAAGTACCACGAGCAACTCACTAAGGCATACGGAAAGACTGTGAAGCAACGGACATTCATCGAGGGTGACCTTGTTCTCCAGGCCGCCAAACATGTACGTGCCAACATGTCAGCCCCCAAATTCACACCAAATTGGGAATGACCACTTCAAGTACATAAAGCCAAAGATAACGGCTCCTACCTCCTACTCAACATGGAAGATGGACAAATCACGACCCCTATCGACGGCCGCTATTTGAAGAAGTATTATGCATGACCAATGCAGCTTGTCCCCCCAGCCCCGCCTACCGAAAGCTTAGAACATTTACACACATAGCTTTTTCGTATATGCACACCTGTTTATGACTTGTAACTTTTGCTGACTATTACAAGTGCTTACTTTACTCATGTAATGGCATCTTGGCCTAACTACTATCAATGCAAATATCATTTACTCGGTTCAATTACTGTATGTAATGCACTCTCTCATTTACACATCATTCACTAAGTCGCTTGCTATGGGCGGGGAGGGGGGAATCACAACGGAAAGACACCACATGCCAGACATACAAGCACATCAACAGCTAAGCCTCATCTCACAACCAACACAGGTACAAAATAACCATATGACTGTGATATCAATATCAACAAAATGCATACAGGTCACAGGTTTACAGGCCACTACAGACCAACGACAGATAAAAAAATAAAAAATATAAAGTACACAACATCTACTGCAAAGAAATAAGCCATGCACCAACAGAATCAGAAGTGTAAGCCTCCAAAGTCTGTCGCTGCATCTGTAAGTCAGACCATCTATCATCCAACTCGGCCCGCTGTCTCTCCATCTTTGTCTGTCGGGCCTCCGCCTAGCAGAGTCGGACCCATAACTCGGCCACCTCACGGGTCACATCTGTCAATGCTGCATCAAGAACTCTCCTACGACCCTGCCAAACCACCTCCTGAGCCCCTATAACGGTCAGTCCAGTCATATCCTCGGCACTCTATCCCCTTGCTCTAATATAATCGGCCAACCAGTCCAACTGGAAGCCAAATGATACGAAAGGCTCGAGCTCTGACATAAAATCAGATATGACATCCGAAGTCCAAGCTGAGGCTGGCACCGCACCAAGTGTCGCCAACCAATCCACGAGCGCGGTGTGCAACACCCTCGTCAATGCTGTGCCACGCATGGTCCTAGGCCTAGAAAACGTCTGCGGCTGTGTCGCCCTAATCATCTCTAACCTACGGGCTATCGAATCAGACAATCCGACACCCTCCCATGGTGCCCCATCCACCTGTCCGACTGAAGACCCGCCACTAGCATCACCCGCTCCTGTCACCCCATCACCCGCTGACCGCACGCCAACGGTAGCACCATGCATTGCCAACAGAGCATCACCCACATCTACGGCTGACCCTGACAATGTATCCACCACAGGCTCCGCCACATACGAACCAGGTACCTCTTGTCGCGGCAACGAGTCTCTAACCATCCCATGTGTAGCCCGCGACCCATCATGTGTTCCCGTCAGAACATCTGGCTCTCTACTGGTCCACCAATCATCCACCTCCAACGTATGACCCATCGGGCCACCGAACACCTCCTCAACTAAGACCGGCGACAGACTCAGACAACTGGTCAGCTCAACCGGCTCCACAATGTAGGCTGATGCCTGCTCCACCATCGTGGCTTCCTCAACGGCTGCACTATCCATCGGCTCACACTCATCGGCCGCCTCGGCATCCATCTCCTCGACCTCGTCGGTCGCCTCAACATCTATCTCCTCGTCCTCCTCGGCTGCCTCAGCATTTATTCCCCCAGTATCATCAGTGACGGCCTCAGCATACCCCGCCATATCATTGGACTCTACATTAACGGCATCCTCCATATCAAGTCCCTGTCAAAAAAAAAACAAAAGAACAAGAGAAGAAGCTTAGAGCACACTCCACATGATAATCAGCAACTGTGTAACGAAAATAAATAGTAGCACTAACCTCAGAGTCTGACTCGTCAAGCACCTCCCGCGGCCTCTTCGGCCTATGTCTACCCCCTGTCGATGAACCCGCGCTTGCCTGCAGTGCACTCTCCATCATACCCACTTTCAATGATGAAATGGGACCCTTGCCTGCACCCAGCACCCGCGACGCGCGTGCTGGCACCGGCAAATCCGATAAACCTATAAATAATATCGACATGCCTAACTGCCTAGCAACCTGTGCTGATATCAGCCCCAGTCCTCTATCACCGGCAAAGACGTCGACCTGCTGTCTGTTAGACGGTACCTGCGACATCCACTGTGACCACGTCGACTGCACTCGCACCCACCAATGGGCATACTTAACTGTCATCACCCTCGTCGACAATGTACCGGGCCTCCTCCACTCCTCTGTCAGTACCGACCACCTCCGTGCCTCCTCTAGGATCGTATACCCAAAGGCTCTCCTCACATCCCAAGGCCTAGCATAGCCATATAGGGGCTCCAAATCATAACCAAAACTCATGGATAGGCGGTCGGGGTTATACCTCGCCACGTAATATCGGTTAATAGTCGGCTTCCCTCCGTCATTTGTCAATACGGGAAGCCACCCCAAAAAATATGCCACTAGTAAGGCCACCGCCATGTCTGTCCTGCAGACCAATCCATGGAGGAACACCATACGAGCTATGCGTGTCGGTATATGGACGAGGAATGCACTCATCTCAATCGTCAAATATGTCCGCCAACTCACACCCGGGCTTCTTCCCGCCCACCCAAGCATATACCCTGCCACCCGCGTACCAGGCTGATACCTCATGCGACCTACCTGGCTGCATCACTATAGTCCTCCTCGACAACAGATGTATCAGAGAAAACCCCATAGGCCGGTAATCCACATAGATCTCAAACAGATACCGCTGTAAAAACATCCAATCTATGTATGTCGCCACCTGATAGCGTCCGTATGACCTCTGCACGTCATTGGAAAATTGATCTAGACGCAAGTACAACGTGCCTAAGTAAATAGGGGCCAGCCCAACACGACCGCCCCCAGCCATCCGGACAGCCAATTTGAATACCCTTGGGGAAACGCCATCCTCCGGCATACCCTCCAATACAAACCTACAGGTATAGAACATATAACATCCATTACGACTACCCAACCCTGTTTAGATAATAAAATGAGAGGCATGGCAGTATGACTACGTCAACTTTTTTTTCAAAGCATAAATTTTTTTTTCTCTAAGTATAAGACTCGGCTACAACGCATACAAAAGCAATTGAAGCACAACATGTAAGAGATGCTGAAACAAAGACAATCGAAGCGCATACCTCAACAAGAACATGGCGAGGAAACCTGCTAGCTCATATCTCTCGTCCTTGTAGTAAGGACCCATGTGAAAGCTGCTCTCTGATATCCACTTCTGCCCGGGTAGTGTGGTCGCCGTACCATAGAAGTGCTTGATCCACCCGCTATACGTCCCTTTACGATAGCTCTTTATCTCACTCGCAACCCCCTGCAGCCCCTTCACAGTCAACCGTTTCGGCGCCATCAACTACAATGCACAAGCATCCTCCGTCTCGTGCATCGGCAACCTGGTCAACATCATCACATCAAGAAGTGTCGGCCCAATCTCCCCAAACTCCGTGATAAATGTATGAGTCTGCGAGCTCCACCTAGAAAGCAACAATGTCAAGCCCTTAAGATCTCTGACCGGATCAATCACCTTGAACGTCGCCTCTATCGCAACCACTAATCCCAACGCCTCTAACCTCTCCACCCAAGCTGAACGCTCTAGCATGTACATGCACCAAAAATTCCACCCCGCTGGCATAGTGTTGTGGCCCTTGAACATCACAGGCGACCATGGTATATCTCGTCACTCTGCCAACAAACCCGGCACATACCTTGGCGACATCACCGGGGCAACCTCCCCACTCAGCCCATGGACATACGGAGAGGGAACCATCGAACTCACCGCCATCGACAAAGCACTCCACCCCCATAGAAACACATCCGTAGCCACTCGCTGACTCAGCTCTTGCCATAGCTCCTTCAGCGGGCAACCGGGCACCGCTCCCTTCGTCGTCAACAACACATTGCTTTGACTTGGTACTGGATCAAAGCTCATCGCTCCACTATCAATGCTCAATGGCACATCCGACATCTCCACCGGCCTGGCCTCATTGTCCCCAAACACGTCACCATGCGACGCCCTTGATCGCCCGCTCGCTCCACCACGACGTCGCGCGATCTGCTTCTTCCTCGTCTTTTGGGGCAACCCTCCAACATCTTCCCTCGTGTCAGACAAGCCATCACCGCTCCCGCCATGCACCCGCTCTGCCTCGGCCTCACCCTACCTTTCTCTCTCCTTCCTTCTTTCTTTCCTCTCCCTCTCCCCTCTTCCCTCTTTCCCTCCCTCTTTCTCTTTTCCTTTTCCTCTTCCTCCTTCCCCCTCTCCCCTTTCCCTCCCTTCTTCCCCGCCCGCGCCAACATCACCCTCGGCCGAGGCCAAGGCCGCCTCTCCCCTTCCCCTCTTTTCTTTTCCCCTTCTTCTCTTATTTCCTTCCCCCTTCCTTCATCCCCCCTCTATCCCCCCTCTCTCTTCCCCATTCCCCCATCTCGGCCTCGGCCGAATGGCCACAGTCGGCCTCGGCCTCACTGCCTTGGTCGGCCTCAGCCATCCGTGGCCTTGGACCTCTTTCCCCAAGCCCCCTTCCATCAAGCTCCCCTCCCCTCCTTCCCACATGCTCGACCTCGGCCCAGCAGTGTGCCCCGGCCGCTGCCGCGGTTGGCCCTTGGCCACCCCTTCCCCCACTTGCTCCTCATCTCTTACGTCCCTGCATCCTCTTGGCCTCTTGTGAAGTCCTTGATCTCATATGGGTCTTCAAGCCTTCCTCTTCTCTTCTTTTTCTTCCTCTCTTCTCTCCTTTTTCTTCTAATTGTAAATCTCCCCCTCTCTCTAAAAGTCTTGAAAATGTAAGACTTCCCAACTTCCTCCTTCTTCTCCCACAAGTCTTAACCTTTCCCCCCAAAACTTCCCCATCTTTTTTCATTCAAAATTCAATCTCAAACTTTTCCCCCAAATCTCCCAACAACTCTTTTTTTCAAACCGCTACCCATTTTCGCGCTAGCTTTAGTATTTTTTTGCGCTATCTTGGTGGGGATTAAACCTACCACTTTTACGTAATTAATTTTACCAATAATATTTTTTTTTTCGCGGAAACCCACTTCCGGCTAAAATCTATTTTTTCGCGCTACCTTTCTTTTCACGCCAACACTAACGGATACACATACTCCATTTTCGTCGCTCTGCTTTTTCTCGCTACCGCTATTACTTTAATCGCGCTAATGTTTTTTTCTTTGAAAAAAATAATAAGTAAATAAAATTTCAAGGAAGCTTCCGCTCCCCCACGTCTTTCGTTACTATCGCGCCCGTTCCTCAAGATTCGACACCGACAATTTTTTTCACAAGACCGACGTTTATGCGTGCGGCGCCCGCTCGGGTTGCCCCACCGCGCACACCACACGTAGGGGCTTATGTTCCCAACCCATTCTGGTCACACCCAAGGGCCCACTAGGGGCCCCGCTTAGCGCAAACACGTCGACAGATTCAACGGTCAAACTTCTAATGCATCGAACCAGTCAGCACGCGCACGCTCAAGTCACGTACATTTTTCGCTCCACGCGTGCCTTGTGCGTGACTTAGACAACTTATTTCGCGTTAATGTGACCCACGGTAGCACGACCATCACACCAAGACCACCCGAACACCTTTTCACCAAAAACTTTGACTGACGACACAACCGGAGTGATGGGGTCAAGGGGTAAAAGCCTTGGCCAACCCCATGGGGTCGACCTCGGCCTCCCATGGGGGGTTGGCCTTGGCCTCCCCCCCCCCCAATTCTTCACTTTGTGCGTAAAGTTCCTTTTGTACTTTGTTCTCTCCGTACAATCTTTATATAACTTCGGTGCTTTGTTAGTCATGTGGGTATGATTCTCGACAACACGCTCGTCACGACATAACTTCTAGATTTGTCATCGCTCATCAAAACATATACCGTCGGTGCGCCCGAAGTTTGCCAAAAGAGGAAGTGGCCTTGGGCTCCAAAAATGGAAGAAGACCATTTGGCCTTGACCAACCCCAAGGGGTCGGCCTTGGCCTCCAAGGGGGGTTGGCCTCCGCCTCCAAGGGGGGTTGGCCTCCGCCACTTTCCCCCGGTGGTTCCCCCTTTCGTGCATACTCCTTTTTGCACTTTTTTTGCCTTGTACGCTTCTTACGTAATTTTGACATCTTGATCGTCATATGGATACGACTCGTGTTGACGCACTCGTCATAATGTAACTTTCGGATTCATCATTGCTCATCAAGACACCAACCGTCGGTGTGCCCGAAGTTTACCAAAAGGGGGGAGTGGCCTTGGCCTCCCTTCATGAGAGTTGGCCATTGGCCTTGGCCACGCCCTAGGGTTGGCCTTGGCCTTCCCAAGGGGTCAGCCTCGACCTCCCCAGGGGTGGTGGCCTTGGGTCATTTATTTGCCTATGACCTTCCCTTCCACGCGCATTTATTTTCTCAAGTCTTTGCACCTCCGTAATGTTTAAGGATGAACGTACACCAACCTCGTGACATCCGTCGTGCATCAACCTCACGACATCCATCATCCATCAACCTCTCGACGTCTGTCGTCCATGACTACATACAGCTCTCGTGATGCCCATCGCCCAAAGTCGCGCACTACCACCGAATGAACTGTCGCCGACGACCGCATATCATCACTCCCGACTTTGTCATTACTACATGTTGCATTCATCATCTTGTTATGACAGGTACACTCAGCTCAAATCCCATCTTCAGGACACCCAACACGTGCCCATGCACCGTCTTCGCGACGTTCGTCGCCGCGCTCATGCGCCATTCTCATGATATGTGCCCCGGCACGAAGTGTATCCCTGTGACGTTCGTCACTGCGCCCGTGCGTCATCGTCATACGTGCCCCCGGCACCAAGTATTGCTCTACAACGTTCATCATCGCGCCCATGAGCCATTCTCATAACATGTGCCCGCGGCACCAACTATTGCTCCACGACGTTCATCGCCTGCGCCCTTGCGCCATTCTCATGATGCGTGCCCCTGACACCAAGTATTACTCTGCGACGTTCGTCGCCTCACCCATGCGCCATTCTCATGATGCGTGCCCCCAGCACCAAGTATTGTCTTCGCGACGTTTGTCGCCGCGCCCATGCTCCACAATCATGTTACATGCTTTCGGGGGGCTCCGTTCATAGTGCTCTGGCATGAGGACCCCTCGCAACGAGATGGGCTCACAACCTTAAAGCCATCGCCGTCACAGTCATGGCAGACTCCGGCAGGAGGATCCCTCGCCACGAACCCTGAGCACTGAGCTGCGAGCATGTCCACTCATGTTACCATTGATCATTGACACCACCAGGGCAATGAACCTCGGGTCACTCCGGGAAGGGAGCAGGTCCTTGGAGGGCATGGTGCCTAGTCCTCCTGACAGTTGGCTACAGGGGCAACCCTCACCACTGTCAGGTTCTCCGCGCATCTCTTGACGCACATCATGGGATTCAGTAAGGGCTTGGATCGGTGGCTGGAGCAACAGGCTAACTCTGATCATGCCGTCATAGTGTGGTCAGTCTTCTCAGACAGGTAGAACAACGCTGTGTGAGGCAAGCAACGCGAATTTGGGAACCGAAAGTCCAATGGAGAATCGATATTTTAGGACCCCTGGTCACGTGTCATTCCTAGGGGATGACATGTGGCATTTTATGACATAAGCACATTGTTTCCTATAAATAGTGACTTTACAACTAAAAAAGGGGACTTTTTTGGCTCATTCTTACAAAACCACTTTCTCACTCTAGAATTTGAGAGCTCTTGGGTTCTAGTGAGAGAAACATAACTTTGGACCGTAACATTAGATCCTGGCTCGGACCTTAACTTGGACTGTCGACTGCCGGCCCTGTTCGTCTCGTCCTCGTCTCCGCAGCACTGCCACTTCTCAAGGCCTGTCTGGGAAGCCTTGCTCTCAGCCCTTACTTCATCCGTGCTATCTCTCATTTTGCACACTTGGAAGTTGACACAAACTGCAGCCTTTGTGGTACCTCCACATAGGTACGAACTCATCTTCCTTGGCATCAAGCCTTTAATCTGTATCAAAGTTTTTAGTTTGCTTCTACTTTTCATCTTAGTTTCGACTCACTTCATAGCTTAAAGCTTTGGTCAAATTCTGTCATTAGTACGATGTACTGCTTCGCACACGCACGCAACTTATTCTTGGCCTAAAATACGTTATTCTTGAACAATAACTTATTCTAGAACGAACAGCTCATTATGGGGATGTGGGTTCTTATATATTTTTCTTAATTTTGATAATGAAATAGTATTATATGTACGAAATTAATAAAAAAAGTTGAAGACAATACCTGTACTAATGCATACCATTTCACGGAGTACAGTATTTGTAACTATGTTTTGAGCTCCACCTATAGTATTTGAGCTCAACAAACATCGCTAAAGTGATCACATGTGATACTTTAAAAGTAAAGCTCAAATGTGTAAAATTAGAAATTAAATATCGATTCCATGAGCTGCCAACAATTATGAAAATGAGAAATATGCCAACTATGTGTGACTAGTCTGTGTTACGGTACTATTTTTCACTTCTAAAATAGATGTATTACCAAGATATTTGGCCTTGTCCTCGATTTTTCTTTCTTGGGTTTTGGGCATAAATCTCAATACCGTACCGGCCGATACGTACCGTTTTTACCTTCTACTAGTATGGTACCCCTTACATTTTGTACCGGTCAAAATACCACTCTGTACCGGTTGTACCGGCCGGTACATGTGATATCGGCCGAGAATTACGTATCGGCCCTGTACCGGCAGAGATATTCTGTTTTGTACCGATTTCTTAAAAAATATAAAAGTAACAAATTTTATTAGAAATTTTATAAATTGACCATATAAAGACTAAATAGAAAAAAATATTCTAAGTTCTTTTATACTTATCAAAGCCTCTATAATTTATTACTCATAATATTTTCTTAACTTTGATTTACTTTATACCTGAAAGTTTTGATCATATTCTCTCATCTATATGATATACTGCTTTAAATATTTGTGTGCGAACATCCGCGCACACACAAATAAAAATAATTTATTCTTGAACCTGAAGACGTTATTATTTAACGAATAACTTATTCTTACATAAAAATTTGTCAATGAGATCGTTGAAAAGAAGAGATAATCCTAGATAAGATAATTAAATTAAATAAGCTATTTATTTTATTTAAAATTAACGTAATTCAAACTGTATAGGACAAACAGTTTATCCTAGAACGTTGTTAGTAAAAAAAAATATTTATGTTTTGTTAGTCAGGTAATGAATGAATATTGCAGATGTATCATGTATATTATTGATGAAAAAGTTTAGATGGTATCGAGACGGTATCGGTACCGGTACTTACCATCTTATAAAAAAAAGTATATATTTTGATATAATATTCATAACTATGATTTTTGGGGTGGGTGGATAGCCATGCGTGAAACTCACGGACAATAGAAACAATGGAAGAGGAAGATTCATCACCGTTTGTTCAGATCCAATCTCTGAAGATTCACCGGTAACCTTTTCGTCGGTATCCATGTAAGTATTTCTATCTTAAATGGGGTTAATTACTTCAAACAAACACTAGCAGCTTGACTGGAAGCAGTGAGAGACAATACGATAGTTAAAAAGGAATATTATCCAGAAACACGAATCCCGAATATCTTGTTTCGAAATTAACGGCCAATTAGCTATCAATTTCTTCTTCAGTCGCACCCGAATCATTCGCTTACTTTTCTGACACTCGTATTTCCCAATACCAGGTTAATTGACTATTAAATTTTTTTAGGTAGAAACCCATTTTCTAAAAATACAAATAGCAGGAACCCAAAAAAGGAAGAAAAAAGAAACAGAGGCAGGAGGAAAGAGAGAACACAGAGAAAAGGAAACGAAAAGACTCTCTTTCTCTCCTTGCATTAATGAGCCACTTGATCTTTTTCTCTAACATACTAAAATTTTGAGGTATTTTGTGTTTTTTGGATCAAAGTTTCAGACTTTCGTTTTTCAAATCACATGTTTCTTTACTCTGTAATAATGATATTCTGATCTGATCTCTGTATTGCCATGGCTTCTTTCATTCTTGGTGTCATAATGTTGTTAAAAAATGCCCAATTTCAGCTAATCTTGGACACGCGCACATGTGTATCCAACATGTGTGTATTTAGGATCTGGGTGTTGCTTGATGTTTGTGCATTTTCTTGGTGGTAATTCTGTACAGTTTGCTGTAGAGGCAAAAGGGTACCTATACTTGTTGAGCTTTGGCATTTGTACCATTGGTGAAAGTGAAACTTTGTTGGACGCTACTGGTGGGGATTGGATTGGATGAAGGTGAATTTTGAATTTGTGATACTACTGTGGTGGATGAAGGCAATTTTCGGTTAGTGTAGAAGGAAGGATTTGGACTGCATTTGGGTTTCATCGGCTGAGGTAATATTTCCGTTCGGTGTGTTTTCCATCTATTGCGACATTTTGGATATGTTTAAGTTGTCTGTGTTCTCTTCGATGTGAACTGCTTCCCCAGATAAATCTGGTGTCTTTCGAATTTGGTTCTGTAGTCTAGTTTGGAAGACTGAAGATCACACAGTAGAAGTCCATATTTTAGTAGTGCTGCAGGAGGTCTGCATAAAGACCCACCTTCAGCTCCGTTCAAGTCAAAGTGTTAACTGTCTTCTCTCTTCCTTAGTTTGCGATTGGGGTTGTGGGCTTGTAATGAATGGATTTATGTTATCCTAGATGTTTTTGACAAAAATGAATGAGCGGATTTAATTTCCTTGTTATGGATAGGAATCAATTACCATGAAAAGGAGTTACCGACATCAACACCATTACGAATTGAACTTGCACAGGATCATGGATTTATGTAATTGAAGCTTAGACTCAAATTGCTGTTAGATCTCATACTTGTACGTTTCTTGGACAAGTATCAGTTGAATATGGCAATTGTGAAACCTGTTAGTTGAGGTTCAACTTATTATTTTATGCAACACTAGTGAGCTCTTAGGTGCCACTTAAGCTTCTATTTTGTTGAAGCTTTCAATTTTATGAAGACGGGACATGCTAACAATATTGCTCCATTTTACAGGAGGCCAAGGGCAGTGTTAAACTCGAGTCTTAGTGCAAATGTCAAAATCTCCCTCCCCTGAACCAAAAGGGCGTAAATCACCAGCAACTTCTCAGAATAGGTTAGTGCTGTTCTCTGTAAGAACTTGTAAGATACTAGTAGCTTATCATTCTCACTTGAAAACTAGAGAATAGTTGAGTTCGGTATCACTATTTTCATCATAATCAACTGATGCTGTAACTACTGAAATCAGTTTGAGATCCCCCATTTGAATTGCTCAAGTTATTTTTATGTAAATACCTACAAGTTTGGTTATTATATAAAATTTTTTTATGGGTGGACTTTGACCTTCAGGGAATCAAATGGAAGTTCGGCAATGGATGATCCAGAAAGTACAATGTCGAGGGTTGCTCATTTTGTTGAGCAGCTGCACGCCAACATGTCTTCTCCACATGAAAAAGAACTTATTACAGCGCGATTGCTTGCTATCGCTAGAGCCAGAAAGGAAGCACGGAGTCTTATTGGTTCACATGCCCAAGCAATGCCACTGTTCATATCCATTCTTAGGAATGGCACTCACGTTGCGAAAGTAAATGTTGCTGCAACATTGAGCGTGCTGTGCAAAGATGAAGACTTGCGGTTGAAAGTGCTTTTAGGTGGATGCATCCCGCCATTGCTCTCACTCTTGAAGTCAGAGTCAACTGAGACAAGGAAGGCATCAGCAGAAGCAATTTACGAAGTTTCATCTGGTGGACTTTCAGAAGATCATGTGGGCATGAAAATATTCGTGACAGAAGGTGTTGTACCAACCTTATGGGAGCAGCTCAATCCGAAAAACAAACAGGACAGAGTGGTAGAAGGGTTTGTCACTGGGGCTTTGAGAAATCTTTGTGGCGACAAAGATGGATACTGGAGAGCGACTCTTGAGGCCGGAGGAGTAGATATTATTGTGGGGCTTCTTTCTTCTGATAATGCTGCTGCTCAATCCAATGCGGCTTCTCTGTTAGCCCGTCTGGTGTTGGCTTTCAGCGATAGCATAGCCAAGATAATGGATTCTGGAGCCATCCAAGCTTTACTAGAACTCTTGGGTAAGGAAAATGATATATCTGTCCGTGCCAGTGCCACTGATGCTTTGGAGGCTCTTTCTTCAAAGTCAACCAAAGCTAAGAAAGCTGTCGTGGATGCACACGGTGTGCCGGTTCTTATTGGAGCTGTAGTTGCTCCTTCTAAGGAGTGTATGCAGGGAGAGGGCGGCCAGGCTCTTCAGGGCCATGCAACGCGAGCTTTAGCAAATATATGTGGTGGGATGTCTTCTCTGATATTGTACCTTGGAGAGCTTTCCCAGTCTCCTCGTTTGGCTGCCCCAGTTGCTGATATAATTGGAGCACTTGCCTACTCTTTGATGATCTTCGAACAGAAACCTGGGATTGAAGAAGACCCATTTGATGCCACACAGATCGAAAATACTTTGGCTTTTCTTTTAAAGCCTCGGGATAATAAGTTGGTTCAGGAGCGTGTCCTTGAGGCCATGGCCAGCCTCTATGGTAATGCCTCTCTCTCAAGATGGCTTAATCAAGCAGAAGCAAAGAAAGTACTAGTTGGACTCATAACAATGACTGCTGCTGATGTGCAAGAGTGTCTGATACACACTCTAATAAGTTTATGCTGTGATGGGGTAGGCATCTGGGAGGCCATTGGCAAGAGAGAAGGAATTCAGTCACTCATATCTCTGCTGGGCTTGTCCAGTGAACAGCATCAAGAGTATGGTGTGGAGTTGCTGGCAATCCTGACTGACCAGGTTGATGACAGCAAGTGGGCAATCACAGCTGCCGGAGGGATTCCTCCACTAGTCCAGTTGTTAGAAATGGGATCCCAGAAAGCAAGGGAGGATGCAGCACATGTTTTGTGGAATTTGTGTTGTCACAGCGAAGACATCCGTGCCTGTGTTGAAAGTGCTGGAGCCGTCTCGGCATTCTTGTGGCTTTTAAAAAGTGGTGGAACAAAGGGACAAGAAGCCTCAGCTAAGGCACTAACAAAACTTATACGAACAGCTGATCCTGCAACTATTAATCAGTTGTTAGCTTTGCTCCTCGGAGACTCACCAAGCTCAAAGGCTCACATAATTAAAGTTTTGGGTCATGTACTTACTATGGCATCACGTGGTGATCTTGTGCACAAGGGAGCTGCTGCTAATAAAGGACTGCGGTCACTTGTCCAGGTTCTCAATTCGTCGAATGAGGAAACCCAAGAGCATGCAGCTTCAGTACTCGCTGATCTATTCAGCAGTCGTGAGGATATATGTGATAATCTGGCAACGGATGAAGTCGTGCATCCTTGCATGAAGCTTTTGACTAGCAACACTCAAGTTATTGCAACACAGTCAGCTCGAGCCTTGGGTGCTTTATCCCGTCCCACCAAAACTAAGTCTACGAACAAAATGTCTTATATTTCAGAAGGGGATGTCAGGCCTCTTATAAAGTTGGCTAAAACCTCTTCCATTGATGCAGCAGAGACTGCTGTTGCTGCACTAGCCAATCTTTTGTCCGATCCCCATATAGCTGCAGAAGCACTGGCGGAAGATGTTGTTTCAGCTTTGACAAGAGTATTAGGAGAAGGGAGTTTAGAAGGTAAGAAAAATGCATCACGTGCCCTTCATCAATTGCTGAAGCATTTTCCAGTTGGCGATGTTCTCACAGGAAGTGCTCAGTGTCGTTTCACTGTTCTTGCAATTGTTGATTTCTTAAATGGATTGGATATGGATGGAACTGATGCTTCTGATGCGTTAGAAGTAGTTGCATTATTGGCTAGGACGAAACAGGGCGGGAACTTTACTTACCCACCATGGGCTGCCCTTGCTGAAGTTCCCTCTAGCATAGAGCCTCTTGTGCACTGCCTGGCTGAGGGACCTCCATTAGTGCAAGATAAGGCTATAGAAATTCTGTCTAGGCTTTGTGGGGATCAACCAGTTGTGCTGGGTGACCTTTTGGTTGCAAAATCAAGATCCATAGGTGCACTTGGTAACAGGATAATGAACTCTACCAGCTTAGAAGTGAGAGTTGGAGGTACTGCATTGCTCATTTGTGCGGCAAAAGAACACAAGGACCAATCAATGAATGTTCTTGATGCATCAGGATACTTGAAAACCCTTATCTATGCATTAGTGGATATGATGAAGCGCAACTCTAGTTGTTGCTCTCTAGAAATCGAAGTCAGAACTCCTAGAGGCTTTACAGAAAGAACTATCTTCCAGGAAGGAGATGAGTTTGAGGTTCCTGATCCGGCCACTGTCTTGGGAAGTACAGTTGCCTTGTGGTTGTTATCCGTAATTTCTTCGTTTCATGCAAAGAATAAACTCACTGTAGTGGAAGCTGGGGGACTTGAGGCACTTTCTGACAAGCTTGCAAGTTATACTTCCAACCCTCAGGTAGAGCCTGATCAAATCCAAAATTTTTAAGTGTTTTATATTTGTTTTAGTCATTCTCTCTTGGAAATTATTGTCCCGTTTGATGAAATTTATTCGACCAACATTCAGCATTGTTGTTGTTTAGATATTAGTATTGTGCTTGATGATAAATTTACTTCTTGGTTTCTGATTATAATAGTGCAAGGTTAAACTCAAAAGCTTACTGGTACTTGTTTAATAATTGGATGCCTGGACACCAGTTCTGAAATCACAAGTCAGGATTCAACTGAAAGTTTTTAGTAGTAATCTGGCTAGATATTACTCCCTCCGTCCCTAAAATATTGATCACTTTTTTTTGCACTCATATTAATGATTTAGGTTATGTATTGTGTATTTTTTCCATTTTACCCTTTAGAGAGAGGGGGAAGAGAGTGGGCCATGGAAGAGAAAATTGGTTGGTAGAGTATTAAATGTGGAGAGAGAAATAGAATAAAAAAGTGTAAAGTGGTAGGCCAGGAGAGAGAAAATGAGTTGGTAGAGAGTTAAATGTGGAGAGAGAAATAGAATAAAAAAAAGTATAAAAAGGGTAAATATGTAAACTTACTTACAGAATCTTTCTTGATATGGAAGTGATCAATTTTTGTGGGACGACCCAAAAAGGAAAGATGATCAATTATTAAGGGACGGAGGGAGTATTATTTTTATTTTTTTTTAAACTTCTTAGGTAATTAAGATTTTTTTGATCTTATTTAACCGAAATGGACAATTGGTAGTTTGAAATGTTATAGGAGATTAAGATGATATGGCAGCGACAGAAACCCCAATGGGCAGTAGCCAAGGATTCAGTGTTGTAGTGACATTTCCAGCTTGCAGTGACATTATAGGCCTCTCAGGATTGTATAGTAATGAATCTTAGCCGACTTTAGCAAACTGTGGAATAAATAACTTCTTGGAGTGACTTGTTGTAGCCATCCTAGGTTTTCACTTTTACAAAGCAAACAGATGGTCCACAGCACTGGTTATGGATTTGGGGAACTATTTGTATGTGCTAGTGAAGAGAGTGTGCCATTGCTAGAAACTCATGTATGAAGCCCAACTATGCTAAAATAGCAAAAAAGGAGCAGAGTAGCAAGCGTAGTCCTTTGACCATTAAAGAAAAAGATAACAATTGGAGATTCATGCCGTATGTTCTTAAGTGATTTTGAATGCTTGAAATAGTGGTGGTGATTATTCATTGCAGGTGAATGATATGACATAATTTTTGGTAGTTGGTTTTCTCGCCTTACTCGTAGAGTTTGAATATGATATTTTCGATTTGGTAGCTGAACCAGATATATACTCTCTTTATGTAGGCAGAATTTGAGGATACCGAGGGTATATGGATAAGTGCCCTGCTCATCGCTATACTGTTTCAAGATGCAAATGTTGTTTCGTCTCCGGCAACCATGCGCATAGTACCATCACTTGCACTTTTGCTGAAGTCTGATGAAGTGATAGACAGATTCTTCGCTGCCCAGGCTATGGCAAGTCTTGCTTGTAGTGGGAGCAAAGGAATTAATCTCACAATCTCAAATTCAGGTGCTGTTGCTGGGTTAATGACCCTAATTGGCTACGTGGAGTCAGATATGCCAAACCTTGTTGCTTTAGCTGAGGAATTTTCTTTGCTACGTAACCCCGATCAAGTTGTTCTAGAACGCCTTTTTGAAATTGAAGATGTGAGAACTGGTTCCATTGCACGCAAGACTATCCCTTTATTGGTGGATCTTTTGAGACCTATGCCAGATAGACCAAGTGCCCCTGCTTTTGCTGTTCACCTTTTGACTCGTATTGCAGATGGAAATGATGCAAATAAACAACTCATGGCTGAAGCTGGGGCTTTGGATGCATTGACAAAGTACCTATCCCTGAGCCCTCAAGACTTAACAGAGGCCACAATATCCGAACTACTGAGAATATTATTTAGCAACACTGATCTTCTCCGTTACGAGGCAGCAATGAGTTCTTTAAATCAACTCATAGCTGTTCTTCATCTGGGATCAAGAAATGCTAGATTAAGTGCCGCTAGGGCTTTGCATGAACTTTTTGACGCCGAGAACATTAGGGATTCTGATTTGTCCGTGCAGGCAGTTCAACCTTTAGTTGACATGCTCAATGCTTCGTCAGAAAGTGAGCAACATGCTGCTCTTCTTGCCTTGATGAGGTTGACTTCCGGAAATATTTCAAAAGCAGCTTTGATGACTGAAGTGGAAGGGAATCCTATTGAAAGCCTTTATAAAATTTTGTCATCTCCTTCTTCCTTGGAATTGAAGAGCAGTGCTGCAGCACTCTGCTTTGTGCTTTTTAATAGTTCAAAAGTCAGAGAATTGCCAACTGCCTCTCAGTGCATCGAGCCTCTTATAATGCTCATGCGATCAAATATGGATATAGCAGTAGAATCTGGTGTTTGTGCTCTTGAGAGATTGTTGGATGATGAACGACAAGTGGAGCTTGCATCAGCCTATAATGTCGTCGATCTTCTTGTTGGTTTGGTATCTGGGTCAAATCATCGGCTTATTGAGGCTAGCATTTCTGCTCTCATCAAGTTGGGGAAAGATCAGACTCCCCGCAAGTTGGATATGGTCAAAGCTGGCATCGTAGAGAATTGTCTTGTGTTACTTCCTACTGCACCGAGTTCATTGTGCTCCTCAATTGCAGAACTGTTCCGCATCTTGACAAATAGTAGTGCAATTTCAAAAAGCTCAACTGCAGCAAAAATTGTAGAACCTCTGTTTATGGTTTTGCTGCGTCCAGATTTTGGTATGTGGGGACAGCACAGTGCCCTGCAAGCGCTTGTTAATATTTTGGAGAAACCACAAAGCCTTGCAACTCTAAAACTTACTCCTAGCCAAGTCATTGAGCCTTTAATTTCGTTCCTGGAATCCCCATCTCAAGCCATACAGCAACTTGGCACGGAATTGCTATCCCATTTGCTTGCACAGGAGCATTTTCAGCAAGACATAACCACCAAGAATGCAGTTGTGCCCCTTGTGCAGCTTGCAGGAATTGGAATATTGAATTTACAGCAAACAGCATTAAAGGCACTAGAAAATCTCTCTTTAAGCTGGCCAAAGGCAGTAGCTGATGCTGGGGGTATCTTTGAGCTTTCAAAGGTCATTACTCAAGATGACCCCCAAACACCCCATGCACTGCGGGAATCAGCTTCCCTGGTTCTTTGTAATGTTCTACGTTTTAATGCTGATTACTACTTCAGCGTTCCTATAGTCGTTCTTGTGAAGATGTTGCACTCAACCCTGGAGAGCACTATCACTGTGGCTCTTAATGCATTAATTATTCTAGAAAGGACAGATGCTGCTAGTGCCGAATTGATGACTGAAGCAGGTGCCATAGATGCTCTTTTAGACCTATTAAGATCTCACCAGTGTGAAGAAGCATCAGGAAGACTACTTGAATCTTTGTTCAACAATGTACGGGTACGAGAGATGAAGGTTTCCAAGTATGCAATTGCACCTCTAGCACAATACCTGCTAGACCCGCAAACTAGCTCACAGTCAGGTCGGCTTCTTGCAGCTCTTGCGCTTGGTGACCTCTCCCAGCATGAAGGACTTGCCAGAGCAAGCGATTCTGTTTCGGCATGTCGTGCATTGATTGGCTTGCTTGAAGATGAGGCAACAGAAGAAATGAAGATGGTGGCCATTTGTGCATTGCAAAACTTCGTCGTGCACAGTAGGACAAATAGGCGAGCTGTTGCAGAAGCAGGTGGTATCTTGGTAATTCAGGAACTGCTACTTTCTATAAACTCGGAGGTTGCTGGGCAGGCAGCATTGCTTATCAAGTTTCTTTTCTCAAATCATACACTTCAAGAATATGTATCAAATGAGCTTATCAGATCTTTGACGGGTAAGTTAGTTTTAAATAGTTCAATCGTCTTTTCCTATATCTCGTTTGCAAATTCTTACTTCCCATCCCTGTTGTTGATGTCCTTGAAGGCTATATGAGCTTTTTTCTCATGAAGTATCTGCGGTGAATGCATAGTTTATGGCTAACACCCTTAAAACTCTTACTACCTTACTGAGATGCAAGACCGCTTCTATTGTACTGCCGAAGAACAGGTTCAGGTGTCTGGAGGTGGCATGTTGTTAAAAGTTATTAACAACATAACACTTTGCTGAGCTACTCAGAAATGCTAAAATGTATATTATTGATCTCCAATCCCTGCAAATACCATTTGTTCAAATTGTTTTCATTTGAAGCTTTAGTGATAGTATTTTCTCTGACACCTTTGAGGCTAAGGAAGATGTCATTCATTTCAGTAACCCAATATTGTTGGTAGGTATGCCAACTGAGCTTCTGGAATGTTATGCACTAATCGAGAATAGCATGATTTAGGTCTAAGCTGCTACAGGGTTGAGGGGAAAGAAGGCATGGGTTGGAATAGGCAAGACCTGATGACCTATTGCAAAAAGCATGACCCCTCTTACTGCATACATGGTAAACTAGAGACCTGTGGTCAGGATACATACTAGTATAGTCACATAATTTTTGGTCTTTTTCTTCTTTACACGTGTAACTATAATTACACAGTCTTGCTGATCTCAATGATATTGGGTTGTCCAACAATCTAATGGAAGTCTCAATTGGGTGCATACTGTTGGTCCTTGGATTCAGACGACGTGAGTCAACATTTGCTTCTTTAAGTTCCTGTTTATTGTTTTCCCTCCATCATAGACGATTACCATGCTATGCTACATAGTTTGATACGAGTTGGAGTAATTTAACAGCTTAATTCTTTGAGTAATCTGATGATTGAGCCTGTGATCTTTATTGGACCTAAGATATGGGGAAGGTCATTTTCGGTTGCATACTGAGAGAAAGAAGTTGCAAAGAGGATGCACCACATCTTGGGGGTTATAGATTTAAGATTGACAGTGAAACAAAACATAAAGGAGAAGGAGGAAACGAATCCCAAAGGAGTTGATAGATGCCACCTTGATCACAACAATAATAATCAACAAGACTAGTCAAAAGATAAATCATCGACATAAAATTTGATTGATGGGGACAGTTGAGAGGCACATCCTGGTTAGATGAGAGAGTCAAATATTTTCCTTTTGAATACTTCTAGTCCTTTGTCATTCTTTTGACTAACTTTTGGTCCAACTGACTCTGCTTCTCTTTTTTGTTATCTTCGTTATTTTACGATATGAAAGTTGGGAAGTGAAGAAACTTGCCTGACAACACTTAATTAAGAAAAAATATAAAAATTGCTAACTAAAATAATCAGTTTGTCGGATAAAGATGCATGTTGGCAGAAATGTGTAGACAGCCGCCGTAGCCTACTTACTTACGTGTACTTCTCTCTTAAGAAACTGATCAAAGCAAAGAACTTAAGTTGTTCGTTTCTATACTGGTCATTTACTGATTTCTGTCAGTGTTGATGTGCAGCTGCTGTAGAGAAAGAACTGTGGTCCACAGCAACTATAAATGTAGAGGTCTTAAGGACTATACATGTCATATTTTCCAACTTCCCTAAGCTCCATGTTTCTGAAGCAGCTACTGTGTGTATCCCCCATTTGGTAGCAGCACTTAACTCCGGTAGTGAAGCTGCTCAGGATGCTGTGTTAAACACCTTGTGCTTGTTGAAACATTCTTGGGCAACCATGCCAATAGATATTTCAAAATCTCAAGCCATGATTGCAGCTGAAGCTATTCCCATTCTGCAAATGCTTATGAAAACCTGCCCACCAGGTTTCCATGAGAGAGCTGACAGCCTGTTGCATTGCTTACCAGGGTGTTTAACTGTAACCATCAAACGTGGGAACAATTTGAAGCAGGTCATGGGTGGCACAAATGCTTTCTGTCGATTGACAATTGGCAACGGTCCAGCACGGCAAACGAAGGTATGACTGGTGTATTAAGAGTCATTACCAAAAGCAGTTAACTTCTGAGCATAGTTCGCTTGGACATCCACTTTTCTTTTTCTCAACAAGCTGGATTGTGAAATATTGACCTTTTAACTACCTATATTGTGAGGACGATGCTGCATCATACTTTACTTAGTGTAGTATGATCGTGGGTTCACTGTGAATATGCAGGCCAAGCTATTGTTAAGTAGATTTTTGAAACATTAGTATTAGTCTCAAATGATATGCCTGCCCCTGGATCACACATAGTGATTCATGTTGAGCCTTTATAGAAAGGACAAATTTTTGCTCCAATCCTGGTTGTGATGATTTTTTGTCAAACAAATTTTATTACGTAAAAGAAACCTTTGTGAAGCCGGTCCTGCAGTTTAAGCATCTGAATTCAATCTTCCTGGAAGCAGGCATTTGTAGAAATGTTTTTAGTTATGGTGGTTGGTACTATCATATTGTTTTAGATTAAATTAGGATAGTATTACAAAATGGTTAGTAGAGTCACAAGTCGTAAGGTGAGATGATCATGAATAACTGCAAAGGCGTGCTATCAGCCTACAGCTATACTTCACATGTTAATGGTTCTTTTTAATTATTATTAGGTAGTAAGCCACAGCACCTCTCCTGAATGGAAAGAAGCGTTCACATGGGCCTTTGACGTTCCGCCAAAGGGACAAAAACTACATATCCTGTGCAAAAGCAAAAATACTTTTGGGAAGGTATGTAGCTATAAAATCTCTTATTAACTTATCGGCCTCTCTTTCTGCCAATTGCAGCACATAAAATTCCTCTTATTAGTGAAACAGGCAAAGCAGGTCAATTCTGAAGAATTTTACACTTGAGAATGAAAATGATGCTTGCTGTAATAGTTGGCTACAGATAACAGCATTGAAAGAGCCCACCATCTTCTTCATGCTACCTTTGTTGTTTTTAATAGAAAACTGTGTGTGGGCTTTTACAGACAACTCTAGGAAGAGTGACCATCCAAATTGACAAAGTTGTGAGTGAAGGAGTATACAGCGGTCTTTTCAGCCTTAGCCGTGACAGCAACAAGGATGGATCTTCTCGAATGCTTGAAATTGAAATTACGTGGTCCAATAGGATGTTGAACGAGAGCATGTAAACAAAAATGTTTTGTATAGCAAGTACGCCCAACTCAGGTATGGCAATCCACTTCGTACCACGGGAAATGAACGATGATGGTAAATGCATCCCAAATGGGGATGCAGGACACTGGTTTGGCCTGTAAGTATGCACATCTTTTGAAGGTCCAGTTTTGTAGTTTGAAAACACTGTGCTGACTGAGGTGTAAAATACAAAGTGATTAGTGAATTATAGATGAGGAGTCCAAAGAGAGTTCCCAAAAGGTTAGGAAATTACAAAGCTGTTCATGGGTTCTGTTGTACAGGTCAGTATGTAGATTCTTGTTGTTTGGTTATGTTAGAGGGAGTATGCGTTAAAGGAAGGATGTGAAGGAGGTTTTTTTGTATGGAGTGCTCTGCTCTTCAATGGCAGGATTTGGCTGCACCTTTGCTTCTGTGGTGCTTTCAGGCATCCTGTAAATACAAGGATTCCTTTTGAAAATCTAAGCAGGGAAAACACATTTTGGTCTAACTTAGTTGTGATTTCCAGTTCCCAGTTATCTTACTGGAGGATGCATGCCTTCAGATATTAGCAATATTTGCTTTATCCTTAAATTAACCTCTAAGGATGTGAAGGAATTAATTTTCATTGCCCAACATGTTTAATAAGGGAGATGGAAAAGTTTAAGATCCTGTTATTTGCCCAAAAAGAAAAAAGGAAATTCTATTGTTCAAAAAGAAAAAAAGAAATTGACAGCTAGAATATTACAGTTTGTTTTACTTGAATTTTTCCCGTGAATGAATGGAGCATAATTTTAATTTGAAGTTCACGTGTAAAGTTGTGAATTGATAAATTCGGTCCACTTTTACTCGTTGATAACACAACTTCAACATTTAGTAAAGGAAGCGATTACAACATTTTGCCAAACAGCTGAAAAGTTTAGTATCAAAGTGGAATGTGAGAAAACAAATTTCAAGTGAATTTATCAATTCACATGTGTATTATGTTATTCTCACTTTTCATATGATTTTGCCCAAAATAGTCTCTATAACTCTCTCAATTGCAGTCCATTCTCCTCCTACATTCTATACTAGGCTAACAACCACTCCACTTTTCCTCACATACACCGTTACTAAAACATAGAAAAAACCTTTAGCAACAAAGTAGAACGTAAGTGGAAAGCTTGAGTATTTTTTCCTCCTACTATGTTCCTTAAAATGGTCTAGAAATGCATTCCTGGTATGTACAAGCAAATGAGAAGTGAGCCAATGTGACACTGCTAACAGGAAATAACCAGCTCTCCATAGTGCTAAGATGCTTTATAAGTAAATCCACAAGAAACAGGCCTGCAAAGTCGCTCTAATTTACTACAACCTGCATAAGAGCAGAGACACAAGATGGAGCAGTATATACAGACCACGGAGCAATATAATGCAAGTAGGAACTTAAAGCTTCAATTCCTCACTTTTCCCCAGGATAGCAAAATCGGAAAACATCCATGTTCTGGAGCTGATAAAATGGAAGTGAATAAGCTAGTTTATAGCTGCTATATTATGGGAATACAGCATGCTAAACTAAGAGCAGGACTATTAGCAGCAGCAACCAGAGCTGATCTAGCTCGTGTAAACGTAGCAATGAGCGACCCTAGCTTCCTTTTCTTGCAACCAAAAGTCAATCGGTACCTGCATACAGAAACACAGAGTAACTTAATGGAATTGAATATCCAGTTGATGGCAATGGCAAACAATTCTAGATGGAAGACAAGCTGTTTTTTTTGAATTATCTCGCTTATGTTTCATTTCTTTCAAAAGTTGTTTACAAGGCCCTGTCCTTTTTAAAGCTTAAGGCCCTGTAAACAACTCTTGCAGAAAGACCAAAAGAAACAAAAAAAGCAAAGGAAACTGAATTGAAAGAAATGAACACGTAGACAAAAATGAAAAAAAAAAAGTGCGTGATATAAAATTGCAAAAAAAGAACTACTTTAAAACTTACAAACTTAGAAACCACACAACTGTATAACATGAAAATACAAGAATAGGAAGTAGGAGGCGGCATTAGGCTTTACGAAGCCATAGATTAGGTTAATGGACCTATAGATATCCTTTTGTTCCAACCGTATTTGTAATACCACCGTACTGCAATTTTTGCACCAAATTAGCAGCAATAAATTTTGTTTTCTAATAATTATATTTTAGGACTTGCACCAAGTCATTCAAAATCAATACGATTTCATAATCCAGTGAGGTCACATTTTAAAAGACCAACAGCACTATCCTATGCATCTAGCAAGAGGAGTTCCAGACAAAATTGTACTCAGAAAGAGTTACTTGACAAGTAAAATATATGATAGAGAGCTGGTAATATGGAGTATTTGAGATTGTAAATACTCAGAGATCCAGAGTATAGATGTTTACAGTAAGAATATATTGGCTGAACTTGACTATGCATATGTCCCAACATATTTTTGCGCCAACTATTACGTATGAAAATTTAACATCTATAAACTGGAAAAGACATAGGTGCGTACTCAATATCAGCCAAGTCATTGATGAGCAGAACTCGAATGCCTGATGGCATTTTAATCTTGAAAACGAACCTGGAAATATATAACACCCTGTAAGAAGAGGTCAAGCAAACAAATCTATAGTTGAAAGCCAGAATAATGAGAACTTACATGGTTACTTCTCTTACAATATCCACCAAGGCCAATCCTTTCCTAGTCTTAATTTCAGATATTCCTACAGAAAGTTAAGGGCAGCACGAATGAAAAGGAAAGCAAAAAGGTACGGAAGAGATTGTTTTAGGAGTTGCATGCTTTAGATTCAGAGCTGGACAGAATAACACGCTTGGATACGTCTGAAACTAGCTGTATATGATTCATTCAGAAGCCAGTAAGATATCTTCTCAATGTCTTTTGGCAATGGATTTCCGGTGCATAGGTACACAGCTTCTTCTGTAATTTGGTGAGAAGCCATATGTGTTGACTGCATCCATCAAGAAAAGTAGATTAATTATTTCATCCTGAAACCATTAACATTTCATTCAAAGACTCAAAAATTACATGGAAGCAAATTTAACTGTGCAATGAGCAAGTGAAACCCACATACACATCTTAAGGGGTCAAACTTGTGCCAGAAAGTACTGTGGAAGGGTATATCGTCAGAGAGAAATTAAACGAATGTGAAACAACTGATACAAGTCAGTTTTGCTTTGCACAGCATATGGGCCTCCATACAATGTGCAGGACTACATCTACTAACCAAGAATATAAGCCCCCACCTTGAATTATTTCAGAAGTGTCAGGTCATGTAACTAGGCTATTGTTCAACTAACCGCTTATTTGGCAGATGACAAGCAAATGGCAACCACACCAAACACCAAGAATGAATTATTTTATTTTTTGGGGGGCGGGGGGGATGAGGGGGGAGGTCATAACCAGAATGACAATCATTTATTTTACAAAATTATAAGAACCTGAAACAGATGATTTCCTAATCAGCATATCCAGGAATCTGAAAGATAACCGCACATTCAGGACAGAAAGGAAGCAAGATGTTTGAAAACCTGCAAAATGTTCAAAGCCTTTCTCATATCACCATTGCAGAGCTGTACAAGTGCCGCCAAGCCACTCTCATGTACATCAAGCCTAGGTCAGTGAAACTATTGTTAGTAAGAAAGCATAAATCCATTGCCCAGTTAAATATGCTACAACAGTTTGCAAGATTACACAATCACGTCTCCCTAATTTTCTGGTGAAACAAAAAGGAGAGCAGTCATCTAAGGCAACGCAACTGCTCAAGAATACAATTATAGATATTATCACCTATGTAGAAACATTAAAACTAACTCTTCCATCTTAATGATTGCTACTTGGTATTCA